>RXPK01000095.1:198019-440193 GCA_004143645.1 Protaetia brevitarsis | reverse complement strand
GGCAGAACTGCAAATGAAATTGTTTTGTGAGTGTTTCAAAGCATTTTTAAGAAACAGTTAATCAAGAAGCGTGTATTGATTTAACCAAAAATAAAATCAACAATTTCGTTAAAATGGGGCGCACTGCATCGTTTATATGATTTTCGTGGTTCCAGCAATGTAATTCTAAAAGATGCGCTTTTTTAATTTAATACACAGCAGTTGTCAGTTTAACACTACAACAGATTTTGCAAACAAAACACAAGGGCGCTAGAAGGAAAAAAGTTTTAAATATATTATTTTTGCACGTGCCACATCATCTCTGTCATGGCCTTTATCATGGCGGCGGACACAGATCAACTTTGCGCGTTGAGTACGTGGCAGCAGTGTCTATTTGGATAATGATTATAATAACCCCGCCCTGCTCTACAAGTGTTTTTGTTGTTTCTTATGTATAATGAATGCGACCCTTGACGGGTCGAGTAGCCTATTAGCACCGTTGAAAATGATAACTTGTTCTAACTTTGCGTATATATGTCTAGCTTGTTTCTTGAGAGTTGTATATAATCAGTTATGTGGGACAGAGTAATTACATGTATATCTTCGATGTAATAAGAAATATGTAATACATATTTATTTATAAACATGGCATGTGATATATGGTAAAGAAAAAAATGGATGATTTTTTTTTACTCCCCAATACGCTACCGGGTGGGCAGTTACGACTCCCCCTCTATTCCATATAAGATACAAACACTATCTCGTGACCAATCAACTAAGCAAAGGTTGCACAGTGAATAACTTTGCTTGTACATCATTTCATCATTCAACAGAAAGAAACTGTATTGACTGCTGAACTCGCTGGTTACGGATCCCACTGATTCCCAAAAATATTTACGACTCGTCGTTATTATTGATATTAAAATAGGTAATCAGAGGGTCGTCCTTACATAATTTAGTTTTAATTGTTCAAACTTACAAGAGTATTTTTTTCCTGCTTTAAATCTCAGTGTAAGGCTATTAGGTAAATTAAAGCTCAAATCCCTTCTTTTAGCGATTTTTCAGCCAAGATAAGTCCTTTTTACTGTTAATAGCGTTATCTATAAGATTGAAAACAAAAGTATTTTTCAGTAATTGCGTGATTTTATCCGTGGATAGAAATCGAAGATGCATTTACAAGCTGTAAAATATCGCTTGATCTCACTAGGAAAATATCACCGTTTACTGACAAGTGTGTACAACATTCTTTGGCAGAGCATACTAAAACGAAATTATAGAAGGTTACGTTAGCTTAAATCAATTTAGGATATAATATTTTTATGATTTACTATTTAACTGACTAAGTAGCCTATTTTTATTTTACAATATATAGAATTTATTATACTCATCATGACACTATATGTATGGAATATTATACGCAAATTTATGAGTTAATTTCATTTTGTTTCCCTTAATTCTATATTGTTTTAGAATAAAGAAGAGATAAACGTTGTCTAACTTACCGAACTAGGGAAAGACAGGTTGTAGCTGTTGCAATTAATTATATAATCCATTTAATTCCATTATTCAACTTTTTCATTCGTTTTTTTTTTCATCTAAAACACCAAAGCTTTTCGCTGCTTTCCAGCATTTATAAATAAGTAAATGAGTATGTTAATGCAATATATACCGCATTACTTGAGGATAATATTTATCGGTAGGGTCGAGTAACAAATAACTTTGCATCCACATTCCGAGGATAACATTTATCAATGGGTGAAGAAAAATATTTTCCTTATCTGTCAGTTAAATTATCGTATAGTTATCCTTCACTGAGGAATCGGCCTTAGAAAAAGATGTCTACTATCGATCGTAGATTTAGGTGCATTCCATACGCTACAAATGAGTATGTGTTTAAACGACAGCGCCATCTATGATCCCCGCTTTTAAGCCCCTTGTAAAATTACAGCGAAAAAGTTTTTTGTCTGATACGAACATAAAGATTATCTTATTTTTGTTGGCTGAAGGTGGATATTTGGTTTAATGTAACGTATCACGAAATTGCCACGAATGTTTTATACATATAATTAATTTGACTGTCCAGTCAATCGTGAATACCATTGATCCATCAGTTTAAATTGTAATTAATTATAATTATTGCAACATCATAGATGCCTTGGCTTATAAAATATTGTATTTGATGCAATACTCTTAACTGTTTGATATTTAATTTATTTAAGCCAAGGAAAACTTACTGTAAAAACTAAATTATTATTTTATTCATTTCAAATATGTTTCTTTATTTAAAGCATATTTTTTTTGATGTATTTATTAATTAAATACAATGATTAATCTAACCTAAAATGCCATTAAAACACATAAAACTTTATTATATTAGTTTTGCTGCATCAAATGAAAATCTTTGGTAATTCCCACAGCCAAGACCACCACCTTAGTGTTCACATGATCGCCCCAATGCTAGGTAGATAAGAAATCACCTTGTCTTCATGCAAATTATATAAACAAATCCCAAAAGTATCGTAATGAGTTTCGTTGTCCGCCATCTTCCGGTCAAGTGATAGTAGCGTCTCGAACATAAATAGGTAGTACGCTAACGTCAGTACCACTCCCCGGTAATTACAAAATGCGACGTTTAGCCTGAAAAGAAGTAGATGACACTCACAAATTTCTCTCTCTCTCTTAACTTCTTTTGCATCTTTTATCATGATATGTTAAAAATAATTAGCGCATTAGGATTGTTTCTAATAAACATTGTAGCATACATTTTAAAAATTGAATGTTATAGATCACCGACAAAGGAAAAGAAATAATTTCCCATCCCAAAGACCGCTAAAAGCTATACATAAGCACTATAACATGATTTAATGTTAGACGGAACAGAAAAAATGTTGTTTGTACGCATATTAGTTCAACAAAAATATTATTTTGTTCAACAGTTTTTCTATTTCTCTTATAGTTTTTATGTTGCAGTTTCGTTCAAATTTTAACACAAATTTTATGTTGATTTTACAACCGATTTTTTATTGAAATTACTGAATATGATTTGGTGCAACCAACACAAATAACAGAAAACGGTTTGTTAAACTAATGCATGTATTTTTCTCAGTGAACACAACAGAAAAAATCTGGTATAGGGTTAAAGAAAGTGTCCGAACGATTGCGTGCCTTAAACAAGCAAGAGAAAAGATATTCAGTTCCTAGTAATTGAAGGCAACCGACGGCATCACTCTTCTTCGCGTAGGCTCGCCTTATTAGGATTCCTTTTTCGCAGCTGTACTAGCGCTACTACTAGAACTTTGAAATGCATGCTACTTGGACATTGTATAGGTACACGTAAAACATTCGTTTTCTGCACATGGATTTCTTCTCAGAAAATATTGGTGTACTTGATGGTGAAGAAGGTGAAAAGCTTTATCAGGATATCAGAACCACAAAAATACGGTATATGGGATGCAGACTAGATTCACAACCATCTTCGGTTTTAAAACGTAGGTATTTTAACACCAGATAGAAGAAAGAAGTAAATTATTAATTGTCTTATATTTATACCTGTTAATTCGAGGGATACCAAAAATCTCGTGTCGACTACAGCAACGTCGCGACAAGATTTCTTGTCTTGACGGTACATACGTAGCCTCGTAAGTCTTGACTATTTCTTGAATCTCGCGAAGTCTTGCCAAGCTACCGGTACGTGTATTCTCGTGCCCAAGCGATATCTCGCCTAATAAGAAACTTTTTTTTCATATCCTATTTGTATTGAATGCATTTATTTTTCCTGTTGTAGTTGTAATGCGATTGTATATACAAGGTGTATCAAATAAAAAAGTAAATTTTGCTTGGGTGTTAACTACACGACAAATAAAGCACAAACCCACCGAAACCGGATTTCATCATTAAAGAATAAAAAAAAGTAAAATTTACAGCCAAAAATTCTTTAGTCGGGCTGATGCAAAGGAAACGTCTGTAAGCACCGCAAACGTGGTATTATGTATAAATATATTGACACATTTTAGTATGATCCTTTAATGGTATGCCGTAAGTTCATTAACGTCATTCTGAATAATAAAGGCCAATCGGCCAGTGACTCTTGTAAAAATAGCAAAACTGATTGCATTTTAAATTTCTTCTTTTTATAAATAAACTTTCCTTTTTGTTAAGAGCATTCTACGTAAGTCTACAAAGTATTTATTTTTAATATCCTGATAAGATGTTCGAGTTTCACGGATATGCACTTCAGGTAGTTGCAAAAACGTAAATATTTTTCTTTTGCTTTGTCGAATCGAGAGTTAGTTGTTAATAAACGGTACCACATGAATCTGAGTTATTTCTTTTGATTTATTTAATCAGATAACGCAAAATGAATTGAATCGAATTACACAGAAATAAATGTAGATACAGAAAATTTAAAACATTCAAGCTTGATTTTCTTTATTATAAATCATGATGGTCCTGAAAAGGATCGTTTTTTAAATCGTTTAAATACAATATTCGAAGCTGGCGTGACTCCAAAGCGGCGATCCACACAAAACTAAAGCGGTAATGGCCTGATAGATAGTGGTATGTAGGGGATATACTCGGGACAGCATTTAAGTTGGGCACAGTGCGGCTCTAGCCCACGGCATTTTACAAAATATTTTTTTTCTCGTTAATGCTTACAATAGACCCCCTGTGCATTAAGACTTTTTGATTGTATATGATTACAGCTGCTATATATTATCATATTTACCTCTATATCTGATACACCCTGTATCTACATATATATTTGAAAAGGAGTACGGAGCGGACTTCGTTAAGGAATAAATTAAGCTGTATGGGTAATACGGTCTAATAAAACTACTTAATCACCTCAATATTTTGTTATATATTTTATGACTTCGTCAGGAGGAAATCTACAATATTACAAAAGATATGAACCAATAGTAATGAAAGATGTAAAAATAATAGTTACATATTCAATTAAAAAATAAAATTACAAGTTTTTGAATTTAGAATTTTAAAAAGTCAAAAAAACATTTTTGTAAATAAGGTAATGTTACTAGATGTAAATATGTTATGTAAAAAGATACAAATCAACTTAACCATATTTATTGTAACATTTTACAAGGAAGTGACGCTTATTATTATGATGGCAGTTAATTGTGTACAAAATCTTTAAAAAAACCCGGTCTCATTTGAGGAAAAACTTTTAATTAAGAATAAAGGAAGACCTATTCCTATAAAATAATAAATAATAAACTTAACCCTAATAAACTACACTTCCACAAGTAAAACTCGAATTTACAAATATTTACAATAAACATATATATATAAAAAATAGGAGTGGATGTGCGGATGTTCACTAACAAATAAACTATTTTGCTTTATCAGCTTAATTTTTAAGAAAGAGGTTAGTGCGTGGAATAAATAGGTTAATATTTAAAGCATATCGCAGAGAGGGTAAAGAAACACGAGAAATTCCGTTTCTCACATGAATGCATGCGTGGATTTTAGTGTTCTAGGCCAAAGTGGACATACGTGAGCAGTTAGACAATGCTTTTTGCAACTAAATTAAGTACAACGAAGATGTGGAAAAAAAATCGTTCATACTTTGTGTCCGTTAGTTATGTATATAAAAAACTATGAAATCTTATCCTATGTTGGACAGTGTAAAATTGAAAAGTGAACTTTCAGTAATTTATGAGCGTATTGGCATATTGTGACGTAGTTGTAAAGTAAACTTTTAGTGTTCAGAACAGACAACAACCTACCAAAAAGGTTTGACGGAAACATACAAATTGTTGGAATATTATTTGTACAAACGCTCATGTCGACACAGAGTCGACATCAGAATGTGAACAATGTTTCACCCTCAAACGCACTAAAACTTTCCTGAGAAGCACCAAGATCAACCCAAACTTTATTTTTACAACAAAGTCATAGACGTCTTTTTTAGCATGCAAAATTAGGAGAATGGTTTTTATGTACAAATAATTGGCAAGTTTTTTTTGTGTGCCCACCCTCTTCCATAACTCACGAGCCGCCACTGTTAGCGAGAAATCTCGACTCATCTTGATAAGCAACGAAGGCATGTCAAAACCAGAGTTCTTGTTACTTCTCGTCCCCATTTATAGGTATACTTCTATTATATAGTATTCTTGTTGCATATACACTATATTTTAATCTAAAACAAGGAAAGCATCGTATTATTACATGTTAATAAATATTATGATATTAAAAATGTTACACGTGAGTTTCGTAGAATTACATAACTCAAAAAAAAAAAAACGGTACGTATTAGATATTTTTATTCAGCAATTATTTATCAGACCCTGTTAAAGCAAGCGTTATTGGTTATTACAATAATAAGTATTTTTATTTTTAGAGCAATGCAATCACCGGCAAGACCTCTGTAATTATGGTAATAGACATAGTACAAATGGGAACAATTGCAAAACTTATAGAAGAGTCTACAATTGTTACTCTTTTTAAAATTAATCTCCTACTAATATTAATAAAGGCCATATTCACACGCAGATAAAAAAAACTTTCCACCATAATGTTAAAATAGGTGCCCTACTACTTATGTAAATTGCATTTTTTTAATCCCAAGCAATTTCTTCAAATATTTAATTTATATTTGCCCATCTAACAAATTGAATTTTCAGAAAATTGAAATTCAGTTTGTTTCGTACATATTTCCTTTTTATTGTAGTGACAATGTTTATTTTGAAGTATACGGGTTTTTCACGAAGTAGCTAGTTAGAAGTTTTTGGGCTTAACGAAAATTTTCAGCTATAAAAAACTTGAGGTTTGCAATTATTAGGTAGTTATTTCTTTTTTTATTTTATATTTTCAATTTATCTATTTTTCATGAATTCTCGATATGTTCTCCTAATTTCTTTTGTATTTTCCGTGAATATGCAATATATTTAAGATATTCGTATTACAATAAAGTTCTTGAATATCTTCGATTTATTTGGTTTGTAAAGCTGCACAATAAGATGCGCTTTTCTGAGCACTAAATAAGTAAAGAACAATTTTTAATAGTAAGACTTACTGAAAATACTAATTGTGTAATGATTAAGGTCATAGCTAACTCGGTAAAATTAGTCGGCCATTTGAAGGTGTTAATAAATAAAAGAACTAAATTTAAAGAAAGCCTTTTAGGATAAGTTGTAGAGAGATTTACGTAAAATTTAATTCTATACCGAACAATATAAGATATACAGGGTGTTGTATTTAAAAACCTTCAATTTCACAGCTTTCAAGATTTTTTAATATGTCACTAATTTCTAGACATCCTGTATATGTCACTAATTTCTAGACATCCTGTATGATACGAAGAGAACTTTTATTACGTTTTGGTGAAATAATGTTAGTACTCGGTGATTTAAAATGCGAAACCTCGGACACTTAAAGCAAGTTAAAATTGATCAAACATCGATGTAAATTATCAAAATTTTCACAAAAACCGTGATATCTATAAACCCTAGTAATCCGCATAAAATTTTAGGCTGAATTAAAAAATGTAATAATATATGGATGTTCTTAAAATCAACGAAAATCATTGCGACTTTTGGTTAACCGGGAGTATAAACCTTAAATATTTAAGAAAATAGTAACTAAGCAATTATTTGCAAACTCAAATTTTGAAAGCTGAAGAGTTTCAGAAGAAGTTCAGTTAACTCTAACTAGCTAGTTTTCGTGGAAACTCTGTAGCAATATGTTAGTGCTATGAAATCAAAGGTATTAAATCTAATTTAGAGTCAGTTAGAACAGGTTTCAAAACCAATTGAAGAAGTAATTGAATGGAGAAGTGTGTATTCGGTTGCCTAATTTACAGGCAAATTTTGAATTTGTTAAGAATGTCTATTTAAAATGGACAATTTTTGCAATAGATGCTAAGTATAAGCTCTTAGCTAGCTAGCTAGCTTAATTATAATGTAAATTTTTATTTTCTATGTTAATTCAACTCACCTGGTATATTTTATATGTTTTTATTATATTTTGCTCGGAGAGAATTTTCATTTCTCGGATGTTTTTATTTGGTAACTTTTGCTGTATTTCTCTCAAACTAGAGTAAATAACGGTACCTTAATGTCGGTTACCGGTCAATTCAACTTCAATGTTGGTTTGCCTGTTAGCGATAACAATCGATGGCTGATTACTGGTAATTTTAGTTTGAATCCTTATTCTGCCTGTGGCACGAAGACGGGGTTGATATAGATTCCCTATAACGATTTTTATTCCACACTTAAAAAAAAAAATTATATTTATATATAAAAAGTTCACAAAGTGTTTACCTAAAGAAAAAGTACGATATTACTCCTGAAACATTAAGTTCTTACTATCTTACCTGTAAAATTGTCAAGAATTTCCTATAAAATTTCCTACGAAGAATTCCCGACCAGATTGCCATTCCATGCTATTGGCCGATGCGGGGGCTGTCCAACCGAAAGTTCAACCTGTACCCAGAAAATTGTCAGTTCGTCGCTTGTGGGCCTGTCTTAGTCAAGTTAGGATAGCATGTAGGAAGTCACTTTTCACAGTATTCTTTTACTTATCAGAAGAGGTCGCTGGCTGAATTGAAACCACTATATTACTTTATTGTTTTTTATAAAAAGCAAAAGAAACAATGGTAAACGGCGAGCTAATAATTAATATAAAACGGAAAATATAAATTTTAATAATAATAATAATTAATTGTACTGAACTAAGAAAATAATTTTATATATATTATTTCCCATAGCGCAAAATAATTATTCCTAGTACCAATAATTAATTATTTATGCGATTTATTGGGAAGAAATTGCGTTTTCTCTGTATTATATAATTGGGTTTTTATTAATTTTTCAATCATCCATTTCGTTCAATAACACAAAATGATTTTTCTTTTCCAATTATGGTATCTACGGTTAATGGAGTATATAATACAAGTTAAAAAAATTATTAAAAAATTACTCATCTCTTAATCGTTGGTTGCAGACGATGGAGATCTTCCCGCTTTCAAAACGGTGTATTACAAACCATATGCTGTGTGAATTCTTTTCAACTATGAACATATAATGTTAACATTGCTCTATATTCCTGTTTTTAAAACAGACAATGTTACTTATTGTTCTTTTCTTCTGGATAGGTCGATTTGGGCTCCATTGCTCGGACTTGGCGACTTGTCTACAAAAATATTTGTTTATTTGGGATTATCTCAAATCTAAAATTTTTATAATGTAGCTTATAAAAACATTCAGGAAAGTAAGGATGCACTCTCTTGATGTGAAGGACGAAATTAGTTTTAGCTTTTTGTTTATTTTTTAAGAACTTCTGCCAGTTAAAATTGTAGGGCAGTGTCGCTTTTTAAAATTTTTTTGTGCAGAAAGTTAAGTGACAATTATTCAAGTATCCTGCCGAAGACCGTATCTAACATTTTGCTTCCGAATATTTTAAATAGAAAAAGCTACACTACAATCCGAATTAGCCAGTATTTATTGCCTGTTGCATGACATTTGATGGCAGCAAAATGGTTAGCAAATGATAGTTTTTTGAGTCTAACAGTGCAAAACAGGTAAATCAAACGTGTATATATAAAACAAACATATTTTTGGCGCGCAATTTATATTTAGTATAGGTACCGTATTATATAATTCCGCATTTGCTACTTTCGTTCATATTTCGCCTGGGCTTCCTACTTTGTATTGCGTTTGTGAACGTGTGAACGGTCTACTATGTTTCAGTTTAGAGCTTGGCGTTTTCGAACCAACACCAGTCAGAAACCATTACAATAATAACTATTTTTGGCGATATTTCTTTTTTTAGTCAGAACCTACATATAAATAGTTGACACAGTTACTTTGGAACATTTTTAATCACTGAATTTAATTTAAAGGTTTCTTAAGCACTTTTTACGAATTTTACTTAACAAACTAATTACGTACGTACCTAATTATTAAAATAAAATCATTGTGTTCAACTGTTCTCTAATAACTTTCCTTAATCTTTTCACAGAAAAACCCATAGGGTATAGTCGACAGGCGCTTCCAAATCTAATACCAGTGATATTTCGAAAGGGAAGCAGAAGAATTTCGTTCCGGGATGTCTAGTAACGATAAATTAAAGACAAAGAAGCACGAGTGGGAGGAAATCAAGTGTACGTGAAGGACAAATGAAATGAGTGGTTTTCCCTACAGTGAGCGCAATGGCGCTGCCACCTACATGGATGCACCACCAAGCGGCGCTAATACTAGCGGCGTGTCCGACTATCCAGCTGTCATTCCAGATTCACAATCGCCTACGTCTGATGTCGAACTTCTAAGTACCGCATTCCCGGAAGGCATGAACATAACTGGGATAACCATCGTCGGAAGTACGACGGTCGGCCCCAATGGTGATGAAATAAATTCGTTTTACTTTTATAAGGCAAGTATCTTGTTTCTGTTTCCGTTTCCTCATTGATGTAGTAGGTATACAGCGCCATTCGTGCAGATTTCGACAAAATAACACAATGAATTTTATTCCGAAAATATGGATATCGTGTTTTGTCTTTGTATAACGTTAATATGCTCATTTTTTAAATGGTTATTATTTTTTAAATTAAGGTTAATTTTCAAATAATTTATATTGTTGCCATATATTCCCCACCAAGTTTATGAAACTATCAAATCGCGTGTGGTTTTTGTACTGCATTAGTTGACAATTTTAACATTCCGCATTATCGCCAGTATAATTCTGGTGTAGGGGATAATTTGTGTACTTCATTGGATGATTATGGAATGAAGATGCCCGTAGCGCTTTATTCAAACTTGGAGAACGTATAGTAGATATAAAAGTAACAAAACTTTCTTTCGTTACGAAAATACGGGGCGCGGATTCAAACTGGTATATCGACAGCTCTAAAGCTAATGATGGAGTAGGACAGCTGTAAAAATGATGATGCAGTAGGGGATCGGAATATATGGAAAGAAGTCCAAAACGAGCTTTTCCGTTAGCTTGAATAGGTATTATATAAGACAAAAATCTTGCATCAAATTTATGGTGGGATTCTATGCAGATCTGTAGTGCTTGTGCTGTTATATATAATTCTGTAAGCATGCATTTTGGATGTAAACTTCTCCTAGACCCCTCACCACAAACTGCACTAAACTGGACGCACGTTTCGATAGCAAAGCTATCACCATCAGCAGATACACAGTCTATCTGCTGATGAGAAGTTTACAGCATTACCAGTACCACAGTCTGTATTTTTGTTATGCATTTTGGATGCTTACGAAGTTGCAGATAACCTTACAGGCGCTACAGGTATGCATAGAATGCCACTTTTAGAGCGGGATATAAAATAAAGAAAGAAATGTATAGACCATGAACTATACGAGCGTAGTATAACAAGCACGTGTTATCTTGACGGCAGTGCATGCTTTTGACGATGAAGAAAATAGCAAATAAAATAACTGAGGAAATACCTAGGCCAGTGACTATATATAAAGAAGACAAACCAAGCTTATGGGAAAAGTGTTGCGCTTAAAAACAGCAGTTTGGCGGTCAGATCCAGATGTCGCTAGTATCTCCACCGCCAAAAGTGGTGGGGTAGTCTGACTGTTTAGCGAGAATAAGAACCAGAATTTAAATTATATAAATTGTATAATAGTACGATTTACCAATAGGTGGTACTGATTCATAACGTATTTTAATATAATGAAATTACTATGATGGTAATGATATGGGATTTCAAACACGACAGGCGGCAACAATATTTTGAATATAAATAAAAAATAATAGTATGTCTGTCATATGTCGTATACGAATTGGTAAGATATAATTTTTTAGTTCTATCTGTGAAGTTTATTAGTGTTAAGTTGTAAGTTTATTTTTATTGTTCGTACAAACTTTATTATTTATATTTTGCTAGAATACAGCAAAAATGTGCTATACTATATAATAATAATTTTATTTTATTGGTAACTGAATTTAGGAAACCAAAAGACAATAAACAGAACATTCTTGGAACTCTTTGACGGCATATCGGCATATAGCTATCGGTTTTATGAAAGTGATTAATAATATTAAGATTTGATATCCGAGGTTTCGGCCAATGGAAGTTAAAAAAAACTATTTATTTACTTAAATTAAATTTCACTTAAGTACGTTTACTTCCCCACTCTCAAAATATGAATATTTGTAATATTATCACAGAATGGGATAACAATCAGAAGCTTCACTCCCTGGCTGTCTCTTTGATCTTTTAATGGCTTTATATTGTGATCTCGGACACCATCTTTGCACGATAAACTTCAGGATCGCAATAACGACAATTTGTGTTCACCATGTCTGCACTAGAGTCATTTGAAAAAATATTTTTTCGACTATTTACTATAAAAATTGAAGCATACATGTTGCGTTTAACACTTTTTCATTTTTTTTATGACCAAGAAATATTTAACCCTGAAATACTAACGCTTTTACGTACTGCTGTGAACTGATGGTCCAAGCATAAAAAATAAAGAGAAATTAAAAAATGACAAAATTAATTTAGCTAGCTCAGCAAAAATGAATTCAAAAGGGTGCCTGAGATACTTAAATCTCAGAGTTAATTTACTAAAAACTAATAGTGGGCGGTTGCAAAAATGACTTTCATTAAAATTCCAATAATGAAATGGCGAGATTCAAAAATAAAAGAACTAGTGATTTTAAAATGATATTTACAATCATTAAGTTTATTTTTTTAAAAAAAAGAAAAAAAAACATTTGATACAATTAGCAGGATAATAAAAACCATAAATATAAGGGATTCTGGCATAAAACAAACCTGCATGAATTTAATATGACAAAGGACGATTTAAAATCCTTTAACAAACAAAATGGAAGATTCGTTCTAGAAGGAATTTCATAAAAAAAAATCATCCACGCGGTCATGAAATCTAAACTATAATTTACACGTGGAGAAATAGATACAATTTACATTGAAATTTAAAATTTAATAGCTCAAAGCTTCACTTCACCTTCCCCGAGGTGATTAACAAAATACAAAACAATTAATAAGAAAACGGATAAATTTAACACACTTACGCGGAATCCTCTAGAACGTTTTTACAATAATTACTGATCTAACATCCAAAATGTGTACACAATTAAACAATACAGCAATAATTAATTAGGAGTTCCTTGAAAGCTAATCAATCAAATAACCGAGCAACAAATTAAAATAAAAATGAATTTACCTCAACGGCAATAAAAAAAAACAACAACTCTACTTACGGGCAACTTTCAACGAACTGCTTCTCCTTTTCAAGGCCTCCAGCATATATATGAAATATACAATTCATGCGTTCAACGCAGAGCGCAACTCTAAGAAAAACTCTAACAAATAAACTAACCAATACGGGAGTACGCAAAATGTACAAATAAATGATTTTAAATATATACAACTGGCCAAAAGAAATGAAACAAACAATCAATTCAAAATTCTTAAAAAAATTTAGAACAGCGGAAACTCTATCATTGTTTTGACAAGGCTGATTAGGAATAATAAATAACAACATTTTGAATTTCCGAAACCCGGGGTGCCATTCCATAGCACATCTCCCAATTGTTAAGGGGAAAACGAAAGTTTCGGAGAAAATTGAGTGTTTCTCCTTAAAAATTGTACGCACACGAAAAATTAATATTCTGAAGTGTCTCGCACTAAACAAACAATACCGTATCTCCGCACACAGGGGTGAAAACGTCACTTCCGGGTGATGAAAACTACCCGGGGTCGTGGTGGGAGAGTCAACATACATCCGGTTGATCCAGTTTTCCAACAGCAATCGGCAATAGCAGTCGTATGGCAGACGATGTGGCAGTCGGTTGTGGCAGTGGTGGGTCTGCATCATGAAGAACTTCTCCACTCCATGGATGTACCTCTCGCTTGTAACTCCAGAAGGATAACTCAAAAAACAGAAACATTCTTTTAAATTGTGCTCCAACATGGCTTCAGGAATGGGATTCTTAAATTTGACAGGGTTTGACTTGATCTGAAGAGAGTGTTCGGCATCAACGACAATAATGGGCAACTTATTTTCGAAGGATACATTTTGGTTGGTAATTTCTTTGATTTCAGCTTCATTCTTCACATCGGAATTGATTTCCACTTCATTCTTCACATCAGAATTGATTTCACTTTGATTTTCGACATCTGGGGATTCTTTCTGGGAATTGATAATTTCTTCTGGGAATTCTTCTTCAGAATAGTTGACTACTTCTGGGAATTCTTCTTGGGAATTGTTGATTACTTCTGGGAATTCTCCTTGGGAATTGTTGATTTCTTCTTTCTCTACCTCTAACTCACCAAAAACCTCAACCTCGACATCCTCTTCGGATCCAATATCTCCAACAACTTTTTCGTTACCTTGTATATCATCACCTCTAACTTTTCCGCAACCTTGTATTTCAAACTTAAAACTATCATCACAATATTTCATTTTTCATCATCCTTTTCATCATCAACATTTTCATCATAATTTTCCATTATTTCAACATCATCAATTTCATCATCAACATTTTCATCATCATTTTCCTCTTCTCTACCTAAACTATTAATATTATTTTCCCTTTCTCTACCTAAATCATCAACAACTTTCTCTTCCCTTTCTTTATTCAAAACATCAACATTTTCATCAACTTTATCTTCCCTTTCTTTATCTAAATCAACAACAACTTCAACTTCCCTTTCTTTACTCAATTTAACAGCATTATCATCAACTTTCTCCTCATTAGAAGTATCTGAACCCCGATTGATTTTATCCCCTTCCGTCTGAATCTCTTTCTTTTCTTTATCAACAACACGGTAATCTTTTTTCAAACATCCATCCATTTTCTCAATACTTCTGTCATAATTTTGTATCATTTGTTTCATCATTGCCATCATCTCATACATACTACTAATACTTTCTTAAACTGTCTCCCTGAATATCCCTTTTCGTCCATCCTTCCCTTTGTTCCTGCCACAATTTCCTTTTCGTCGATCCTTCCCTTTTGTCCTGCCACAACCGACTCCTTCCTGCCATGAGTTCCTTGGCTCCGCCAACTCTGGTCTCCAGGAACGTCCACTTCCTGATCCCTCGTGGTCCTGTCCATCTTCATACTCGCAGCGGTGTAACATAAAAGTTTATAAAACGCACACGGTCATCAGCCTTATCAACGCAACGAGAATTCTCACAAATTCAAACACGGGATCTAACCTACTAATTACAATTACAATCATATCGTGCTTCGCACATTGGGATTGCCATAAATATATACTCAAAAACTGCATGAGAATTTACAATTAAAAAAAAACAATAATGCAATAATGTCGTGCCTCGCACGTTGGTCGCCATAAATTATGCTGTGAACTGATGGTCCAAGCATAAAAAATAAAGAGAAATTAAAAAATGACAAAATTAATTTAGCTAGCTCAGCAAAAATGAATTCAAAAGGGTGCCTGAGATACTTAAATCTCAGAGTTAATTTACTAAAAACTAATAGTGGGCGGTTGCAAAAATGACTTTCATTAAAATTCCAATAATTGAAATGGCAGATTCAAAAATAAAAGAACTAGTGATTTAAAATGAATTACCAATCATTAAGTTTATTTTTTTAAAAAAAAAGAAAAAAAACATTTTGATACAAATTAGCAGGATAATAAAAAACAATAATATAGTTTCTGGCATAAAACAAACCTGCATGAATTTAATATGACAAAGGACGATTTAAAATCCTTTAACAAACAAAATGGAAGATTCGTCTAGAAGGAATTTCATAAAAAAAATCATCCACGCGGTCATGAATCTAAACTATAATTTACACGTGGAGAAATAGATACAATTTACATTGAAATTTAAATTTAAATAGCTCAAGCTTCACTTCACCTTCCCCGAGGTGATTTAACAAAATACAAAACAATTAATAAGAAAACGGATAAATTAAACACACTTACGCGGAATCCTCTAGAACGTTTTCACAATAATTACTGATCTAAACATCCAATGTGTACACAATTAAACAATACAGCAATAATTAATTAGGAGTTCCTTGAAGCTAATCAATCAATAACCGAGCAACAAAATTAAAATAAAAAATGAATTTACCTCAACGGCAATAAAAAAAAACAACAACTCTACTTACGGGCAACTTTCAACGAACTGCTTCTCCTCTTTCAAGGCCTCCAGCATATATATAAATATACAATTCGTGCGTTCAACGCAGAGCGCAACCTAAGAAAACTCTAACAAAAAACAAACCAATACGGGAGTAGCCAAATGTACAAATAAATGATTTAAATATATAAACACTGGCCAAAAATGAAACACAACTCAATTCCAAAATTCTTAAAAAAATTTAGAACAGCGGAAACTCTATCATTGTTTTGACAAGGCTGATTAGGAATAAATAAAAATACACATTTGAATTTCCGAAACCCGGGGTGCCATTCCATAGCAGTACGTGATTACTAAACAGAAAATACACGTCGCTATTTGATGTACCCTACCCCAGTAAACCAATTCAAATTTCCGCGCAATTATATTTACTAAACTTCAACTTAAAGGTATTCAATATAACTATTAATCTAATACAAAATCGTAGGTAATTTCATGCTTAAATGTTGAAGTTACTAAAAATAATTGCGGGAAATTTGAATTTGGTTTACTAGGACATTATAGTATTCCATTTCCATGATAGAATACAGTGAATTATTTTATTATCTAAAAAAAAAAGATGTTTACCATTGTTGGTTTGTCCCACATAGCCAACTTTAAATTGCACGCAATTATTCTTAGTAACTTAACGTTGAAACAAAAATTACCTACCATTTTGTAGCTACAATAACAGTTATTTTAATGCGTTACATGAAGTCACGTAAATAGATGGCGGGAAATTTAAATTTTGGCTATTATGGTAACGTGTAGTTCGTGCTATATATGTTTATATTTAAAATTAGAGAATTTACACTGTTCTGTGATTCTAATTAACTATCCGTGCATAACATAAATTTCTTTTATTAAGTGAAAAATAAATAAATGAATGATCATTCATAATTCAAACGTCATAAAAAATTATCGAAAGATCGTCAATAATATGATGCTTTTTTCGTCATTCAAATACCTCCATCACAAGTACAGTAGAGAAGAACATGCGGAAATGTCGAGTAGGATATTAGAGACTATTACAGAAGTTATTTAAGAGTTCACGTTATATATCAAAGTTGTATGCAACACAATGTCATAGCCAACTGTCAAATAGCCAAATTTAAATTTTCTCGCAATATTCTTAGTAACTTCAACGTTGATACATAAAATTCCCACCATTTTGTATTACATTAATTAGTTATTTTAAAGCCTTTACGTTGAATTCATTAAAAATTGTGGCGGGAAATTTAATTGGCTATTAGGGAGACTAAGTTAACTTAGAGCCGTTTTACACGTACGAGATTTTTTACGTAAATCATACAAAAATACTCGAAAATTTTGGTGAGAATTCTCCTAAGAGCCGTTTACAAGTACGAGAATTTTTACATAAATCATACCAAAAATTATCTCGAAAATTTTGGTGAGAATTTTCGTAAGAATTTTTTGTCGCGACACTTTCAGGTCGTTTTACGCAGGAATAAGGTTACTTCCATTTGCACTTGTAGTTGTAACCTAAAATTTAAACAATTAAGATCCATATTTTGCTGTTTATTGGTTAACTGCTATTTATTTAGGATTTCTATGATAACCATAATCAAATAACAATTTAATTAAACAATGCCCCTGCTTATAACAAAAATATCGTAAAAATTCCGGTTTAAATTTATTCCTGTGTAAACGATCTGAAAGTATCGCGACAAAAATTTTACGAAAATTCTCACCAAAATTTTCGAGGTAATTTTGGTAGACTTATGTAAAAATTCTCGTACGTGTAACAACGGCTCTTACACACATATGCTAACAAAAAGGAAACAAAATTATTAAACGTCACAATTAATGTAATCGATGTGCCTTTGATGTTTCTTTTTATTTTACAAACTTAATGCTTTCCTGTGTTTACTTATAATGCTTATAACGTAGACCTCCTTTTAATTAATCGCATTTGTGAATCTCGCACATCTGTCATTGAAAGGAATCGATAAGAAAATATACTCGTGGAACTATTACTCCACCGTAAATAATATCGGAAAGACAGCCTTTTGCTTTTTTCGATTTTAAATGTTGTACTCGTTTGATATTCATATTAACTTTTATTACAAAAAAAAAAACAAACAAGATGTGCTCTTGATGTCTACAAGTGATTTGCTTGGGTACAACTATTTTGAGTAGATTGCGCTGTCATCTTAATACATCACATAATTTCTGGTTTAGCTCATATCTTAATTTGAACGATTTGGACATCCAAGCGACATCTATCGATGACTTTTAAAATTAATTTGCTTTTATATGGACTTGGTTTATCTTCTTGTATATAATCACTGACCTAGGCACAAAAGCCTATTGAATAGCCGGGTGCTTATATTTATAAACGTATACATATTCTTATTTATTGAACGTTAAACACAAAAGTATGTTTTTCAGAAAATATATATGGAGGTTTTAAAGTTTTAGCATCGTTAGTTACCTTCCAATAATACATTTTACGTTTTATACTTTGAAGTATAATTTATTATAAATATTACAAATAAATAAAATAATTTATAAAATGTCTTTATACACATATAAAAAGAATTCTTTAAGTCGAAGAACCCCTATTTAAAAGAACCATTCCTTTTAGTTAATAGATATTAAAATAATACCATTTTCAATTGAAAAAAATATGTATTAACTGAAGAAAATTGTTTCTTGAAATAGTGGCAAAGAAATATTGCTTTGATTTCAAGAACCCTTTTGCTCTGTGTACTTACACAGAGAATATGATGCCGAATTTATTTATGCATAGTCCTAAAAACCCTGAATTTTTCATAACAAATTTTCTTTTAATTGATGTTACCTTTATTCTTTATGTCACTTAACCTTTCAACAAGAAACGTATAAGTATGCTCGAAAAATTTTCAGCATTCAAAATTTGCTGTTCCACATGTGGTTTTTATTCTGGTAGTTATTGTTGTATAAACTAGGTTTTTGAAATCATTTTGGCTCGTCGGCAAAAAGTTGTTGCTTGCAATTCATTGCAATAATTGATTAGACCCCTCAACTATTTACTTAGGTGGTGTTTTGCACAGCAACTTTGCTCGTCCTTTGGTATCATGGATTACGCAGCAATAGGTACAGTAAACAGCTAAAATATGAACAATGGATTATTTTAAAGATAAAAGTAAAAAAAAATCTTATCAAAAAAAAAAACTCAATATTTGATAAGCAATACGTTAATATTTCTTTCGACCACCTAAAGCTGCATACACATATGAATAAATGCGTTCACATCGTCGCAATTATTGACGAGAGGTGCCGTCAATGCAATTTAGTGGAATTTTGGCTTGAAATAATTAAAACTAATTTACATCGCAAGACGTTACAGTCTTCTTTCAATTGCTTATAACATTATTATCGTAATATTAGAAATTCATTACTCATACTGACATCGTCAAGTGGAAATGTTTTGCGATATGAATTAGTTTTAAGTATCCTAAGTCGAAATTTCAGCATTAAAATATAAAATAATTACACAATCTTGGCTACAAAATCAAAATATTTGCTTTTAATCACATACCACATTTTTCTTTCAAAATTACAAAAAATAGTATCCTCAACGTACTTCCTAAGATTGGATTATGTTACTTTATACATTTTTTAATACTAACTAAGGATAATATTTAACACAGAACTGTGTTATATGGGTTTAGGGTACAATAGAATAAGTAAGAAATAAAGTAATTCAAATAATATTAATTAAATAAAACATAAACTATATTAAATGCACGTAACCAGAACGTCAAGATTACTTTATACAAGAATAAAACATTAACTAACTAAATGAGTGATTTAAATGGTAAATAAAACTAAAATATTATAAGAAGAAGGACGGTTATACTACGCTCGCACTGTTCAGAGATGGTATGTACCTTACTCTCTCTATTTATATCCCTCTCTAATGATACAAGACTTTTGTCTTATATAGTACATGGCGATGTTTCAAGTTGCTGTAGGTCGCCACTGTGACAAGGAAGTAGAAAGACGGGCAGAGTTGTAAATCGTGGCTATTTTCTCATTCAGTCAAGAAACGCTTGAAGCAATCAGTTCTACAAGTGTTGATTCTTAGCTGGTTTGGGAATGTATAAGCTTCCTGAATGCGCTAGGTACCCAAACGAAATTAATATTTCGTTTTTGTGCTTAACATTGGCTTGTGTTTACATCCATCAGAAATAAGGACATGATTTTGCTATGCCGCACAGTGGTCAATTTAGATGGTTTTGCGGAAAAAATTAAATAAGTTTTGAACCACACTCCGTTCTGGAGTCAAATTTCGTACAGTGATTGTATATATAATTAACTATTTATGACATGAGAAATAATACTTGAATTAGCATATTAGAGAGTAATTACCGATAGAGAAAATAAAAGTTTAAGGAATTTCTACATTTAAAATCGGTTAATATTTTACCATGTTGTTGAAGACTTTGTAACTTGTAATTTTTACGCAACTTTCTTTAGTAGTTATATTGGCAGGATAGCATTTTTTCTTTTCTTCACTTATTAAGTAATAAGGAGGAAGAACATCGTGGCCACTGTTCTTGAGTGTGTTTCTTATTACCTCATATTGATGTTTGGACAAATCTGCATCTATGATAAGAGCTAACGCTTTCTCTGTCGCCATGTATTTTGCTCTACATAATTTTAGAGTATCAATTCCATTAGCAGCAGCTTGAAGTTGTTGCTCAGGAAAAGTTTCACGCAGTTGTTGAATCTTATATCGTTTAGTGCGATCACAACATTCACTGATTTTTTTTGTTGGGAGGCCTGTTGGTAAAGACCTTTTTTTCGGAGATGGTGGTGCTTCATCCGTAGTATCTTCCTTTTCCGTGTCGAGTTTTACGATAAAAACACTTTGTAGCCATTCATTGTAGTCATTAAATTTTTTCTCTAGTTCTATGGCTATTGTTCCACTTTGTTTTGAATTTGGAAACAAAGTCCTTTTTTATTTTATTTAAAGTATGCTGGATTTTGTTTTCATCTATATCTGGATACGTTTCATTTAAAAAAAAAAAACATTTTAAGTCATTATAACTAACAGCTTCTTGCGGGTTTCGCCTGTCAAAACTTTCGCTCGACGTTTCGCTGTTCATACTGACAGCTTCTTCAGGATAACTGAACTGTTCAGTTCAGCTGTCAGTATGAACAGCGAAACGTCGAGCGAAAGTTTTGACACACGGCGAAACCCGCAAGAAGCTGTTAGTTATAGTTACACCGGCCGTGAAAGCCTACGCAGTGTTATTTTAAGTCATTTACTTGATATTTACACTTGATTAATTCACTGCACAATACATCATAATTTATTGATATTGTATCCAGTATTAGCTTGGAAAGATATACCGCCAAAGACTGATGCAATATGAACTACCCTCGATATGAACATCAACAATTTTCAGTTCAGCAAGAGAATAAAGTAACCGTGCTCCTAACTAAGAAAGAGAATAGAAGACGTGAACATAATTTTTACGGGATAGGTATATTGTAAATATCTGACTCTATTAAATAAATGAAATAAAAAGAATTTAGGTATATTTTTCGAACTAGCGGCAAAAAATATTACTGTATGCCATTTTGTTTGCAATTTTGAGAATAAGATCGTCAATCAATAAAATCAATTTCCCACTGTCATTATCTATTCCTATTGGTGAAAAATACGTTTCCTTTATATGGAATATGAAGCAATCATAATAATGAAACACAAATTTGTGTTTACAATTTATGTTTATTTAATTTTTACATTTCGAAAAAAAGTTATTTTTCTTATATTTTTTAGTTCTATGTTTTACTTACCGGTAGTTTTTTTTGTTCTGTTTTATATGTTATTATTTTATATATTTTAAGTTACTTTCGAATTTAATTTTAATTTACCTTTTGACAAAAAAAGCAATTTGATATATTGTGTTTATTAATGTTTACATATTATAAATATCACCTCACTACCAGTATAGATACATGCTCTGGGAGAAATTAAATTTAAAACTTTTTCTCCAATTATTTTATTTATGCAGGTGTTAAGTTATGACTATTGCACTTACTTACACATCTGTAAATTAACATTAATAATACTAAAGAGTATGCATGAGTAAAACTAATATTTTTAATTTTTTTAATAATAGTTGCTGACACGTCAGTTGCGGATCACCCCGTATAATACTTTAGTATAATAGGCAAAATATTACTTATGCAATTACAAATAAATTGTGCCTGTCAAAATTACAAAACTGTGCAAGGGTAACCTAATTGAAAATCCTTCCTAGTGCTGTGCTAATATTGTATACTGTGCGCGCTACTAGATTTTTAGCTATTTTTCAGCTAGAGGCAAAAAGTGGCAGCTAAATTTTATTCGCTTTTATTCCTTGGGCTATAGAAAACACGTAGAAGAAAGAATCAGCTTGGCGGTCGTTGGCGCTAACATTGAAAAGTTTAGACGAATATTTTCGTGTCAATTATATTACACTTTTTCGTAAATTAAGTAATAACCCTATGTAATATCATTAGATCTTAATGATTGTTACTGTATAGTAAGTATAAAACCTCCACCTTAACATTTCTGGTACTATTTGTTTCAAAACTTAATTTGTTTCGCTTATATGCATTCTTACTTTTCAATAATATTTCAAGTAAAAATTCGATAAATACCATAATTCAATTTCAAAGTGCTACTGAACGTCAGCACTTTTAATTTATGTAACTATTTGTACTAAATAATAATTTCTAATCCTTCTGCTTCAGAATGAACCTAAAATAACAGTTATAGGGCATATTCGAAAAATAGACTTTTTTCCGCCTATATCCCAATGTGTCCCGCACCGATGAAAGTCCTACGTGTCAAATTCGATTTCCGATATGGTGAAAGTAGTTTTAGATAATTTTTCAGGTGGGATTTTGTTATAATTTTAATATCGCACTAATGCGAGCTGGATCTCAAGAAAAGAACGATGCACACCCGGTATCTGCGCAGGGGAATGAAATTGATGTACCGCTGTTGTTATTTTTTTATTGACTAAATTAAGTCTATCTTACGATACTAAAATTTAAATAAAACTCTTCAGTACACTTTGACACGTATTGTAATAGTTTGATCCAACATCATAATATTCTAAATAAGAACAACTACCTACGTGATTTAGTGCTTTCTACTGAATAGCTTTCTTGTTTTGTTAATTATGATTTAGATCCTCCCCAATACTGGGACACCAACAACATCCCTCATTGTTTTTTGTAGATTTAGGATTAATGACTATCACAGAATATGCTACGACAGCAGCAACGATTTCTTTCACGGACGACATATCAACTTAACTGTTAGAAGTTTCAAATCAAACTGATGCAAGAAACATGTGCCAATGTGAATAACTACGCAATATTTTGCAGCAACCATTTGCATTTATTTTTTTTGCACAAGTATGAACAAAGCTGCAAATACTTACCGCAAATGTTTGCGCAAATTGTGTGCTAGTCAGAACTAGGCTTAATATTGATTAATGCAAAAAGAAACTCATCTAGCGAATAAAAACAGCGTTTGCTTAAAAAAATCCTTAATTGCAATTTAAAGCAAATGATGGAAGTTTCTTTCAAAGAGAAAAAAAAAGATTATTTCCGCAAAGAAATACATTTCTTAAAAAAAAAGTAAGAAAGTTTATATGAATTAAATACTTAAGGCTAATGTTACTGCTTTCTTTGAAACGACTAAATTATTTCTTTAAAATCTTTATATCTTTTATTAAAATAAATTACTTTGATGCGAAAGAAATAATTGTTTGGATAAATGATATCAAATATAAATCAGATAAATTGCCCAAAGAAACTATTTCTTTTATACAAAGGCAATATAGTTATGTATAGGTATATAATATAGCAAGGGCGATGTTACACTACAACCTAAAAGATCTGTTGTATCCCCTATTCTTGCTGTGTTATAGCTCGTCTTCCAATCCTATACCTTTCAAAAAGTGTAGGATATCAGAAAACCCCAGGTTAGGTAAGTCTCCCTCTACGATTTCACATACTCCCAGGTGCAACACCCTTGAGTTGCACAGTGGTACGCAATTTGAGAGGAGATGGATGAGTGTTTCATCCTGTTCTCCAATCTGCTCCATCAACCGTTTTGCTCCTCCCTTTATTCCTTCCTTGTGAGGAATTCTTCCTTTGGAAGTGGAAGGCTTCTTATGGAGGTCCTGCTCCAGTTCCCGTTTCTTAGCGGTGTCGTCCCGCTTAAGTGGGTTAATTATATTTCCTTCCTCCATGGTTGATCCGAGTAGCTAGGAAAGAAATGGTCCACCTCCACAGAGCCCCGCATGCAGGGGTAATGCTAAATACAATGGGGTGCTCCAGATGCCCCAACGTTGGACTAGTAGACTGGTCTTCTATCCAGCCAGGCATCCCGTCAGCCTAGTCCCCCGCCTTAGGATTTAGGTTTTTGTTGAGGTTGTCTCCTCTCGGTCCGTGCAGTTAAGCCCTTTAATCCCTTTCGGGGCGTGGTTTAACAGTTGGGCTTTCAGTAGCCGAAAGCAATAACTGGCATCGTTGTAGAACCATGTGCAAGCCCTTAGCCACAACACGACAGCTCGGGCGAGGGGGGAGTGGTTCACGGCAACGGTCTTCATTCACCCTGCTCCGGTTTTAAGCAGAGAGGAAGAACTTATAACCGCCACTAACCATCTCGTCTTGCGCGAACCCTGACAAGATGGCCTTTCCCCTAATTTCATGTTTACGGAAAGTCTATGAGGGCGAAACCATACGTAACCTCTACATAATATCCTTAATGAAATAATTTAGTTTGGTCAAATAAACAAATTAATAAACTAAAAATATCCTTTATTAATTTCAAATAATTCCGTTTCTTACAATCAATTAAATATTTATCTTTATATCAATTGCAGAGTTATTCAACCAAATATGTTCCACTATTTTACATATATGTATGCTACTGATATCGATTATTTTCAAGTCAAAGTTAACCTTTTCATAAGGAAGAAATATCCTAGCATTGTTCAAATAATTCTTTTGCTTTATTCTTACGCTCAAGAATTAATAATTTAGTTTCAACAATGTTAATAATTAATTTATTGCGCGAAAAGCGTTCGTATAATTCGTGCAAGGCTTTACGGCAATTGCATAAAAGTTCTTCGATAGTTAAGTCCATTTTAATAAACAAATAAAACATTTTTAACTGTTGTTGAAGTTTATAATTTCTGTCACTTAAAGTGGAATAAAAGTGTATTCTTTGAAATTACAAAAAAAAAACATATTAACTGATTTATTGAAACGTAAATTACCTGTGGTTTTCTTTATCGTAAAGGTATTATCCAATCACATGACAAATACAGACCTATTTGCTTGCTCAGCATTCTAGGAAAAATTTACGAGGGCATGGTGAAGAACAAGCTGGAAGCTGAATTGGCCGAAAAGAAGCCGCTCTCAGAAAGGCAGTTCGGTTTCGTCAAAGGCCGGTCAACTGTACACGCTATAAAAGCCGTAATAGACCGAATTATAAGATCCATGGAGAAATGGGCAGTACTAATAACACTAGACATCAAGAACGCTTTCAATTCCGCGTCGTGGAATAAGATAGTCGAGGAGATGAGAAGGAGAAATATCTCATTATACCTAGTTAATGTTATAGTAGACTATTTTAGCGGCCGGAAAATAAAAATCGGCAAGGAAGCAACCATGGAGGTGGACGCAGGAGTACCCCAGCGTTCTCTCCTCGGGCCCACCCTCTGGAACATTCTGTATGATGGGGTTCTGGATTTAGACTGGCAAGAAGGAGATTCTGCATACGCGTACGCGGATAACCTGGCGCTGGTGGTGGAGGCCGAAGATGAGAGGGAACTGGTTTTTAAGGCCAATGAATCGCTTGAGCAGGTAGCGAAGTGGATAAAAGAGAACGGTCTGCAGTTGGCATTGCAGAAAACCTAGGTAGGAGTGCTGAAAGGGACCCGCAGAAGATGGAACTTCTGTATTGAGCTAGCTGGCAGTCGGGTCGGTTTCCTCCGAAAAAGGAAATCAAGTATCTAGGGATGGTCTTAAACCATAAACTAACATATGGCGCACACATAAAATACATCAAAGAAAAGACCGATGCGACACAGGCAGCGTTGCTGAAACTTATGCCAAACATAGGCGGTCCCAGTAGCGGGAAGAGGGAAATGCTGTACAGGGTTTTTCAATCTCAGGTACTCTACGCGGCACCGGCGCACAGTGGACCGCTCTTATGGGCCGACCCGGACATCGGACGGCGTAACTCACATTCTCTAATTACTAGTAGTACTAGATTTATAAAACATGTTCAGTATGTTGTAATATATTCTCTAGAGCTGGCACAATATATTTCAAAAGAATCTGGTAACAGAATAACCACCTTTTGGTAATAAAAAGTTAAGAATAAATAGTAGTAGTTTTGCAACATACTTAGTAGGTATAAGTTATCTCACACTTTTAAAAATTTTTGCCAAAAGGTGAAGCAGTATCTACTACACATGCAGTAATTGGTCTAAAGTGAATAATTGGCAACGAATAAAGACATATATACTTCAAAGTAATCACAAGTTAAAAAGTCTTGGATGAGAACTGATAGCGAACACTATTTACTAACAACACCAAGAGAGGGTTCAGGTTTTACATCAATCCGTACCAGGTATGCATCCAATGTGTACCATGTTGAAAGCAACTTTTTGAAACGATCGAAAATATATTATGCTATGAAAAACAAGAAAATTTTTCTACTTAAATGTAAAGATTGCAAAATGAAATAATTAACCCACAAGATTTTTATTTTTTGAAAAAGACCACTTGGTTGTCGAAACGTAAATGAACGGAAGTTATAAATTTGAAATAATAAAAAAATTGCTGCATCATGATGTGTTGATTAATTGTTATGATAACACTACGGCTACGATTTAGCTACCCAAATAATAATGAACCTGAATGGTAACAACACAACAAGTGTTATAACTAGTTTTACGTAAACATGCTTTTGCACTCAGTAATTTGTCTTTTTCGTAAAGAAGAAAATATCTCAAAGTCTTCATCATCAATTTGAAGTATATTTCTTACATCTGTTGATATTTCTGGAGTGTTTAACTCCCAATATGAATTACTCAACATCGAAATTAGTGGATCGGATGCTAAACTTATGTTGCCGCTGCTTCAGAGAGGGGACAAATTCAATTCCTCTTGAAATGTTTCACACACGTCACTATACCTTAGGTTTCTACGCTTAATGAAAGCATAAACGTCATTATTCGTATTAAAGTTTTCCACTTTCAAACACTATTAGTTGACTTTTGGAAAATTGGAAAAGAATATTTAAAACTGAAGAACTTAACACTTATTGGCACTGATTTGGAACTTTTGAAACTCTTTTGAATACTAAATAATAACCATGAACATGCCTAAATCGCAAACACACAAAAATGATATATATATGACATAATAAATAATGAAAATTGTCATTATGAGGTTACCATAGTATTTTAAATGACCGTGCACTTTAGCTATAATGTAAAATCATTTTCAAAGTGGCAAAAAGTAGCAGATTTTTTTTACATGAAAGCAACCTCAAATTGTTTTAGTTTCTAACTGTATCATAAAAACTGCGGGCATATGCGAGCATTTTACTATTTTAATCATTAAACTTGTAACTTATGAAAATAAAGGACCTCGACTTTGAAATATCATAAAAGACTAAAACTTTTTTTAAATACCGCTAAATAGCATACCAACAAGTTTAGAAAACAGGTAAATATATTATACTTTACGACAATGACGTGATTTTTGTTTTAAAAGTGAAAAAGAAATGTTTTCAAACCGGCCCTGATGATCAACCTGGAAGGGCTTTCCAAAGAAACACAGCAGTGATAGAGATCTAAGATTTTACTATAACATAGAAACTATAATCAAGATTATGAAATCGCCACTAAATGTGAAAAACTCAAGAATTTATATTTTGCTCGGATGTCCGCTTGATTACATTGGGCCGGTCCACTGTGCGGCGTGGGAAAGAGCTTTGGAGGCTAAGACAAACAGAGAAATACTACAACAACTCCAGAGAAGGATTCTACTGAGAGTAACCAGCGCGTATAGGACGGTGGCTGGCGTGACCGTGGCTGTTATAGCTGGGATTCCACCTATCCATCTTTTGGTGGAAGAGCAAGCTGCACTGTTCAAGGCGAGGAAAGAGGACAGACCCCGGAAGAAGTTATCGGTGAGAGAGCAGACTCTACAAAGGTGGCAACGATTATGAAGTGTGAGGTGACAGCGCATTGGACAATAAGCTAATCCCCGACATAATCCCTTGGGTAAAATTTAATTTCAGGAGAACTGACTATTACCTGACCCAGTTTCTCTCTGGACACGGACATTTCCGTTCTTATTTAAAGAGGTTCCATCTATCGGAGGAGGGCACATGTCGGCACTGTGGAATGGAGGACACCCCCGAGCACGCGGTGCTAGAGTGCGAACAATGGACAGCGGAGAGACGAGAATTGTCCGTTGGAGTGGGCTGTGATTTGACCGTACCCACCATCGTGAAAGTTATGTTAGATGACAGCGGTAAATGGAACCTGGTTGGGGCCTTTATTTCTCAAGTTCTGGCGAAAAGAGAGTTCGACGAAAGGAACATCCAAAGGCAATAGGACACCAGTAGCCTTAACCCGAACTCCTAATCCTTAACTAGGGAAGGGAGAAGTAGGGAGAAGACGTGAAATGATGACACCCTCGCCACCCTTGATGTTATGTCTAAGAAGACAGTTTCGAGGGCGTGAGAAGAAACGGTTCAGGCGGGCCACTTGTCCGGTCAGTAGACCGGCTACGTCCGCATGAATCAAAAAAAAAAAATCACATGAGAAATACCTATTGTTACTTCTACTTTTTATTTTTACAAGCAGGAATTAGGTACATATATTTTAATCCAGCAAATTAATTTAGGTACTTAATCCACTATGTATTAGGCATGTATTATAAAATGATACTAACCTAGTTTGACATTTCGGTACGTTCGGGACATAATATTTTTAAAATACTGGCGGTAAGCACGATAATTAATGTGATGATGGAGTATTGATTTAATTTGCAATTCATATGTTGACTTATTGATGACGTAGAGCTCTTCTTTAATGATTCCCATTATATGCATGCCCATTCTGACCATGTTTGATCTGGTATCATGTGGTAAACAAGCTATTTTAAGAGTGAATGAGATTAATTATAATATTTGTGGAAACATATTCTAAAGCAAAACCAAATCTGCGTTAGATCTCTTACTGACTGTGTTAAAATTTATATCATGTTACAACTGCACTTCCATCAGCGGCGGATGACAATACTTTGTAGTGTTATCGTTTACCGCGTGCTTTTGAAGTTTACCTTTCTTCTCATAAATTTCAATTTTGCCAATAATGCCCTCTAAACAAATACATATCGGTTTCAAAGAGATGCTTTCTATGCTAATGAAAGCTTGACCTGTTTCCAATACATTAATATTCAGTCATTTGGATGAAGAGATAAAAAGAAGTAACAGTGATATACACTTTTGGCTACGTGCAGTTACAGAAGCCGACGCATTTTTCTTTTTATTCGTTACACTTCCATAAAGTACTCAAGGGAAAATATTTTTGGACATTATTTTTAGCGCCGCCGAAACATTTTAAAATTGTAGGTAAATGTTTTGCATGTTTTCGTAATTGGTGGCGTGCCTGGCATCCGTTATTCTAGGTAACAGTGGTGCGTACCATAAAGAATTCTTCGTAGCGACAATGATTGCGTTTCATTACATTCCACGCCTGTCATACGCATCCTACATGGATGTTTTCACGTTCTTGTTACTAATTGACTCAGATATTTAATCAAATTAAAAAAGCAGAGGTTAACGAACTACACGATACTCAAATAATAAACAAACAGCTTTTTTTAAGTGTTTATGACTTTCCCAATTTAAAATGGAAAATATCTCTTAATTAGTTCCCTCGAATTTCTAGCATAAAAGTATATGTATTTCATAGTTACACGTAATTAAAATTATTTGCGATGCTATGAAACGTAACAGATTCCGTTAAATAAATTGGGGATGTCGGTGATAAACTTCTGTGAACATTTTCAATAAACCATTTCCCCTCCTCTTCTTTGTGAAAAAGAATATGAAAAAAAAAACGAAGGTAAGGTAGTATTAATGAGATAAAACGCAACGATTTTTGATCAATACAGACAGTTCCCGATTTATGTAGTCGTGGGTCGTTCCTCAATTTTTTACATAGGTCGAAATTTACGTAAGTCAAACTTCATATGAGCGTTTTGAGAATTTTAGGGGTATTTCTAGTAATATTTTAACTCTTTCAGATTTGAAATTATTATGTGCTTTTGAACAATGTTAAGTTCAGTCAAAAAGTAACAAAAGTAATAATTCATAAAGTAGTCAACTCTCTTCCCCTCCTCGTAAAATTATTTATAACAAGCTGTTCTTATTTTATATTTGATATCTTTGCTTATTTAATACTTACAGCGCTTAACAACGCAGCGGAATTTTATTTTAACAATTTATTCACTTATAATATTTAACGGCACAGTTCAAAACATCCTTGACCCACCATTATTTTGACTACTTCATGTAAGGTAACTTAAGAAGTAAAAAGTCACCACACAGTTAGAAATTTTTTTACACTATTTAACACTGGAAATACATTAGCGTTTGTACAGGGAGGTCCACTCTAGATAGTGTTAAAAATGTACCCGAACCTAGTATAAATAGCAGTGTAAAAAGTAGCCTCCACATATGATAAAGTCTATACACTTCTAGTGTATCATTATTAATTTAATGTAACCTTTCCTACACTGAGAAGGATTTCTTTATCGTTAATAAATATGCATTAATCTTAAATTATCCTTTTAAATAGTAGTAAAAAAATATTTCTTAGGTCCTAAGAAAGAAATTAATTGAAACAAATAGTGATTTAGATAAAAAAAAAATTCCTTAAGAAAAAACTTTAAGAAAATCGATATCAATCCCACATACCCGGTTGATTCGCAAAAATCAAGGGCACGTATGCGATGGGGAACTATTTTGACAACAGTTCCTAAGAAATATTTATCGGGCAAGTAATAAATATTTGATGTTACACCTGCCAAACTTATAATTACATATGGAAAGCTAGTGTAGTGAAATAACGGAAGAGCCATCTTCACGGAAATTTTTGTACTCGTAAAATATGTTTAACATGTTTGCCACTACAGGCCAGAAAACTAATTATCTTATAACATAAATGAAATATTGTACGTGCTAGTAAAAGTCATTCAAGATACAATTTTACGAACTTTAAATGTAACAGGACCTTGATAATATAATTTTTAGTTTATTGCTTTTTGTCGGTTACCATTCCAACCTTCCCCACCCCAATCACGGTAAGAAATTGGGTTATGTTCAGCTGTAGTTTATGCTTACAGTGTATACTAACATGTGCATAGTAAGGAATGTGAATCAATAATTATCTTAACACAAGCAACACTTTTTACAACCATTTTCTAATCTTTTAAGATTTTTTTTCAAATCTGGATAGGAACGAATTTAGTTCTTGGAACCATAAAGACATCTCTTTTGTCATGAACGTCTTTTCTTCTAAACTACTATGTCATTATCTGCAGATATATGGACAAATATAAATATGATTAGTTTTCTTGGAATCACTATTCATTTTGTATCTCATTTAAAATTAAGGAGCGTAGACCTAAGTGTACATAAATACAGTTATGTGAATTATACGCTGCAGATTATACATGTGATATTGTTTTACCGATTTTTTTTTCGATAACGCGCCAAATATTCTAAAGGACTTAATCGACGCACTTAGAAAAAATAAACATGTGACTTGCCACACATAATAAATTTAGTCTGCGAAAATGCTAGTAGTACAAATGGACATATATTTTAAAGAAAGTGTTTATGCTAATGATAAATTAAAAAAAAAACTATAATTAAATGATAAAATACCTGATGGACCTACAAAAAAAAATTATTTTGGATATTAAAACACGATGGAATTCATGTTACTACATAACTAACCGTTTTCTGTAACTCTGTCCATGAATCAGTAAATGTATTTTTACATAATTAAGCAAATGTACCACCAATGGTTAGTGCTTCAGAATTAATGGTGCTAAAATAGGTGAATCAGATTTTGCAGCCTCTAGAAAGGCTAACAAAAAAAACTTTCTACAGAACAATAAACAAAACAATGGTAATGTTTAATTGCTGTCATGCAAATTATATGAAGTTGCAGCCAACATCAAATATCGTAAACAATGTAAAATAGATCTTATTAGATGGAATTCAAAGAAAATTCGGTTTAATCGGAAGATCGCCGGCAAGTCTGAATTAATCGGCACACCACAAACTGTTGATCCATAATAAAGAACAAAGAGCAACTGATATTGGAATGGATGAAGTGTCCCGCTATTTAGGTATACCTGTTAGCAATCTAAATGAAAATCCTATACGACCATGAGACAAAACGAAATTCTCTTTCCCTGGCCTACACAAATTGTTTCTAAAATTGTCATGCGGTATTGGGTTCGTAGTATCCTGCGAGAGCTTTTTTCCTAAGTGAGTGAAACTCAAACGAAATCATGTATTCGCCCTTTAAGCTCCAAATTAAAGTGTTATTTTTAAAATCAATAGTAGAACGTCTGTAAGAAAATTAATAACAATAAACATTTATGTTAATATACACAAATATTCATTTTTTATATTAATACTTCTAAAATATCAAGATAATAGTTTATATATAGATATATAGCTTCGGATGTATTTGTTTCTATATATCATAATTATGTCGATATTTCAAAAATGTTTGGATTAGGGAAGAAAGAGCTAGGTGAATTGTATTTGGTTTGTAGTAGCAAGGGTAATTTGAAGCAGAGGAAAAAGCTTTCTTGTTATAGTAACTTAGGTACCCACCCATTTAGATTAGAAAACTAAATTATAATTTCCAAATTTCTCCCGCCAAAAACGAAAATGTTCATTAGCTGCGTTCAGGGAGTTACTGCGCTGAAAGCGATAACCGTTAGCGCTGTGACCGGCGCTGGAACTCCCTGAACGTTTCATAACAATAGCTTTTGCTAGCGCGTGCCCTTTGTTTACTTGTTTGTTGCGTTCGATACCGACGTTTTCAGAATTGGGCTATGTTGATAGGTTATGTTGCTTGCTCAAGCCTTTCTTTTAATTTATATCACAAAACTAAATTTTTATATTTAACTTTAGACAAAAATCTCTTGTTACAAATATAAGGGGATAAGAAATTGCACACAGCAATTATATAAGTTACAAAACTAAGGGAAATAAAAGCAACCACATTAATTAAAAATTTAAAACAAGTTTTATTTACTTTGTATAGAGTAACATATTTTAAAGAGATCACTAATATCCTCGTTCGGCCTTATATTCTCTGTAATTATTAATTCGGGCGATGCTGTTGCTGTTTAAGCATAAATGATGGATAAATATAACTTCATCGGTAAATATTCAAAAAGTGTAAAGTATTAATTGTATATATGTATATTCATATGTATTTCTAAACTATTGATATATAGTTTATATCGTTCATTTGTAATTTCACTATTTCGATAAAATAAAATGATTTGATAGATCTACAAAACGGTAGTTTCTATACTTATAATATTTATATTAACTTATCTGCTATAGTTTCCATTTAACTTTATCTATCATTACTTTAATCAAAAAAACAATAAAAAGTTAGTTTTGCCACAATTAGTTGACGATTTCATCTAGTTCACACGGTTTACAAATCCATATTTGAATGTTGGTCGGTTATCCCCACTTTCCGGTGGATGATCTAGCTAGCGGTCGCCATATTTTCTAGCGAAAATATTTTAACTAGCGGGCGCGTTCAGGACGCTGCTCGATCTAGCGGAGCTCAGCGCTAGCAGCGCCGTAACTCCCTGAACGCAGCCATTGTTAACGAAGAAAAGTATACGGTGAATTTGGTAAGAAAAAACGCAAAATTGTTCCACCAATCTGCCCAGACAACACTAGTGGGTAAAATATATTTCTAAAACACATTAACTCGCTTTGTTTAAAAGCGCGGAAGTGGCACGCTGCAAATTCGACAGAACACTCTACCATGCGAATGTGTAATTATATAAAAATTCATAATCAATTTGCATGTAGATGTGTGATACACAAACTTAGTAACTTGTTATTGCGAAATTTGAGCTCGCAGAAGAGGGAGAATGATGTTATGACTCAAAGCTATTACACTTACTAGGGGTTGTTTACAAATCAAGATTTCCGCAAATGGAGCTCACGGGCTTTAGAATATACATAGGTACATACATGACGTTATCGCATAAATGCTTTGGTGCAATATTCTAAATTAATTGTCGTTTAAGCAAAACCATAAATGATAATTTCACTCACAGCGTTAACTGTACAAGTAGAAAGCACATAGTATGAATAATCTACTAAATTCCAGACCCATTTTAAATTTATTGCTGGCAAATGGGCTTTGATCCCGCAGGCCAATATATATATAAAAAAAAAAAAAAAAAAAAAAAAAAAATCTACTAAATTCCCTTTGATTATTGCTGTAATATCGATGTAATAATATAATGCACTGATTTTGTAAAGAGTAGTACTACATGAATATGGAATATTATCATTTTTTATTTATCATTAATGTATTTATATTAGTATTTTATTTGATTCAGCATTCAAAATAACAAATAACTACGAACCATTTGAAAGTATTTTATTCTATCCGCACTCTTACGTAGTTAATTATTGTTATTAGTTGTTCTTGTACCTGAAGTGGTTTTCGTCATTGAAGATCTGCTCAGGAACTGCACGATGAAAATTACAACGCCTGAGATTATAAATACAGTCTCAGAACCTGTTCTAGAAGTGTCAAAAACATAACGCCAGAGCAGGTAGGAAGTTGGGCCAAAAAGAACACTAGAATAATACAACTGGGCAAACTCATGGTAAGACCTTTATTAAGGAACCTTCAAAAACGAAAACTGAAGAACTACTGCAGAACAGTAGAAATCATCTTCGCATCATAACAGGTCCCCTAACAAGATACTATACTTACCGATACGTACCTAGACTGTGCCCCTCTGAATCCTACCACTTTCTGAAAGGAATTAGGATTGGAAGGCCAGCTGTAAAGCAACAGCAGAATAGGAGACACAATAGATCTTTAGGTCACGTGTAACATACCCTTCTATTTACATACATACATAACATACAACAAGATACTATACTGAAAGAACATCTACAGAAAATTGAAATCAACGCTAGTGATACTAACTACAGACTGTGTAATGCGAGGACAGCGAACGCTTACTACGTGTGAATGCGAGGCTCTGGACGTAAGAAGACAAGCAATTTTTAGCAAGGCAAAGCTGAACCCAGAGAACTACTTCGATCAATCAGCCAGAGACTTGTACAGATTAATGCAGGGTACTAGGATACTGGAATGGCTGACATAATTTAATGGGTAGGATAACAGAGGGATCAAATACAAAAAGCCAAAAGGCTGCAGTGCTTCAGGAGACTTCAGGTCAAACGGCTCAAATCACAAAAAAACGTCTGTTAGAATCGCTTTCGAAAGCAATTCCTTTCGGGCTCATCAACCCCGAAAACTCAGAACCACATTCTATATTTGACACCGGCCTGGCCGTGAAAGCCTTCACACTACAGTTGTTAATATTATCAGCAACTGGTTCTTGAAACTTCAAGTAAACGCCAATAAAAATACGATTTAAACGTTCACGACCGCAAAGAAAATACTTATCAACGTTTAGATAAATAATTCCCGAAGGGTGAAGGTTATATTCAACCAGAGGCTGAAATCGAACTAATAACCCTATAATATATAATACAGGGTGGCGCATTAGTGTGTGGGGAAGCTCGATATAGTTGACATTATAAAAATTATCAAAAAGAATATTAAGAAAAGGTGTAGGTGTTCTTAAGCTTCATATTTTAAAATTAGGTACACATATATAAGCTGTTTTATGACGTCTTGCCAGACTTAACTTATATTTTTTAAATGAAATGCTATACTTTTTTCTACGTTTTTTTTTTTTACAGTTTGCAATATCTATTCCGCGTTTTAAAAAGTTATTTTTATGTCTAAATTGAGATGGTCAGATCCGGTAATAAAAAAAATATACCACCTTTTTCTCGCCATTGTTTGGTTTAACTACGTCTTCTATTTTCGCTGATTTGAAAATTTAACAAAAGAAATATTTCTTACATACAAGGTACTTATAAGGTTATATTTTTTATGAATGTAACATATAACGTCACAAAGACGTCATACGCCCACTGAGCCTTCTGTTATCGTATTTCCACGCAGCCAGTGGTACAACGTCATCTTAAATTCGTACAATCACATTTCAGTTGAGAAATTAACAGATATGATTTGGGTATTGGGGGAATGTTCGGAAAATTGTATTCTTGCAAAAAGGGTTTATGAAGTGAGATATCCCGCTCGAAGACAGCCGAAAAAAAGAAACAAAATACCGGTAACAACATGAGAAGATACGATGGAAAGAATAAGAAAAGCCTTTCGAGTATTGATGCAGAAATGTTACAAAATGTTATTCAATCGTTTGAACAACGCCTGCAACACTGTATTGATGGGGGTTGTATGGTCAACATTTTGAAAATTGCGTGTAACTTGTTAATTAATAAAATATCAACATAAAACAAAACCAATATTCGTTTTTAATTTGAAATAAATAAGTAAGTCAAAGAGTTAGGGAACAGTTGAAAAATGAGAGAGCCTATAAATATCTATCGAAACACATAAAACTATAGGGTGTTCCACTTAAGTTTATTTAGAAAATTAGGGATCCCGAATTTTGGCTCACCTTATATACAAGTAGCTAATATTTCTTTGGTTTAAATTTTCAAACTAGGGAAAATAGCAGACATAGCTAAACCAAGTAATGGTGCAAAAAAGTAGTATAATAACTAACCTTCTTAATACCCCTCAATTTCGACATAAAATTGGTCATAACTTTTAAACATTCGGAATATATATGGCAAACCCTTACCGTCATTATTACTTTACTTGCTGTAAGTATTATTACTTAATTTTATTTCGTAATCTGTAGTTAACGTTTCTAGTAAATATTTCTAATTTGATGTTACAATAAAGCCAATAAAGCTCCGAACACACTCGACGGAGTGCGTTTATGAGTTATAAAAGCACTAGTTCGTTAATAGATTTATAAAGAACTTTTACCGAAATATCTTAAGTTAAAAAAGGGCGATTATTTTGCAAGTTAGAAAAAATACCATAAACAACCCGTTTCATAAGGCTTTTCTAGATTTGGGCTTTTCAAACTTGGACTGATAAAACTACCTTTATGAAACTGGTTCTTTAACATACCATTATTGTTATATACACAATCAATTAATTTAGGATATATGTCTTGTTTTGGTATCTAATAGATATTATATGAATTAGTGACATATCAAAGAAATGAAAGTTGAAAACTTAATTTTTATAAATAGATAACCTGTATGTTTTTATATTGTTGGGTGTAGAATTAAATTCTGCACAGATTTGGTGTAGCAATGCCCATCTTCAATAATTTGTAATTTATATATTATAATACAATAACACTTTCAGATGGCCGCATAATTTTTACTTGATGAGCCATGATTTTGACAAGTCAATGCGTTATTGTCAATAACTTTATTGTTACAGTAGTTGCCTTCTGCATGTTTAGTGTTCAGAAACGTATGTGTTATGTTCAATTTATAAATCAAATAATAGAAAATAATGATAGAGTTTATATTGATCTAGATATCTTGAAGTCATTTTATATTCATGGAGAATATCACAGAATTTCAGAAAGAGCTTGTCAAGAATTCAATAAAGGATACCTTCCACTTGCCGTCAATAGATATAAAAAAAAAACAAAACACTTGAAACACTCTTTGTAACAACGGGTAGTATTATCAGGAAACACTGTTCTAAGCCTATTTTCCGAGAATGAGGAAAATGGGATTAATAGTTTAGGACCTTTCGAAACATATTCCTTTAGTTCAATATCTACTATTTCTGAAGATTTCGGCACTTTCGAAACGTCGGTCATAGAATTTTCAAATAGACTGAGATTTATTTAGTAAAATTCTAACAGCTTTCTGAACATCAACATATAATGCGAATTAATAGTTGTAATAATAATACTCAGTGACAACAATAATTTCTTCCAATGTCAACGCTATAGCCTGCTAGTTAATTTTTTTTGGCCGTTTAAAAGCCTTTATAAATAAAACTAGTAGTTTAAAAGAATAGTTATTTGTATCACTAGAACAAAAACTACAGTTTTAAGAGTATGAGTACGTTTTGCTGGATCAATGCGGAAGTCGGAACGCACAAGTACGAATACTCCCAAAAGAGTTCTGGCCGTGTGATACACATTATTTTTGAACCGACAAATCTTAATTTTGAGTTGAAAATAGAAAAATAAATTTTGACAGTACAGGTTGGCATACATGCTTCCGAGAACAAGTCATTTTCTGTGATGTTCTGTGTAGTTTGATACATGTTTATCAATAATAAGTGCAATGGAGATACCAGTTGATGTTAGTAAGGTTGCATGGCAGGTTAATGATAGTTTATTACATATCTATCATTTCGAATATAGTGTGCCAACTTTTACTGACATTTTGTCGGCCTAGGCCAGAAAACGGCAGTTTTAAAGTAATGCAAAATGAGGCCCAAAAAATGTTGAAGATGAAGGGTAAACTTTCTTTATGGAAAGCTAATTAATAACAATCATCCTAAACCCCGTACTCCACCTAAAGGTACTTCACGAAATTTGCTAATCTAAGGGCCGATTTCTTCAGCCAAGAATAAAAGTCCGGTATTTGTATCTGTTGGATAGCGTTATCTATAAGATATGAAAAAAATAGATTTCCTCAAATAACTGCAAGCAATTTTATCCGTGGGATAGAAATCGACATTAGTTTCCATTAATTCTACATTGCTTTAGAATGGAAAAGACAGAGACGAACGTTGTCCTAACTTTACCGAACTAGAAAAAGAAACATTGATAGATGTTGCATATAAATTAATATAAGTCCATTAATAAATTCATTTTACACACCTTTTATTATTTTATCTAAACCACAAAAGCTTTCTCGCGTTCCTTTCCAGCATTATAAATAAAAGTAAGGAAGTTATATTAATGCAATATATACCCATTAACTTGAGGATAATAATTTATCGGTGGGTCGAGTAACAGATACCTTTTATATCACTTTGTATATTACATATAATTATATATATAATATCCAAAAGATAACATGAATCAATCAGCCCTAAGTGGTATATGGATTTCATAACAATTGAAATGTTCCTACTCTAACTAAATAATTTCCCTATGATTGTTAATAATAATAGCAAAAATATAGTGCAGTAGGCTCGAAATTATGTGAATACTGCTTTATATGCAACGATTAAATATGTGAACGACCAAAAATGTGATTAATTCACATAACGGCGAGTCTACTGTAAATCGGTTCGCTATCAGTTGTTTTATATATCTGCGCCCATAGAACGACTTTAGTTATTTTCCAGAATTCGCCAAGCAGTAAGGGAAAACTATGGAAAAACCTTGCTGTGGGAGCAGGATCTGAGAAGTCCCAGACCTTGTTACTGATAGCCGACAAATTATTATTATTCTTCTGAGTTTGGAAGAAGCAGGTGCCACGTCCCTGCAACTCCAATAACCATGTCGTCTTTAGTTAGCTGCTCTGATTTTCACACGTCATGAATTTGAAATTGAAATAAGATAGACCAGTGTAGTGATCTAGAAACGAACAAAACAGGAGTACCTATTCTGATACTTAGCAATAAGTTAATCCTAATTTGGACGATTAAAAGCAAAAAGCGCTGTTCTGTATCCAATCTTTAATTTTTTTATTAGGTTTGTTCGAACATGCAGATCGCGAACGATTCACCATCATGTGAACCAATCAGACAACGCATTCCAGTTCGCGAGAACTCCAATCTGTTCTCTGATTGATTCACGTGGTCACGAACCGTTCGCGAACTGCATGTTCGAACAGGCCTATTAGATTTACGACCGATTTTTTTGTTTTTATGTTATAATTTCGATTAGCATAATTTTGAATATTCTTATGTCCTTTAACGGTGCAAATAAATCGACGAATCCAGAACCTAAATAATTTTGATCCTAATTATTCTAACCAATAGTAATTAAATTAAAGATATGTATTTTAAATATTTATTTATATACTCCTACTATGGTAAAAGCTATAATTTAACACTAATTCAGACCAAAGAGTATAAAATATTAATTTATAAATACGTACTACCCTACTAATTATTAGTATCATGCCATAACCTATCTAATTCTTTAGCAGCATTACTAAAAAATTACATTCAAGCGACTCATTATCTCTAATATCTGTTTTGCGTCGTGGCTAATTTAGCACCTTAACTAATGCGCTAACTTCCGTACGCGATCGCAACTCATCACTGAGCAAATAAAACATGTCCCGCTGTATCTACCCCATCACATTTACAATACGAATCATTAATCCTCCCAATAAATACGACTAAAATTATTGGAATACGTCATTAATTCTACCACCTAATACGATAAATTAACTCTCGTTTTCCTAAAACGTGTAACGTTATGGATAACTTTTCTAGTCCACCTTCCATTTAAAGTAATATCTCATCTACCCTGCCAATCATTATTAAGTCTATACATTATGGTGAAAGTGGCAGTTTTAAACTAGGAAATGGTGATGTGTTGTTCCGACCGGACTCGATATAAAAGAACTAGTCCACACATCGAACTGAATTGCTATATCGTTCCAATATAGTTCCGAGTCCGGACGTGATTTTTGTTACAAATTTAACAACACGGCCCACAGTCATTGCCTAATGTGATTACCTATACAAAAAAAAAATGTTATCGTTTTGCTGTTTGCTAATGTTGAAAGCTTGTTTATATTACTTCACTGTGGAGGTGTAAGGCTTGTGTAAATAAAATTAAAATTACTTATTATCTCTTTGAAGTCATTATACCACAGTGAATAAGATTTATACCCCTTTTATCATTTAGGTGTACTTAACAAAAAACTTCATCTTCGGAATTACATTGATGTATAGATTTTATTTAAAGAAAAATCAGTAAGATTTCGTTGCTAACAGAAATTTATAATTTAATTCACGAAAATTACCTACATTATATAAATAAGTTCAAATTGAAACTATTCCTCACTTGTTTTATTATTATAGTATAGTGTTTTAAATTTTATTATATTCAAACGTAATAAATAGGTATACGTGTATTTAAAAATACTAATAGCACAGCTAATAGTTTATTTTTAAACACCCCACTTAAATATACGTAAATATAGGTGTAGATTAGATTGGACGAATGCTATGTTTATAAAGCGCACTCGTTCATTTGTACTGATATCGGTCGGAACGGCACATCGAACGATATCAATGTATGATTTAGTTCCAAAGGAACTAGTCCAGCGAACTCGTTCCTTTTACAAAATGGAACGAAAGGAACTAGTCCGCAAACGGAGCGACATTTAAGTAATTACCTACCACAGCGTAAACCTCAAAATTACCGCAAAAATCGTGATGTTAAAAAATGTGAAAAACTAGACAATATTTTAGAAAAAAGTATCCACCCAGTTATTATAAACTCCAAAATTGTAAAGCGGAAAAGTTTGTTAAGTGGGAAACTTCTAACTTGTCAGTTTCGTGGAGAACCCTGTATACATGAGAACCTATTTTAATAAAGGCACAATAAATTCGAAGTAAAAGGGAATTGAATTGATATGCACAATAAAAAAAGAAATAGAAATTACTACAAAAATGATATATCCGATGAAACACTGTAATATTATATTTCTAGGAAAGCGTGAGGTATTAGAAGTAGTTTGGATAAGTTGTATAATTTAATTTTCTCTATCGTATTTTAGATAAGACTATATAACATACATTACCGCTACCACATCTAGATTTTAAGGAATTCTAGTTTGTTAGACAGCAGCAGCACTTAAAATAAATGATAATGCCGCTTCTATTATTTCAAAAGGAGATTGGTATGGTGAGATGACTTTGGTAAAGACCACGCTCTAAGAAACTAGCATCGACATATCCGGGTATTCAGGTTACCAGTTAGCAGAAGCACGTCGCATGTAGAGCTATTATTTTGTACACTTGCTATACACCGTACCCTAACAGTATTCTTTTCCTTTTCCTGTGAAAGACTTGAAAACCAGCCGTCGATATGTCCGTTGACCGTATTAATTCTCTATCGCTGAAACCCCACAGAGTTATGCATGTCGCCGTAGTTCATGTGACAGCTAAGACAGAGTATGGACAGGTTACCAGCGCATTAATAACGGCAAATCGGTTTTTTCACAAAACATCACTAGCGATCCTTCGCCATAAGGCGTGCCTGCATGCGTCCAACACGGTCAATTGCATTAACGATCCGACGTTTATTGTGGATTCACATTAGTGGCCACTCGATGTATTCCGGAGAAAAACAAACGTCATCTGGCGACATCGACAGAAACAAAGAAGCGTGTTGCGTAAAAGGAAAACCGCAACAATTTACGATAGATATTTCACCGGATTCTATTTAATTAGTTAGAAAAAAAAAACGGTGTACAAATGAATTGAGCGTGGCGCTGATGAGTGGCGATTAATTTTCAAAGAAGAAGTAATTCGCGCTTGGACGGTTCGTGCAGATTGATGGTTTAATTTACATTTTAAAATTGATGCTAAACAGATTGCACAGATTATACTCACCGTGGTTTTCTACGATATCGCGAGATTATACAGACCACCCAAAGATTCGCTTTAAACTGAATTCTTTTTAAGCATTTATACTTGTCATAAGGACTATTCGCAAAATTTTATAAAACAACTACGAAGTTTAAAACCATAATAATGATTTCTTACAGATAACATATTCTGCCTATAATACACTTTCACAGACCTTTAGTTACTTTTCTGTAAACTCAATACCACTATTAATAGGAATATTTTATTTAAATATTTCCATAGTTGAGTAAATAATAATTACTATCGTGGTAAATACTAAAAATATTCTTTCTTGATACGCTCATCGATAGATAACGTTTGAATACTAATCCATATTCGTTTTTGTAGGAACTGATCTGATAAGAAGAATTGGCAACAACCACAGTCACTTCAGCCGTTGTTTTCAATTTCCTATTTCTTTAACTCATTAAATCATACCAGCCTATATCCTGTACTAGTCTGTACAGGCCTGTCTGTTTATTTGCTTTGCCAAAAATTGTTTGTTTGTTGCGCACAGAACTTTGCATCCCTGCAATATATGGTACGCGGTCTCTGGCATCCTTTTACACAGCCTGCAAGAGGTATATCCAGTTTATCGCCATGTTGTGTAGGTGTTCTTCCAGCACAATGTTCTGTTAGAAGACCTGCTGCTGTGTGAAGATGATTCCTATTAAGCTTCTGTAATTCTTCAGCCTTCTTCTTTGATGATCCTTCGATGAAGGTTATTCCATAAATTTGATGGCTGATTTTCTCTTGCACCTAATGACTTGTCTATCCTCTTGCCTCTTGGATACTTTTGCGATAAGTTCTGGGCCGATAAGCTTTTTCTTGCTAACCTGTGAGCTTTCTCGCTTCGTTTGACTCCCGAATACCTTGGCACTCAGTAAAATTGTTGAACTGTTCAGTCCTGGAATGCATTTTCAAACTCGTGATTGTACTTTGGAACTTACTAATGCCCTCGGTATTACTAGGGTGCGTGCAATCCAGATTTGCTTCTTTTTAGGAGGCTTCTTATCAAGTACTATTGCGTAGTGCAATATTGCATATACTTCTGTTGAAACACAGTAGCATAGGTATGTTCCTAGTGGAATAATTGCCACTGTATTTCTCACGTTACAATAAATTACACCTTAAATTCCATTCTCACTTTTTGATCCGCCTATATAAATCTGATTAATTCACCGAACTCATATCCAATCTGTAACTTCCACCTTAAAATTTCTAATAAATAGATATTTTGGAATCACGTAGGTTGATTTTATTCCCAGAAGATTGCTTTCCGCATGAATGACAATATTATTGTAATCCACCCCTATATATCTATTGCTTAGGCTTTCAATACGGGCTTAGAATACTTTTTAGTTTTTTTATTTACGTATTAACTTTTACACACAGAGTAATATATCTCAATATATAAGTTTGGGTCTCTTATAATCTGAGGTGCCCTATTTTTGTCCATGTTTCTATCACCGAGTAGAGAAGGTTAGAGGACATTGCATTACGGCTATTAAAGGAATTGTGTGAGTGGTTTGGTAGCAATAGATTGCATATTAATCTTTCTAAAACAAACTATTTGATGTTTCATCCATCACACTCAGCGACACATACTGATATGAATATTCAATGTAACAATCATACATTACAGCAAAAAACTTCGGTAAAATTTTTAGGATTGAATATCGACCAAAACTTAACCTGGAAAGATCACTGCATAGACTTAACAAAAGAACTAAATTCCACATGCTACCAAATAAGATATTTAAAAAACATGATAGATCAAAAACATTTACTTAACTTTTATTATGGCCAAGTTCACAGTAGACTTGCTAGCTATGGGGTGATCTTCTGGGGTTCGTCGGCCGCTGCGAATGGGGTATTTTTGGCACAGAAAAGGATTATTCGATGTATTGTAAATATTAAATCCACCGATTCATGTCGACCGCATTTTAAAGAATTAAATATCTTACCCTTGCCTAGCGTTTATATTTTGGAGGTCTTGTTGCACGTCTTTCGGAATAAGGCTGATCTCGCAAAGAATGGCGATGGGCATTCATATAATACAAGAAACAAAAACAAATTTAGTGTACCTCTGAATAAATTAAATATTACAAAAAGAACCCCTATATCCGTAGGAATAAAATTATATAACTTGCTTCCTAATGACATATCAACAATCACTAATATAAAGCACTTCAAATTGCGAGTACGTTCTATGCTGGTTCAGGACAGCATCTACTCCGTGGAGGAATTTTTAACATTACTTAAACGATGAGCTACTTCATTCGAACATGTATGTAATGTATTGTTAATATTTTAGTTTTGTGACTTGTCCTATACACTTTGGTGTCTAATTGAACTTATTATTATTAGTATTATTATTATTATTATTATTATTATTATTATTATTATTATTGCTCTTGTACGAATAATCCTGATTGCTCCCGTCGTCTCTAAACACGCAAGCTTTGTTGCGCACTGTTCCAAAATAAAATATTAAAAAAAGATAAAAAAAGATTCTTATGATAATGATAATAAAAATACCCTTCTAAATGTTAAAGAAAATAGAGATTCTTATAAGAAAATTAAATAAAAATAATCCTCAAGAAAATTAAGAAGTTTTCAAAATTAACTAAAACCTTTATTTTAAATTAGCAAATGTTCGAACAAACGCCTGTTCTTTTCCTGGCAATACACCGTAACATGGCCCTATTGTACGTGCAAAAGTGTTTTAGTAGTTATGCTGGCGACAGCATAAATATTTTTTTTGTGGCGTAGATCATTCCATGAGTTCGTTCATAAAACCATAAAAGATTAAGGACGTCAAGTAGGGAGATCGCGGATGTAATGTTGTTACGGTTCTCGTGCTTCACCTAAAGCAAAAACAATTGTACGGCCTTTGCTGTGTAAGCAGAAGAATTGTTTGTCATTTTGCCAATTGGTGATACCACACACGGAGTCACACGTCTTGTGTATAATATTAAGACTATTGCTTCAGTTAGGACTGGCCTATTTTGAAAAGCAAAGACTTCTTCATCACTGCTACCCGAGTGATGTCATTTAATTATTTTTTTCCTTTTCTTCACACGTGTAAATTAAAATTACAGTGGAAAAATTTATAATAAGAACCTAAGAAGAAAAAAGAAACAAATCGAATAACCAGAAAGATTATAAAAACTTTAACTTAAAAGAAGTAAATAAATAAGAGGCCGAGGTGAGAAAAAAATAATTGCCAACAGCGTAGACCCACATTTACCAAGGCGTGCGAGATCAGTACTGCTGCTTGTAGTTTGTTTGGAAAGACTACGTGCAGGAGTGAAGAAGAGCAGTAGGTGTGGTTTCCGATCCCCAATGTAATACGATTGGCAACTGAGGCGAGTTTTTATGCGTAGGTTTATTTCTTTTTTATAAATGTTCACTCACTGGTCGATATGGTATATAGACCCTCACCTCATACACGAGGCAATTACGCCTTCTCCACAATGAGGACCGTAACAGCAGAGGTACCTCAAGAGCCAACGCTCTCCCCGCTAATATTCAACTTAGACGCCGCCGACATACCAATCATTCCGTATGTCAACCTGGCGATGTACGCGGATGATTTGTGCCTATACACACAATGTATAGATGCTCTGCTCATTGACAAGCGTGTCCAATAAGGGTTGGACTAATTGGAAGATTGGTACGCCCGATGGAGGAATGCGGTACACCCGGGAAAAGCACAGCCGTACTTTTCTCTCGGTTTGGTATCCGCCGAAGAAAACATGAAGACCCAGGAGGACTATCCATCTAAAACGAACAAAGTTCCTGGCGTCAGGAGGTCAACGCCTAGGTATGGCGCCATTACGGACTCCAGGCTGACGTGAGGGCCCCACATGAGATTCGTCATCAATCGCGCCCAGAGACTACTCAGCGCACTGCACCCGTTTATGGGTTGGAGGAGTAGACTTGATCCTGCTTGCAAGATCAAGTTCTACAAGTTCAACATCCGACCTTCACTCATTATGCCATGCTAGACTAGGCAACGGCCGAAAGATGTCATCTACACAAGCTCCACATCTTCCAGAACAAGGTGCTCCGAATGACCCTAGGAGCCCCTTGGTATGTCCGCAACGACACCATTCACGCCGACACAGGTATGGAGTCCATCTGGGACTTTATTCTCCGAATTTCATCCCGTCCGTTCGAGCGAGTCCAGGACCATCCGAATCCTCTCGTACAAGAATCGTCTAACTACGATCCTGAGATCCCGCCGCACTAGGGGAGGCCCAGGATGATACTGCACTAACATCGATGCAGTTCTGCAGCCATTTCACCCATTGTAGGCGATAGAATCACATCACCTAACCGACACTACACAATCTACTTGGGTCGAAGGTGAATTGAGTAGCTGGAAGCTCAGGTAGATCATCATACCGATGCACACTGCTTTCTAAGACTCTATTTTTTGGCCACAACTAGTAATATTAATTGGAATATACAATTTGACGTTCGAAGTATTTTAGATGGTTTTAGTAAGTACTTTAATCGTTTCTGCGACCTAGTTGAAGTAGAGAATGAAAAAAATAAAGCGCAAACCATGTATTCCAGTTTATTACAAAATTAGGCAACTTGCATAGTTAAAGATGTTTTATTATCTTGTGATTGAGCTAATTGCGAAGCAACCCTTTGCTTAGTTCTTCGATCTGACTTTACTTGAAATGCCAATCTTAGCAATCCACAATAACCGGAAGGCGTAGATAGGGTAGTATGGTCTAATTGTTTTCTTGAATGTATCGGAGTTTTGAATATTATATTAAGTCTCCTTGTAACCACACCATATTTTTCATTTTAGAATGTTCGAATAGTCTATAAAGAGCTTGCCAGCAATCTGAGACATTAATACAAAACCGAGACGGCGCGCTCTTTCACGTATTGCGGATTCACAAGTACCTCGCGCATTTGTACTCATCGTAGGTATAGATACTATAAGTGAGAGTGGATCGCTTCAGTTTTTAAACCTTTTTTCATGAGTTTCAAATCACACTTTGAACTTCAGGTCTGAAACGGTCCATATCTTGAAAGAAAATAAATTAATTTGGCAAATGCTTGTACTATGCAGAACAAAAAAGTGTGGCCACTTGATGTCGAATAATAGTAACATAACAGGGAACAAAAACTTTTATACGCACATACAGATTTTTTTCAGAAAGAAACTAAAGTTTATTTATGCAAATATTTTATATACATATTTTTTTCTTTTAGCTTTTAACCTCAAATTTTACTACTTGAAGTATAATAAATACCTGCAGAACTAATACATATATAATTTTATTTGAAAATTTATTACTGACTACAACACATGAAATTCAACCATCTGTACACTGTTAAAAATTTTAACACTTTTTTGACTAATTTAATAGTCAGGAGAGGTCCACACTCTTTTCGTGTTATTTTGTCAAGAACTATAGAAGTTTAAATTTGACGAGCAAAGATAGTCAAGTATTGTCTATTGCTAAGGGGTTATTTTGTCTAACTGACACGTGGAATTATAAAATACTTCAGGTCACATTTTATTTGATCTAGACTAGACAAATTTACTAGCTGTTTAACTAAATGAATGCGATCTATTGGGTGTTTTACACCATTTTCTAAACACAACGTCTTTTTAATATGCAACTCCTATTTCTTAGTGCTATAATATTTTCTCTTTAAGACGTTTTCTCAATTATAAATATGCAAAACCACTCATTCACAAGTTTTGGTTTCAACTAAACGTACCAATTTTAAAATGATTTTTTGAGAACCATTATAAAATTAAGTAAATGTTTATGCTATTTGATTCAAGTCTAAACTAATTGCGTAAATAGATGTTCCCAATACATCTTTAAGATGTTGAAATTTTTTATGCCCACTGGAATTAACGTTTAATAACACGAGGTTACACTTTATAAGTCAGTCACATTTGGTGGTTTGTTTGGATATGTTAATACGGAGAGTCAAACACGAAAACAGATACACGTGCAATGCAGGTGGTGCGTATAATGCAATACTGTATTAGAATAGGTGGGGTTTCTATATTTCTATTCGAGAGAAAAATTCTGATTGGTTGACGCTTCTGAATGTCTAGAAAAATAGTCAATCCTCATATCTGAACAAAGAATTCACACAAAATTCTAGTAATTTCTGTTCTATTAAATACGCGTAGTCAACTCGTCTGGCAAAGTTTGGAAAAATCAACACTAAAATATTTGACTAGCGCAAAATTAACGCCAACACCGTAATATTTGCAACAGTGTATCTACGAAACAATCAAGATTGAATCATTTTTCGGTTTATGTAGTTTGCCGATCTTTGTTTCAAATAAAAAAGATCCCTCAAAAAATATATGTGTGCAATAACCTCTGTTTATTTTTCGAGTTTTGGTAAATAATTAAGATACTAGAAACCAGTAACATGGTTTACATCTTATATTTTTTTCCATTCTCCTCTTCAACTAGGTCGCAGAAACGATTAAAGTACTTACTAAAACCATCTTAAATACTTACTTCAAACGTCTAATTTTATATTCCAGTTAACTTTACTAGTTTTGGCCAAAAAATACGGTCCTAGAAACCAGTGTACGATGGAAGAGATGTGGGAGAAATCCTGAAATTCTGCACGCAAAGCGATTTGCTACGAGGCAACTATACTACGTGAAATGATTTCTCGGTCTCCAAACGAAGAATTGTCAGGACGGTAAAATGTATAAAATATTCCATTGCTAACAATATAGTATGTACCCACACAATAAAATGCCGTAATCAGTCAGAATTGCAATTTTGCAAAAAGCCAGAGATAGCAGAGATCAGTTACAATACTGAATATCATGTACTTACGGACATCTTACCACAGTTTCAGACGCAGTATATACATAAGACGCAGTACATATTGCAGTAATTTCAGATTTAAATCTATTTTAGGGAGGTATGATAGCTATAAACCTTTTTTTCTTAACCTTAAGCGTTTACAGAAGATTAGGAAACTGCTTAATAATGGATAAATAAAATTTCAAACATTTATTGTAAAATGATAACGTTAGTGTTAGTTTTGTTCGTCAATAAATTTTTGAGGTTTCTAATGGCTACAGTTTTATTGTTCATTAACCTATAGTTTTACCTTAGTGTGAATTACACAATGTTGCCGGATGGGCTGATTTTCAAATGCCAATTTTAAAAAACGAAAACTTCTAAAGAAAGCCCGATTGATGGTCCGGCGCTTTTGAATCACGCTGTGTGTATATATTACTTCAGTGACAATTATGACATTCATGCACAAGGTGTGAATTTTTCGTCAACGAAAGTTATAGTTTTTTGTATTTATAAAAGACACTGCAGATATTAGAAAGTTCCGAACTAATAATAAATTAGAGTAGAACTACAGTAGGTATAAAATCACAATAGTATACTTTAGAGGTTTCTATAGAATTTAATGTTTTTCAACAAATGTATGTCGATTATTTCAACTTCAATGGCAACTGTTGTATCTGCCAAATTGGGAAAGTTAAACTTGATATTTGGATAGCTCGCTCGTACAATTGCAATATCTTGCAGTTTGTTCGCTAGGGGTTTAGCATGTTCAAATACTTAGAAAAGAACTTAGATATTCGGAACAGTTTGTGTTGGGAATACTCGAAAGTGTGGACGAATCTTTCATTAAATGTGGTAAAGCATAAAGTAGATCTCTAAGTAAACGCAAAAGATGGAATGAAATTATTATTTCATGTTTACTGTATTTCATTTCTTTTATTCGACTAACAATAAGTTGTTGCTGGTTAAATGTTATTTACTTCATGAATCGCTTTTTTACGGAACATTAAGTAAACTTTATGAAAAATAAATTATTGGAGTAAGTAACTTAAATAATCCTGTACTAAAAATATTATTTATTAATGCTAGTTTGTTCATATTAATGAAACATCTTTTATCGTTGTAGTTAAGCGTATATGCAGCTGTAAACACTTACAGACTGTTGGATAACAACAAACGCCCATTATATTTTTAATCGATATCTACTCCAATATCTTTTTGCAGAGCTATATGTCGTAATGAATTGCTACTTTCCCAACAGTTGAACCATAAAATGGTCGTTCCCTTCTACTGCAACTTATCTATTCATTTCACTTGAATGTCATTTACTTAAAATCTGGTTGTGGCAAATCCTAGTTTGTGTGCGGTAGCTTCATTTATCTTTAGCGTTCCAACAAGATTTATACATTCACCAATGCCAAGTAATAAAAATACTGTTTATTTCACTCATTGGCAGTAACTTTTAGTGATCTGTGTGCATTTTATTTAGGATCTTACTTATTTGCTTGTCATTTCCTTTACTACAGTTCTTCTGCGACCAAGATATTGTCAGATTAACCCAATTTGTTGTAAAAATCTTTAATTCTTTTTCATAGTTTACGAAATTGTGTCTGAATTTTAATTTCCAAAATCGTCACTGATACTGTAGTAGGTTTCGCGTACAGTATAGGTTTGTTTCGGATAATCGTTGATAAGTTTTAGAGCGCTTGTGCTAACTTTACAGAGTTAGGTAATATTGTACAAGCGCAAGCTTTGTGGTGATAGCTTAACGCAGTTAACGCATTTAACGTTAACAACTGTTGTACTCTTATCAATGTTTATCCGCAACCAGTTCCTACTGTACGCGTACCCATAAGCCGCACTAAGATAATCTGACAAATCATACAATCATACAAATTTGAAGAAAGAAAAAAATAGTTGAATGAATATATTTATTTATCTTTCCCAAAAACTAGCATTTTTGACGTACAATCTTTATGGTGACAACAACGAATTAAAAAAAAAGTTAGTTTGAAAGGTTCAATATCAAGAAATAAGTTTACTAGTAAGTATGTTAATTTTTATTAAAAAAAATAATAAAATATAAATCAGTTGAGCACTATTCTATATACACCTTTATAAACAACAACGTTTCAGTAGTAAGCATCTACTTTCCTCAAGCTTTACAATTGAGTAGATTCAGTCTTCATCTCTTGAGTTTTTTTTTTTCCATCTTCGGACAATATGTAAAATATCCTTCTCAAAACCTTCTTGTAACCATCTCCAAAAACTTATGTTATTTGTCATGTTATATAGGCTTCGTTGATCATATAAATTTAAAACGCCCTGATTTGTTTAATTAAAATAAAAACGGTCAGTAAGTATTGACCCATTGCGTGCGACAACGAAACTCTCTTCAGCTTTAAAAATTTTCGGTTTGTAATAATTGAATAGATGGGTAGTTACTTTGTTTCTAAAAAAAAATCAAGTTTCTTACACTTCCGGTTAACCGGAAATTGCCATGAACTTGGTTGTCTCAACTAGAATATCCTATAGATTATTACGTTTTTGAATTCAGATAAAATTCTATGATGATTACAACTAGGATGCCTATACCATCTTCAACTGTTTCTGAGATATTACGTAAAAATTTAGACATTTACCTTATTATACGAAATTGAATAATACTCATTTGTTTTAAATTTCAGAAGTCTATCATTTCCAAACTACCAACTACATATTGTTTCACCAAAATACAGTAAAAAGTTCTCGTCGTATCATACAGGATGTCTAAAAGTTAATGACATATCAAAGATTTTCAAAGTTACAAAATTATTTTTTTTCAAATAGAGCACTCCGTATATTTTTATCTTGTTGGGAGTAGAATTTAATTCTACTTTCATTTGTTGTAGCGTTCTCTATACCCATTGCCAATAGTTTTCTTTTAAATTATACGTTTGATTTGTTAATGTTCTTAAATGGCCGGAAAAATTTGCCTTATACACTACAATAATTTTTTATTGCTATAACTATTGGTATTTTACATATCATTGTTCAGAAAGTTGTTTTCAAATTTTTGAAAATAGACCCTAGAGGTTTAAAGCTAAAAGTTTTCGTTAAGCTCCATAACCTCTAACTAGCCAGTTCCATAGAAAACCCTTCTTAAAAAAAGTTCGTTAAAAGTTTCTTTTACTGTTTAAAATTGGCTTAAGATTTTATGGTACAATGAGCACCTAGCTCGAGTGCCAGGACTTTAAGTGTCCACCCTAACTTTAATGAATGAGGCTCAAGATCTCATTAAGTTTGTTTGTTCTTTGCCATCCGTGACATTTCAAGAAAAATCCCTTTTCAGACATACAGTTATCAATACAAGTTATAAAGTGCAGTTAAATCTGTAAAAAAAAACGAGCAAAATAGAAAATAGATATTTAGTAATTTTAAAAAGTCAGGCAAAAACAATAAACGTGAATCTAATACTGAACAAAATGCAACATTTCAAAACAATATTCAGTTTGATTATAATAGGCAGAATGCAGCGATCAGCACGCGAAAACAAACCGAAGGACAAAGAAAAACAAAAAATGCTATAACTGTTAAATGATGATGAAACTTGCATCCTACCTACTCATATGAGAAGCAAGCTAACCAATTCATAGAAAAAAAAAACCTTAAAAGCTGACTAAAAATAATTCGCCCGCCTCAGGTATTTACGGCATTCCCAAAGCACTTGAAGATGGAGGCCTCCTAAGACCTATAGTTAGTGAAAGAGATAATCATACAAAATATTTAGCTAAATGCCTGGCGGATACACTTAAAATTTATTTTCGGGAATACAATACCTTTAGAGTGCATGATTCTTTCGAATTTGCCCAAAAAATAATGATCTTGTTATCCCCGATTATCACATTATTGTGTCTTTTGACGTGGTTAGCCTTTTCACGAACATGGCTATAGATCTGGTAGTGAGGGTTGTTGATGAAAATTGGACTTTCAATAACAATTCCCAAATTACCACAAACATTGAATCTACATACACCTTACCGATATACATACCGAGCGTTTCGAATACTATTGTGGATATTTTCAAGAAGTTGAAGATCAAAATAGCTTTTACCTCACCTAGGAGCGTTAATAGATATATTTTCAAACTTAAAATACCTTTGCCTGTTGCCCAACAAAATCATGTGGTTCATGCGGTTACATGTTCGAAATGTAATCGTGTTTATGTCGGCCAAACCAAACAAAGATGACTGGAGCACACCACTTAACATAGAAGTGATGCCACAATATCTTGATCTAGTATGGGTTATCACAATGGTTGTAAACAACAATTTCTTTGTTTGATGTGTAGGCTTATGCAACCGAGCATGCAGGTTAAATTCGAATCATTTCTTGTCAATGCTTTAAAACTGTTTTAAATGAGTAACAGATTAACTAGATTAGTTTAAATATTAAAGATAATGTTTTTATAGGAATACGTATGTAATTTATATTTTATCTATAATTTTATTGACATTTGCGATATATCAACGCAAATCACAAGTATTTACTAGCAAATCTAGCTTTTATTATTTTTTTTATTTTAAAACAATTTGTTTAATTGGAATAAAAACAGCCAGGTAAGCATTAACTCCTATTTATTCTATTGTGCTTTCTATTCACCGTTTGACTCACCTCACATGCTTTGTGTGTTAAGCTAAGAGCTACTTAACACGCGCGGCTAAATTTGGTGATTCAATCAGTTTAACTTCAGTAGTTCGTAGCTTAACCCAGTGAGATGAGTCATATGATAAATAGAAAGCATCTACTTATACAGCTTTACAAACAGCAATGTTTTGGTATAGTAACAGCATAAACTAAAATCAAAACTCTCTTAATATTGTTAATCTTTATTTGTTATTTGTGGTGGTCAAGAGCTACGGGACAGGCCAACAATTCTTTAATAGATACTTTGGAAATAGTGAAATTAAAAAAATTGTTAGGTTGTCTCATTTTTACTCAAAGTATTGAAAGTCTTATAATTACCCCACGAGACCCTATACATTTCTTTGTTATATTCATTTTTGTTCTTTTTTTAAGCAACGATATTAAAGTTAATAATTTGAGCTCTGACATGCAGGCTGTATATCAACCGGTTTCCTCATTTAAGCCGAATTTATGTCCTTCACAGAGCGAAAGAGAGAATCGATAGCACAACATAAGTTTAACGTAAGCGAAGGAAACGTCGGACACACAAACACAATAACAATAAACATGTATAAAAGCTGGACAATAGCCTAAGCTATTAAGGCCTACAATCCGCCAGTCTTGCATACAATACCAATTAAGCATATACATTTAGGTTTGCAATTTATTGTTGCTGTAAAATTGACAACATTCAGGCGATTCTAGAAATGGCAGTTTCATTTGCAATGGTGTTTTCATACTGCGTGCCGTATTCATTATTGGACTGGATTCTTTTTTATGTAATTGTCAGTAATCATTTAATTAATTGGAACTAAATTGGGTTACAGTTGTTACACTGTTGAAAAATGAAAAAATCTTTGAATCTATTTATTTCTACACAATTTCAGGCGCAAATAAGTATAACATCCAATAAAGCACCCGTTAGTAGACAATAAGAAAATATAATCAAATTGCAATGTATAATTGAGGAAATAAAAACCCATCATTGCAGTATAAAAATCAATGAAATGTTAAAAACACACAAAGAAGAAATGGAAATAAACAAGAAATGAATTGCGTTCGACGGCATATATATCATTGATGTAACCGGCATGTGTGAAATGCCACATTTAAATACATACCGGGTGAACGATTGGTGTACGATGCCTCGCGTAGCTTCGCGCGGGAGGCACAGTTGAGTTCCCAATTAACTACTTATGTCAATAGTCGCGGTAAGAATAGATCTTTGGCGATAATTTACTGCAAATAAATCGTGTGTAACTTCTGCTGAATTGCCATCGTAAAATTGTTTCACAATCCTTGAGGCTATAATAAAATTATCGACCGTGATTAAAACTTACTAACCGTTATAAAATTTGAAGACCGTACCTGTTCCATAATATCCACCAATATCAAACACCGGCTAAACTAAAAGTGAATTGTGTTTACACATGCCAAGTGAATCGTTTCTCTCTCCCTGCAGTAGACGAAATGAGGACTATGTTGAATTGATTTAAATTAAAAAGACCGCTATGATGATAGCATTCAGTTAGATAAAGGTAGAGAATGGCGGTGAGTGCTTGCCGAGAGACAGCGATAGCATGCGGATTGGAGATGGTAAATCGCAAGGTATATCTGACACACAGCCGCCCAGCAGAATAACATGCGTATTTCTCGACTTTGTTAACTGATAGAAATCATGTTTTCGTCCTTCCGTTATTCATATTACGGCAATCGACAGGTCGAAAGTGAGCTCTTGGTATGTTGTGTTTGTTAGTCGGTACCGCCACGCTCTAACACATAGTTTTGTCAGTGTACTTTTTGGCCAGTGTAGACTCTGGTTTTAGCATAGCAAAAACTTTGTATTCAGTAATCGGAAGTAGCTTATAAAAAAAAACAATATATTTTTGGTATTCTGGCATAATTTAATGTGAAATATAGTTAGTTAAGTCGTATGTGGGTTTACATCTTTATTAGCAATTGCGGTAACATTCAAACAATAAACACGTTGAGAAAATAATACAAATAACATATTTATTATGCACAATATCCCACATTCTAATATCAATCATTACTTACATCATAGGTATTTTTTTTGAAAGCAATTACTTTCGGATTGGTAAGGTGTATTGCTGTAAATCCTAATAACCTTACAACCAGAATTTGGCGACTGAGTAAATGAAGCTATTTTTCGCGACTAATGAAATGTTCACGTAATAGGCGAAAGTATGTTAACACATGTACATTATAAAGGCAGTCTTTAGTTCCCGCATTAGTTTTCTAAGATTGAACGTTAATATGCGATCGAATGTTTATTAAGTATTTTTTTTATCAGCACACAAGACAATTGAAAATAAAGGTCACTTTCGGTTAAAACAACAAATTATTTTGTTTTTATGTAAAAAAACGTTAATTTATATCCTATGCCTCGCAACCAGCCATCATTTAATTTAATTAAATTGTAATGAAATAGATACAGTAAAAACGAAAGAAAAAATATATTTATGCATTAACAACGGAGCTTCATAAGCACTACACACGATCTATTCTAGATACAAAAAAAAACACATATCCCAAAAAAATGTTAAATTCGTTACAGTTGTACTTAGAATGCCCTCCGTCGCGTCGCCTTATTTACTGAGAACATATCGATATACACATAGTTTTCAAAATCATGGCAAGGTTCTTATCCAGCCACACCTCCAAGTACTTTATGGCCTCCTTTGATGTAATCGTTTCGTTGTCAACAACAAAGCGTACAGGAGACATTCTTCGTCTAGTGGACAGCATGACCGTCTCAGTTTTTTCAGGCACAAGTTCCAGGTCTTTTAGCTTTAGCCAGCGTTCCACTTTCAACAGGGCGGCATCCGCTAATGCCTTTCCTGAGAAGCGCTTTCAAAATTTCCAACCGGGATGCGCTATTAAAAGCGTTACGCACATTCAGCATTATAACCGCGCACAGCCTGCGATGTTGCGGTGCGTAGTTCACAGCTTCTCTAGCTAAGCGTATCACGGTTTCGACTGTATTTATCGTTCTCCTTCCGGAAGCCGAACTGCCACCTCGACAGTCCGCCCCGAGCCTCCAACTCGTTGTTTAGTCTGAGTCTTATGAGCTGTTCGTACAGTTTGCTCTCGGCGTCGAGCAGGCAGACGGGCCTATACGCTGCTGGGTTTCTATAGATTTCCCGGCTTTCCGTAGCAATATTAAGATTCCATTTTTCCACTCTCCACAAAACTCAGAAGCCTCCCACAAACTATTATAGAAATTCAGGACCCATTCCGGCTCCTTCAGCACCAGTTGTTTGATTAATTCGGGAGGGATATTCCCGGGGCCTGTAGCATGGTTGTTCTTGAGCTTGTCTACTGCTACTATCGCAAACTTCTTAGGGACATCTAACTGCGATCTGTTCCATTGTAGCGGCTCGTGTTGCGGAAATAAATGTTTCACCACCTCCATCATCATGGTTAGAGACATTTTAGTTCTAGGGGGAAAACCTTTCATCCTTTGAGCGGTAATTTTGTACGCGGATCCTCAAATATCCGCGTCCGCCTTCTTACACAACGCCTTCCAGCTGTCTCTCCTGGCCTTTCTAATTCGCTTTTCTATAGCTTTCTGAGATATTGTATATTCTTCCCACATATTTTGAGCTCCAGGAAGTTATTTTTGCTTTTGGCACGTGTGCAGAGCCTTCGTTTGCGCACAGTCTTTCCTGAGGTCCACTATGTCGTCGTAACCAGTACACCGGTTGTCTCCCCCGAACTGCTTTCTTTTTCGGCATAGAAGCATTACACAGGTCTCTCAATATCTTCCTGAAGCTGTCCACACCGACAATGTCACCCAGTCGCATATTGCTGTCAATAGCCTCGTTCAGCTTTGCGCAGTCCATTTTATTGATTTGCCATACAAGTTTCTTTCTGATGGGCTCTCGCAGAAGTGGTTCATCGAAAAGAAAATGTGTTGGTGGCTACTAAGAAATTTACAGGAAAAGACGCCCCAGTCCACCAGTTTGCCTGCGACATTCTGCGTTGCCAGAGTCAAGTCTATAATGGAGGTTTGTTCGCGTCTACGTAACGTTGGGACATTTCCTCCTTCCATATTTAGGACCACCAGATCGTTTGCGGCTACCCAGTCAGCAACGATCCCACCGCGCGCGTTCATGAATGGTTCTCCCCACTGAGGGGATTTAGCGTTAAAGTCGCCCGTAATTATGGATCTTCCTGAGTTTGAGGTAAGGCTTAGTGTCAAGGATTGCAGGAAACGTTGGAGATCTTCAAGTTCCTGATTTTGAGAAGCATAGCAACTGTATATGGTGATGCCATTGAATTCCATATATGTAAAGCCGATACCCTGTTCTTGCCGGTCGATGACTAAGTCATGCTTCAGTACCTTAATGGCAGTGTCCACCTCTCGGTCGTAGTTGCAATCCTGACGATTTCTTATAGCATTTTAATTAGGTTCACTTAATAAAAGTATGTCCACTGTCATATTAGCTAGAGCTAGTGGGTCCGGATCTAAGAACCGAATAGTGGATCTGGATCCTAGGACCCAGATATCCAGATAATTTCAGATCCGCGTCTCAATTTTATTGGATACCAACAGCACTCAACACAATCATTCCTCATAGTTTGTCTTATTACTTCCAATTGATTATGTTTATAACGGCTGCTGTTTAAAAAAAGCAGGAAGATAATCCCTCCAAAATACGTATTGATACAAGAAAGTGTTTTTTTTTTACGTACTACTGTGGTTAGACAACCCATTTTCCACTGAGTGTATTTTAAGTTGCATATTTTGGTTATTTATTGTCTTCCTTGTTCAGCTGTTTTTCAATTTACCTAGAATTTTCACCATTATATTTTGTTTTGAATAAGTTTAGTTAATGAGTTTATTGTATCACTTTAATTTTGTAGTGTTAATTTTTTTTTTATTTAACCCATTCATTCAATTGTCTATTGTTCGCTTGTGCTGATATGCGGATTCTATTTTTCTATTTTTTACCTTCAGTTCAGGGTTTTTTTCTGTAATTGTCTTGTAATTTAACCCATTTTGCAAAATAAATTGATTGTTAATTAGCGTCACTGGGTTAAAATTCTGTTCTTTTATTTTATTTTAAACCCTTTTAAATTTTTCGGGTAATTAAGAAAGTCTGATTTCATTCACTCACAATATACTTTTCGTGGTTAGATTCAAGTTTTAATTTGCGAGGATAACTCTGAGGTTAATAGTTCTTTTACGTTTGTTTAATTTCTTTTCCGTTGAGCTAGCTAATATTTCATTTTGCATTTTGGTTTAATTTATTCAGTATACAGCAGTACGCATGCTTATATTTATTTTTTATGCTGTGGCCTTGCGACGATTGTGACAACCATTTAATATATAAAATAATAAAGTGCTACATAAATATCTAGTATTGCGGAAATGTTTACGAAATATAAAAGCAATTTCAAGTCGTTCAGTGTCTGTAATACACAAACAATATCCGAGCATACACATCGTTTCCAATCCAAATAGCTCAGATTCAGAATACAGTGTTTTCAGGTCACCAAGTCTCTAACACACAATTTTATAAAGAAACGTTTTATTTATTTATCTCCACTGTTAAGATATACTGCTGCCCGTAGGTATTGCAATTGCTTTCAACTGTGTGTGCAGATCTACACAACTTTTTGGTATATCCGTTTGCTCTAAAAGACACCCTTTCATTTCTAAACAACTCCGAGTTTTCTTATTTTCATTATTTAAATCAATGTTTATACATAGCACTTTAAACTTTAAAAAACACATTAGAGAGAGAAAATTGGTATAATTAACTATTATGTAAAGGAGGCGTTGGTTTTTTTTTCTTGTAAAGGGGCGGTAGTCCATAAAAGGTTGGGAACCTATGCTTTAGACTTTAGCCAAACCTAAATTATTTCCATCCAAGGATCCAGTATCTAAATATACGCAGTCCATATGTCATTCTTGCGGAAGGTATTTACGTACACCGCGGGGAAGGATAATGTTTTGTAAGAGAGGACTTATTATGCACCGATGGAAGGAAAAATAAACAAATACATTTTATCGGGCTGAAATATCCTGTGTTCCTTTAATACCAAGAGCGCACTTACGACCCGCCGATTGGCGTAATGTGATAAAAGAACGATGAAAAATATGGTTTCTCTTAGTTAACAAAGTCGAGAAATATGTATGCTATTCTGTTGGGCGGTTGTGTGTCAGATATACGCTTCGATTTACCATCTCCAATCCGCGTACTATCGCTGTCTAACGGCAAGCAGTCACTCCTATTCTCTAACAGCTACAAAATGCACACATCGATCTTATCAATTTCAATCAATTCAACACAGCCCTCATTCTGCATACTGCAATGTGAGGGGAACGATTTGCTAGGCATGCATTCATTTCCAGTTTAGCCGGACTTCGATTCATTTCGCTCATTTCTTAACAAGGCGTTTGTGAATATTAATGTTTTTTCAATAATGTACTATTTACCGACGATACTTTATTTACTATTGTTAGATTTTTTAAATATCTGTGTTTGTTATTTTATTTGATTATTGACTTTTAAAACTGCTTTTCATTTTTTTTTCTTTTGATGTTGATTTTAGTTATCGAATAAATATTGTCTTATTATTTCCCTTTTTATTTCAAATGTAATGTTGAAGGTAATAGTACTTTTCAACTTCATAAATAAAACATAAATCAGGCTCAATCTAATTCGGCTGAACTATGATAATTGGCTGAACGTTAATACATCGGTGCTGCGATTTCCTGCGTAGCTACGCCTATAGTTGAAGTCCTTCCCATTTCCAGTCGCCCAGATTGCAATGGACAGCTCGCAACTTTTCACCCGGTATAGTTGAATACTTTAAATTGTGTTTTAAACACACTATCAATGAAAGATCGATACTAAATCGTTCCTGCGTTGTTTGTAGAATATTAGGTTTCTTGTTATAAGTAGAACATGTATATTGTACAACAGAATTGCCATCAATGCACACAACGCACTTAACCCAAAAAATAATAACATATGAAAAATAAGCAATGTGCAAATTTTAAAAATTGTTTTTAAAATTGGTGTTCTAGCGGAAACGACGAAGGTTAAATTCCGGGAATACGTATCTCTAGTCGGAAAGGTTCCAGCATCTTTGTCGCATAAAAGATATTATTTTTGAGAGCGATTATCGGCATATATGCCTTTCTCTATCAGACATAAATACTAACTGACAGTCTATATTAAAAAAGGAGTTCAGAAAATAGGAATAAATTCCATACACCTTAGAACAAATTCTTACCCTTATTTTAAAAGAAACGTTATCTTTCTTAACGTTTTGTTTCTATTGCTTTTTATGACGACATAAATTGACTTCAACGTTTTAGAATTAAGTGTGCTTCAACTTAATAGCAATATTAACAATCTGAAAAGAAAAAACCTTTATGTAGAAATTGTTTTTGTGAACCTATTATTACAAAAAAAAAACATGTACTTACAATTATTTTCTATGGATGTTGCCACAGAAAGTGTGCTTCTTCAATTGAACAAGAAATAAGCAAGTAACCACTCATTTTTCGATATCCTAAATTTTAACACTTATATCGAAAATAACTAAATGGGCAACTGGCATCGATATTTGTAAAAGGTAAAAAAAAATGTAAGATTTTGCATTTTCCTTGTGTAACAATAAGTTATACAATTACACCTAACTATAATAAAATGGACCTACAGAACTTAATTATTGTTCCCATAATATTAATAATAACAATATAATGAACGCAATTAAACTATACAACTGAAGTCAGTGAATAACCAAAATATTTTAAAATACGAACATTGATTGGAATAATATTACAAAATACACAAAGGAATTAAAGATCAAATTGTTTTTACATTAATGCCTTTAGCAGAAATTACAAAGGTCAAATTTTGCGAATCTCTGCGAAACCTTTCAGGATGATAGTCCGCTTCGTTGCGGATAACCATTGTATTGCATTTAAAGTAAATGTATTGGAGTATTAATTATACTTACCTAGGTCATTATTTTTTGAGTTGCGTATACATAGCTGTATATATCAAGCAAGTATACCGCACAACTATATACGAGTCTGACAAACACAAATTTCTAAATCCATATTTGCTATACCTGCGAGAATCCATTTGTTCTACCTGTGTTGAAAGGCAGAAAAAACTTGTGTCTGCCGTATATGACGTCTGTCTAGCATGCGACCGACATCAATGTTCATAAAACTAACCGGTATATCATTGATGGAAGTTGGTACGTGATTTAACTACAGGCAGCCGCATTTAAATATATAATTCGTCAATAAGTATGCTCTGATCTTTTATATTCTGCACGTGTTGGAAGAAAATTGAGTGGCACCTTAAAATTCAATACCCATATACAAAAAGTATTTTAACAAAACGGTAGATATAGGCATATCTTGCTTAACGAACTAAAAAAAAAAACAATTGCATAACAATGGCTACACCAAATTTAATAATTTTTCATATTCTTAGTTATGGTATACATACGTCCACACGATGAGAACCTATTAAAACTTAGTCATAAATTTTTCGAAAGGGCATATAACTTCACGAAACAATACATTTACAATGTCGTAAATTTTATATTTCACAATACTGCACTATCTTCGTAAATTGGGCAGCAGTTTTACTTCGTGTTTACTATTCAACATCAATCTTAAAAACCAGAGCTTTACGAAGCCATTCGTAATCATTTAAGCAAGAGATTAATAACTTGAGGAACGGTAAACAACTGCAATGGAATTGCAGTACTGAAATATTTAACCCACTTAATTTAATGGCGTAATTCCACAAAATGCCAGAAATTTTAAGTTATCTTTCCGTATAATTAAGATTTCGTATAGGTTTGTTATTGTGTTATTTGTAATATGTGAAAATAAAGTAATGAATTGGAAAGCAATAAAACCTAGTGCATCTCGAACTAACAGGTAAAGTACGAAATCGGAGAGTGATATATTGGACAACTGTTTTATTACCCGCCGCGCCGTATAGATGCCAATTTACTTGAAAGATCTTTTGTTGTCGAAAAGGGGTGGGTTATTCAACGTTACACGTGCTAATACGTTCATTGCATGAGCAATGGATACTATGTCCTTATTTGTTGTTTAAAAGCTTATTAGAAATTATTGAAACGTAATATGAAATATATTTACATTAATATTACATGTCGGTAAGAGCTATTGGAACAAGTTGGTAATGCAAGACATTATTTTCATATAATACATCTGGATAGATAAATCATAAAACAAATTCCAAAGTCAGTTAAATATACATTTTTGAGGAAAACATTCAAAAGAAACGTTAAATGGCATTCAAATGAGACGTAAATTTTAAATTAATATGCATTTCTATGCTTTGATTTTGTGAATATCGGCTTGAGGGTTTTGAAAGGAAGACGAGCTAAAGAATCTTTTAACACTTTCTGAGGATCAAAGAAACTAATCTTCCTATCATTACCTTTTTAGACACGGTGAAGAAAACTCGCAAGAACCCGACGCAGTTTCAAATTTAAAATGGAATTCCGCATTTAAAGAATCAATGAAATATAATGCCCATCTCCAATGTAACATTCATTTGTTTATATAATAAAATAATAACAATTCAGTCTCTTTCTTTGTATACGGTATATTTTGCGCTGGATGTCTTCTTACAACAATATTTTTTTTTATAACATGCGCCACATTTTTTTATACGTTTCGGATTTTTTTGTAATCCTTTTTCATTAAGTTATTAAGTATTCCGCTTTTAAGTCTTGCGATATTTTGTTAAAAAAAAAACTCTAACAACGGTGGCGGGTTTTAACAAATTCTTTTGAAAAAAGGACAAGTAGATTTTAATATGTTTTATTATGATAAATCATCATAGAAATGGCATGCACAGTTCTCAATATAAATGCATAGTATGCACCTACAGTAAAATACAATAATTACAATAATAAGATTACTATGAAAAGTCAAGGTAAAAAATATTCATGTAAACTATACTTTACTTCGGTTTTAATAGCCTTGTAATATTTTACACCATTTGTAGTGCTTCTTATCTTGTTAGTCATTTTAGTTGTAACAATATAGTGTCGGATAGTCAACATAGCTTTAAACGGGGGCACTCAACTATTACTGCTGTTCGTTCATTTCTGAACGAAGTTGTTAATTGTTTAGACGCTGGTGAGTGTCCAGCGGGGGTATTCTGCGACTTAACACGGACTTTTGACTGCGTTGACCATGGGACATTGATGGGAAAGCTCGAGAGTTACGGCGTGAGGGGAGTTATTACCGATTGGTTTCGATCATTTCTGTTTCCCACGCTCGGTATGTGAAAGTTTCGTTTAGATCAGGAAATGTCAACAAGTATTTTTATTCTTTTGTTCTGCCGACGGTGTTTGGGAGTACCTGAGGGTTCGGTTCAGGGCCTAGTACTGTTTGATTGAACAATGTTTCGGGACAAGATTTCCCGTACCGATGCTTATCGGAAACTCGGGAAATCGGGATTCCCGATAGCTTGAAATCATAAATTTACAGGTATTTAAATGTGTCCCATGAGTTTACCGTAGCTCTGAACAACTAATGTTAAGATTTTCCTAATTTTTTAACATCAACCGGGTTACGAATGTTTTAACTATTTTTTTTTTTTAAGTTGAAAGGGGGAGAGGGAGAGGAATGATTCTTTTTTTTATGATAAAATTATGTTTTTGTTACAACACCGAAGCAGAGGATGCATTAAAAATGTTTTAAATAATCTTTTTTTGACATCGGAGGAATGAGAGGGGAAAGTAAATGATTTTTTTTGAATGTTAAATTATTCTTTCCACAACACCGGGGGGAGAACGCCTTGAATATGTTTTAATCATATTTTACATATTAACATTAGAAAGAATGAGAGGGAGCGAGGTATGATTTTCCCTAAATATCTTTTTTTTTTAAAACATCGGGAAAGAGAACGCATTAAAAATGTTTAAATTATATACTTTTTAACATTGGAAGGGGGTGAGAGGAGAGAGAAATGATTTTAAATGATAATCTTTTCTTTTAAAAAAACAACCAAGAGAGGGCGCATTAAATATAACTCAAAATCATATTTTTTTAACATTGGAACTAAGTGGAATCGAGTAAAAGTTCCGGAACAAACAAGTGGTTTTATGTTCCCCGGAACATTGCATTGAATCGAAACCGCTTATGATCTTTCGGAACCTAGTACTAATCGAGTTAAAGTTTCGACTCAGTTAGCATCTTTTTGCACTAGAGAGCTTATAGTATAATTTTGTATACCGTTGGCACATTCGTTTAGACACAGTTAAGGTTTGCTTTACATGCAAGGCGTTTTTTTTTATTCTCATTTTAATACGTTTGTATAACATATTTTTACCATATTTAATATATTCCATACATATAATTATAATTCTGTGAGTCACATATTATTACATAGGAACTCTGACGCTTCTTAATCGCGTTAAGATTGGAAAAAAAAATAAAAATGTAAAGAATTTAAAATATAAAAATCGAAAACTTTAAAAATTTAAAATTTAAAAAAATGAAAAATAAAAAACTTGAGAATTTAAAAATTGTAAAATTTTGAAATTTCAAAATTTCAGAATTTCAAAAATTAAAATTTTTATTTTTTGAAATCTAAAAAAAAATTTTCTAAATTTTTTAAAAATTCTTAAATTTTTAAATTTTCAAAATATTGAAATCTTTAATTTTTTTCAATTCTTGAATTTTCAAATTTTTCAATTTTTTAAATTTTGAATTATTTCAATTTTTAGGTTTTTAAATTTTCAAATTTTTCAATTTTTAAGTTTCAAGTTTCCGAGTGTAAAAAGATACTCGATTCTACCCACTGATACCTGAATAGAAACTTTAACTCGATTGGTACTAGGTTGCTAAACATCATCAATGGTTTTGATTCAATGCAGTGTTCCGGGGTACATATAAAGTTACTTGTATGTTCCGCAATGTTTACTCGATTCTACTCAACACTTATTGGAGGGGATGATTTGTTTAAATGATGATTTTTTCTTTTTTTCGAAACATTGGAAGAGAGGACGCATTAAAAATGTTCTAAATGATTTTATTTTACATTGGAATGCGTGAATGAGGAGAGGGATGATTTTTTTAAATTATAAATTTTTTTAAACGTCGGGGTAGGGAATGCATTGAAATGTTTTACATGATATTTTTGTTTATAAATAGGAAAAGATGAGAATGGGAAAGAAATGAATCTTTTTTGATAGGAACATCGTTAATGCATGTATTGATATTAATAGGAATACGTAATAGGTAAGTGACGTAAATATAATATTGAATGCATCTATTGTTATTTTTCGAAACGTAGAATCTTATAATCAGCATGACATTCACGAATAAGATATCTTATAGATAATTTATTTTGTACATTAGAGTTATCGGGATTTATCGGGAAATCCCGACCCGTCCTGTTAAATAAAATCTCGGGTCGGGACGGGAATTCCCGACATTTCTTATTTTTATTTCTTTTTAATGCATTTATTAGCGCATCAGCGCAAAATTTAGTGCTTGCTCCAAATAATATTGCGAATTTGAGTTCTAATCAAAACATATTTGTAGATATTATGTTGGAAAATTAGCAAATATCTTTGAAATAATGAGTTTCTAACATCTACACTCACACGTATTATTTATATCAAGTAGCTTTATATACGCCTTGTGCAGTAACATAAAAAGGTCACAAAAGTGACACTGACGAGCCTTGAAAAGGCGAAACATCGATGTCTGTTAATAGCCACATTTGTATGTATTTTTCTACATTTATATACTTATATGTATGTATGTATGTATATGTCTTGTTTATCTATTTTATTTATTTACATATAAGTTTGTTCATCTTCATGTTCTTCTGTTTGTTTTATACATTTTTATTCATTATTACCATGACAAATTACAACATTGACATGTTCTGTAGTGATCTAATTGCAAACAATAACATTATTATTATGGCGTAATAAAGGCATATTATCATTTTTATTGCATAATTATTGAAACATGAAATATATAAGGGCTGTTCGAACATGCAATCGAAACTCCAATCTGTTCTCTGATTGGTGCACATGATCATGAACCGTTCGAGAACTGCCATGTTCGAACAAACCATAATCCCATAGAATAGATTATGTAAGTTGCATATGATATACTACATGAAAATAACCCATTTTATTCTAGTGCACCTATACATAGTTTCTCATTCCTTCGCAGTAGTCCAATGTTATTTCCCCACTGTTACACGTCTGTTCTGTTTGAGACTTAAGTGACCACGAATACCAAAAAAGATTATGCTTCATTTTTTATAATGGTGTAGTTTTGGAGTTAATTACATGGAAATTAACTTGCATAAATACATATTTCCATGTTATATATAATAACACACAATAAATTAAAAGAAAAATAAAAGTTTATAATTGAGAGCTGACAGTTGTCACGATCTCTTATTTATACTGCGGTTAAGATTCTCTATTTTTAACTCGTATATAGAAAGACATTATTGTCCTGGTTGTTTTTATACGGTTTTATATACATTTGACCGTTGTGTAGTAGCCTTACAAAAGAGGATTACTACTCTGGCGGTACACATAAAAGTCCAAATTCTCTAAGCTTTCATTATAGATCGGAGTTACGCTACAAACAAACCCAAGAAGAAGGGATTTCGGTTAAATAACACTATTAAGGATCGTAATAACAGAAAGAGTAATAATTTTATGAGAAAAGCGTCTGGGGGAAAAGGAAAAAGTTGGGCGTATTGTTACGTGTGCTTCCGCAGATTGAAATTTCTTACTATTTCTACTAAAAGCCATACAATGTCAATAAAAACTTCATATTTCAAATATCTGTGGATATATCGTGATTATTGTGGTGATTTTACAGTTGGGATGCCAAATTTAATCAAAAAGATTATATTTTGCAACTGCAGGAATATGGATGACGTATTTGACTTATTATTGCACTAACAGGCTGGGTCCGTTTCCTGGAAAATCTTCTACAAGCATTTCCAGTACAAAGCAGATAGCTTTATATTTCGCAATCGTTAAGCTGTTCGCACGAAATCAGATACTTTCTTGCCATCTTATTATTATGATCTTGTGGAGCAGGCATGTCGCAGACGTTTGGCATTGATATTTATCCAATAAATGTCGCGCAATTGTAGATACACAAGCCGTCAAAAAAAAATGATCGCAAACATTGAGGGGAGATGGTTCATAATATATGAGAAAGTGAACATGATCTTACAACTGGACGGTTAGAGAGTGGCAAGAACTCTCTTGCGCTTATATAACTTTCTAATTTATGAAAACAAAACGATATTAATTAGGCGGTCTTACGTACAACATGCACGCCGCCTCTTCCTACACATCGTCGTCCATATAAATGCTTCTTAACCTCAATCGAAAATGCGCAGAAAATCATAAGGATATTCGGCAAGACACAAGGAATATTTTCTCAAAGATGCGCAACAAATTATTCCGTTAACTATATGAATTTTGTACAAAACACCCAGTCACATGCACTAGGTACATATAACCAGCGTAGTTCTTCAGCGGATCCGCTGAGCAATTGTCTTAGTAGTTGGCCGCATTCCCTATTTTCCGCGGCGCCAAAGAAGATTCTCCGCAATCAGCTGTTAGATTAGATGTATTCTTAGAATACATAATTTGAATTATAAAATCTCTAAATCTGTGCGTTATATTGATATTGCGTTGTACTATATTGTGTTGTCTTTCATAGTTTCCAGTTGTTATTTATTTTAAATATGCTTCGTTTCTCCAACAAACTTAAAAAAAAAGAAGAGGTTTTCATGGCAACAAAAACAGCATGGAAAGACATCAAGACACAAAATCTGGTGAAACGCCTTTACCTGCGAGCTTGAATATTGTTACTCCAGATTTTACTTCTTCTTCCAAGCCTTGAAATATACGAAATAATTTAGAGGAGTACAATTGTTTCGTATCAGATTACAAATTGAACCTTGTCAAATAACTCGTTGGTGAGTCATCCACCTATAACTCGTGAAAACTGTTGAGTGATTGTTATTTTTGTTCTTGACCTTCACCTTCGCTCTATCATCTTTTTACCCATCACAACGTTCTTTTTTTCTGACTCGTACAAGCTTTGTGTATATTCCAGATGGGGAACAATAGCGCTACCACCTTTGTATTAATTATTAATTAATTAATAATATTAATATTAACTCATTATTACATAATTATTGTATAATAATTGTGGTGTCAATTATCATCCCTTCCGATGTACTCCCATCCTCATTATAATATTTTCGCTGTAATTATATATTCAGCTCCGTAGATCTCTTTGCCATGGGGCTTTGTTGCATATTCGTTTCCATTCTGCTTTATTCTTTGTAATTACAATTATTATTACTCTTATTATTAATTATTATCGTTTTCATTATCAATTTTGTAAATAAAACTGTAACCTTGTCGTTTTTTCTTCTGTTTGAGATTTGACAGTGTTAAATCGTTTCACTAATTAAAAAAAATAATTCGACCAGTTCTACTGCTCGGATTTTCGTAAAACTTATTTTGAAAATAACTGTAAAGCCCTCTATTATGATAATAAAAAATAAAAAAAGAATGTTTTTTTTGGATCTGAATTATGTAGTCACTCCCTTAAGTAAGCATTCATGTTACATTGAGATAGGTGTCAGGTCACTCTGGGATCAGAGGTAATGAAATAGCCGACACGTTAGCAAGCAGCGCCAGGGCTAAAATTGACATAGGTCTTCTGGCCGAGTTGCCTTCTTCGGATTACACCCGCCCATGGGAGAAAAAGAAAAGACATTCTTAATCATTAATCCAAAACACCCATCCAATTCGGAGTTATTGTTGGTAGGTTCGGATATCGTTCATTAAATAATCTGCATGCTCGTTTGACAATTCGTTCACATTCACCATGCGTATAAAACAAATTTACCAATTAATATTAGAATATTCTTCAACATTCTCCATTATAAACTGTACCTCAGAAAGTTAGCAAAATCTCTAGAACTCTAAAACGGAGAGTGGCTGAAGCTTTTGATGCCTGGGAAGGGTATCTATTTCAAACATCTATTTACATCTATCTTGTTGCGACCTGTCCAAAGCGTTTGATTGTGTCAATCACGATATACTACTAAGGAAGATGGAGATATATGGAGTACGCGGAGTGGCAAACAACTTGTTTCGTAGTTATTTAAGAAACAGAGCTCAAAGAGTTTGTTGGAATGAACAAGTATCGAAGAGGGTTGTGTTGAATTGCAGGGTACCACAAAGCTCCATACTGGGACCGATCCTATTTCTAATATACATAAATGACTTACCTTTGAGCGTGAGTGCTGATGGTATGATTATGTATGCCGACGATACGTCATTCATTATGAGAAACCAAGGGACGGACCAGGTTGTGGGAGAGGCGCTGGAGTGGTTTTCTGACAATCAGCTGAAACTTAACCTAGGGAAAACACGACATCTACAATTTAAAACACGTATGCAGGCGGGAGAGCCAGATCCAATAAGGTTTCTAGGCATTCATTGGGCTGGAGACCTCTCGTGGAAGTGCCATATTGATTACCTTCTCCCACAATTATCAAGTGCGATCTGCACCATCCGGCGCTTGAGGCAGGTGGGAGGTGAGAGTTTGGCTAGTTAGCTTACTTTGCTAACTTTCATAGTAGAGCGGCTTATGGTATCCTGATATGGGGAAGTTCTTCGAATGCGTCAGCAGTCTTTCTGATACAGAAATGCGCGATTAGAGCCCTGGTGAACATCAAACCCCGACAGAGCTGCAGAGAACAGTTCAAGCGGAATAATCACGATCCCGGCGCTTTTCATACTTACCTGTCTGTGCCACGTACACGAAACTGTCACAATTACCGAACATCACAACAGAACCATGATTACAGTACACGTTATTGTGGTGATATCTTAGTGCCATTTCATCGTGTCAACAAAGCTCTTACTGGTCGCAATTATTATGGAATAAAGTACTACAACAAACTACCGATCACCTTAAAAAATCTCAATGTATTCCAATTTAGACGATGGCTGTGTAATTTCTTTAAACAAAATATTTTTTATAATGAAGATGAGTTTTTAAAATTTTGTTTTGTCTAACAACCTATGGTTCTTATGTATTAATTGTTAGTTACATTTGTTATTTTTTTATCTTCTATATGTATACATATACAGTATGACAATGTGCATACAAATGGCAATAAATTGAATTTGAAATTTGAATTTGAAATTTGAAATAGATACCCCACAAATCTGTGGGCTTCAACTGCTTTGATATAAAACCAACAACATTGTTCCTAAACAGATGTTTCCTAAACAGATGTCAAAATCAATGCTTACTAGATAGAACTTTTGAAGTTTCATTGACTTTTGATAGAAAATACGAAATAACAAGAAAACCTTTGAAAATAGGTATATGGAAAAGCATAACGAATCGATACAGAATTAATTTCAACACCTGACCATGTAATTACAGGGTGTCACATTTGAAAAACCGAACTTTTCCAACTTTAAAAATGATGTAATTGGTCATCAAATTTTGGACACCTGTATGCGATAAATCAATTATCAATGGGGATTTTGAAAGTACCATTCTTCTGCATTCACCTAGAAGCGCTACCACCGGCTATATTTCTACTTTTAACGAAGATACGAGAGTGTTTCAGTCTGAGCGTCGATATTTTTTTTTCTGATATATGTAATTAGTCGGGATAATGTTATATTCAGAAATTTATAATATTATGCTTATCACATATTTTCGGCCATCGATTAGGCAGTCCATATTGATAACTTTCTGTATCTTCAGATCGTCACTCCTTTTTCTACCTCACACATAAATATGATGAATGACTGCGCGTCAATAGTGAATAGCTTTTACACTGAGTTTACGCATCGTTGAATGAATGAAAATCTATATAGGTAGGGTACAGTAAAGTCTGAATAAGGCCCACATACATCGCCCGTTTTTTTGCGTGAATTTAATAGGTCTCCGTCAAGCTCCGCAGAGGTTGCCTGCTCATCCCAAATCGAGCTTCAAAACACATTTTATATTTGAATAAGTAGAATTCAAAACATCCAAAGTTCAACTTTATCCATGCGTCCATACCATGATAAAGTAACCGATTTCTTTGACCGGAAAACGTGTTTATTTTTTCATCTCCAGAAATTAATATGGCAGGATTTTTTTTAAATATTTATAAATTACAATACATCGTATCTAACTGTATGTCTTAAAAATATTTTGCGCATACAGCGTATTCCATTGTTCAGCAAAATATCAAAGTTGCATTTTTTTTTAATGGAACACCCAGTATTTTATCGAATATTTGAATAGACCACTTTAAATGAAATAAATTAATATAGGACGTTAAATGGCGTTCATAAAAGTTCGAATTGAAGAGACATAAACATTTTATAAGCAATAATACCTACAACAAACAAAAAAACAGTTCAGTTACTCCTGAAGATGATACCTTTGCGCATCCAGTTTACCAGAGCTTGTGGTGAAGTGTTTTGAAGAAACAAAGGTTACATAAGTGGAAGAACGTCAGAAATATGATATCATTTGTAAACGTTAGAGGCCAGTAGTGTTTCACCGGAAAGCCAAGCTATTTTTTTTAACTAGCGTTAAGTTTAACTCGAAATAACCAAATCATGTACTTAAGTCATTACTTTTTAGCACAGCGATATGATATTGGGAGATAAGATATTCGTATTAATTGATTCTTTTTTTATTTTAGTACCGAACCTGCTTAAATATTAGACAATCCAAATGTTATTTGACTTCATCTTTTTACCCTTTTTCATAAATACTTTTATCATTTTGCAGCATGCATGAATGCAAATAACTCCAGCATCAAATTTAAATTTTCCCAAAATATTAAAATATTTGAAACAATCATTGCATTAAAATGCATTCTTACGCTTAAACTGGTGTGAGTAGAGTTGATTTTTTAGTGAAAATAATAACTCCTATTACTAATCGCGCTTTCTTACGCAAAGGCAGGTATACGATGTTTGATTTTATCTGTATAAAAGTAATTTATAAAACGCTAACATCAACGAATCTCAAACGCCGAAAATCGCAATCTATTTCTCGAACTTCCAAACGAGGTATTTTATAACTCTATAGAGCTTTCCTATGCCGATAGCATCTATTTTTTACCATAGCCGGGAGTCGCTTATCTAATGCAACGTCTTACGTAATACTTTCTCCTCGGAAAACTGCAGAAAAGTGAAGCAATATTTCAGAGGCAATGACTTTATTCATGGCAATAAAACTCTAACCTACATTTCCGGCAGGGAAGACCTAAAGTTTAGTAGTAGTTGTAAAACTGTCCTTCTTATGAAAGTGACAGAAATCGCTCGTGTGTTATGATAAAGGGGGTTAGATAGTAATAGGGTAATAAGCAAACGTAGTTTAGTCTGGAATGTGTTACATGCCATATCTACCACATAGCGCTTTGTAGATATGATTTTTGTTATATTGGGTTCACCAATAATCTACAAATCGTTCACTGTAGCAGTATTGTTTACAATGTTGTGCATTTACGTGTACGTACAGTTATCTGTAACAGTCGTGTTTACTAAGATTTGGCAAATCATCATGTGGAAATACACGATTCAACAGCGGATGATAAAATGCGTGATCGATATTATAAAGGTTTTGTATATTTCGCAGTGTTTACAGTCAACAAAATCGGCCATACTAGAGCGCCATTCTTCGACATGTAAACACTTAATAAGAAATTATTTGTGGCAGCAACTGGCAAATGTTGGTGTAGATATTGTCTTCTTCCAACAGGGTAATGACATGCCACACGGCGCAGGAAATATCCACACTATAAATTTGCTGGTCAAGTTATATTTTCATCTCACCCTTTGAGACTTTTCCCTACAAGGTTAAGTGAAATTGTAGATTTACGATAATAAGCCAAAGAATAATCCATGACCCTACACAATGCATCAGACGTACTGTTGCTAATATTTTTTGATGGAGCGGCTAACCACAAGCCCAAGCATCCCAAGAACTAATTCAACATAACCAAAAATGAAAGAGGAGATTAGAACGATGTTATTATTAAAATAATAAAATACCAAAGGTTACTTTTGTAATTGAGGTCGATCTATCGTCTGACTTGTACCTCATGGCAATCTCCATTCTTATCTTGTTAATCGTCGTAGGCTTAGAATTGCTCTTAAATTATTTTATTATTACAATAGCGAGGGAGTTGTTTCTACATTATCAGATCATAGCACTCTTAAAATTTCTCTCGGCATTCAAAATTAAGTTGATGAAGCTAAAAGAAGTCCAGAATTCCTACAAATTTACAAAAAATAAATTACGGTTAATCAGAAAGGAACTGTGGGCCATAGATTGGATTCCAATTGTTAATAATACTGACATAGAAGGTTGGCTATAACACAAAAAGCAAGATTAACATAAAAGTTTCAAACATGAGCATGAATCTGCGCTGAAATCTTAAACAGCATTCATGATTTTTTTGCAAATACAGGTAAAGTTAAGGAGATAAAACTGACATTAATAATTAATGGCCAATTTCACTAATATTCAACATCTCTAAGGTTCTTGAAAAGTTGATAAACAAACATAACATTTTACGTACTAACCAAGATGGATATATACATAAAAGACCTACCACATGCGTAATTTTTCAACTGATCGAAGAACTTTTGCCTGGGCTGAATAACAAAGATGCTGTAGCTTGTGGCTTTATAGATATATCAACAGCCTTTGACAACGTACATCACTAGGTTGTATTGCACAAGCTTCAGATTATGGGCTTCAAGGGTACTGCTCTGGGATTGATCGAGCCTTACTTGAGTGGAAGGAAGCATCGTACGGCATGCATCGGAAGCAGTGCTAACTTCTTCTTGGCACGAGGTCAAGTTCTGGAACCACTTCTTTTCTTACGCTATGTGAGCGATCTACCAGGTATCACTGTTGATGTAGTTATATTATACGCAGCCGACACGTTGTTGGAAAATAAACAATTCAAACCGAATACCGCAAAAACAAACATTATACCTTTCATTGTAGCCTCAGAAGAAGTAGAAGTGCAGTACAACAGAGAATTGTTACCTGTGTGGACCACGTGCGTTTTCTCGGCGCTACGGTAGACAATGTATTATCTTGGAGACCTCACATACAGGAGCTTGTGGAAAAGTTTAGTGCTACTTTTTACTCCTTACGGATCATATCACGCTGCGTAAGTGTTGAAACCGCGTTAAGTGTGTACTATACCAGTGTGCAGTCGCGACTTATGTACGGTTTGATATTTTGAGATATCTGTGGCTTCAAGGATTTCTTGTTGCAAAGCCTGCTAGAACAGTGTTCCACCTGACTAAGAATTGACAACAAAAGCTGGTTAAACACACATACTTACTTCTGGAAACAGTATATTTGAAAAGCAATATAATATTTTTTTAGTAAATACATTTTGCATATTGAGGACACTAGGGAGGAAAATGTGTATACTGCCACCTAAAACAATTTCACAAAATTCAAGGCAAAATACGCAGCATTAGAATTTCAATCATTACATCATCATCAAAGAAATTATATCCAAATAAAAAAAAAACCCTAGGATATTTCACAAAAACACTTTTACTTATTCTTAGTCAAACCAGTAAATGTTGTTTTTCTTTTGGATTGTCTTTGTAATCTATTTTTTATTTATGTTCCACACATAATTAATGCGATTTGTATTATTATAAAAAAATTGAAATCCAAATGAGAGTGATGAGCGCTAAGTATTCTTTTACGCTGTAACATTGTTGTAATGACAAATTTTGCGTAATATATATAATTCACCACTTGTCTTTATTATTTTATATATATAATATATAGATATATAGGCAAAAATAATGAAAAACCAACGCAGCAGCATCAAATTTTCAAATTTTACTTAACAAATGACCTCTACTGTTGCGCATATACTCTTAATTTTTCCTTTCCTTTTATCCTCCCTACTTATTCTACTACTTTGTTGATTTGTTTTCTTAAATAAATGGCGCTAGAAGTATTTCTTCTAAATTTCGTTGAAAAACTAGGCTTTAAATCAGATTGCCAGAATATTTGAGTGTCTGCGCTCTTAAATAATACACCCGTTTATTTTTATATTTTATTCCGGTTTAAAAATGTGTTTGTTTGTGTTTTAATTTATAGTGTACAATTTCATACAATATTTTAGCAATTGTACAATTCCATTTACATTGTTTTTTTTTTACAATTTAATTTTATAATTTTAGAATTATCATTTTATTTTAATATTCTCTTCTCTCGATGTTATCAGGCTGAACTTGTGAAAATCTTAATATAATTCGCGGCACTCGACAACCCGGTCTGTTGTTTTTTAAAAGAAAAAGTTGCGAAAAAGTGGACCTGTGTTCAATATTTAGCTCCTAATTTTTTTTTGATGAATAAGAATTTAACGTTCGGAAAAGAGCTTCATAGTGATGCAAAATAATAGAAAGAATTCATCTAAGAACGATTTTTTTAACTAAAATTTAATGACGAGAATATCACTAAATCTGGAACCATCAATTATTTTAGTTACGACAAGCAAATATAATAAAAGATTTTAAATTCCCTTTGCAACGGAACGTTTATAGGATAAGAACTGCTAATGGTATTACCATTTTTAGCAATTAGAATTTTCCGCTACGTAATTTTGCTCTACTTTTGGTAATTACTGGTGCACCCACCGATTCCAATACGAAAAATCTCCCCAGACTAACCATGCGTAGTCAGTTATCTAGTTTAAGGTATACATGCGCTTAAACTTTAACGCCGGTGACCGTAACCTATTAACGGATTTTCGATTGTCAGTAGATTAGGTTGTTTGTTGATTTGGTTTTGTTCATAGTTAACTACGGAAATAATTGAATTAGCTGAATTACGAAGATATAAAAGGGGCATCCATTCTGGAAATTCGAATACAACACGCCTTTCTCGCAAATAGTTTCAACAGTTATATTGTGTAAAACTAGGTGCAAGTACGAGTCACACTTCATTCCAATTGTCCGTTTATATTTCGAATTACCATTTGTAAATCTTTAACCGTATAGCGCCCCCCCCCATTGTAGAATTCATTATTACTTGAGTTGGAAAGTTGGAAACATCTTTTAAATAGCGACGTGTTTCTCATCCGTGGTTGCTCCGAGAATTTGGAATTATATATTCCTGGTTAGGACGGATGTGTTATTAAAAGAATACTGTTTGTTGTTATCTCAGAAAAGTTAAGTTTTAGATGTACCCTATTCCTAACAAAAATGAATATCATAAAAGAGTGCATATGATGAAATAAAAAAATATAGGGTTATTATATATTAATATAATATATTAAATAATATATTAAATAGTTCAATTTAAAATGACAAATCAAAAGCCGTTTAAATATTACAGGAAATTGGAATCTTCGGAGGACACCTTGATTATAATTTTATCAAATAACATTCATTTGTCACAAAACAACCTAGACTTTCCTAAGCTTACTCAGCAAATTTTAGAGTTTAAATATGTCAATAGATAATGCCGGGAAAAAAAATATTAATGAACATGTGCATTTTGAAAATTTATGTAAAAAAGTTAAATAACTTGCACCTTGCATGTCGAAATTTGAAACGAAGCATATGTATTTGTAGCCATTCATTACAAACAAATAACATGCCTTAAAAAGTACAGGTATTGTTTCAGTCTGAAAAATTAAGTTAGTACGGTCCTGGAAACTGGTAAACCGTAAAGCGTGACACTAATTCTAGAACGCGCAACTTCTTTTCCAACAGTTATGAAGCACATTGAAAAAACCTTTTATGGAGATGGTATAAAGGTCAGTATCGAGCCAATATCGGACTATTGACTCACCCGGTATAATATTCTTCCATAAATTGCTTTTATTTTTTAAAATAACCTGAAACGCATTTTATCACCCTCTTGAGAATATGAAGTTTCAGGTAACACAGCTAAATTTGAAAATATTAAATCTATTTTCTAAATAATTTTATGCTTTCAGTTTTGTAACGAGGTAACTTTTGGAAAAAAAAAGCAGGAAACGTCGATTCAAATCATTTGCTCAACAACTAAGTATTATTTTCAATAACTAATCACTACTACATGAATATATAATTCCAATTCTTGGTTACTAATAATGAGACCCACTTTCTATCTGCTGTTGTGAAAATGCCTATTTTAATGCGACAAACGCAGTATTTCGTTCGTGAATGATTCAGAATCGCACGATTGATTGCTATCCAATAAGCGTCAATTCTATTACACACCCGGACGAGACGGACTTAGTATTGCTGTATGACCCTACTATGGTGTATAATCCTTATATATTATTTACCTTTTTTCAACTGTTCCATATCACAGCAAATTGGGTAAATTTTGTCCACAACAAAGCTGGGATATTCAGGAACAAATTTGACAAAAGTTTTGTATTTTGTGCTCGAGGCATCCCCTCTTGTGGAGGTCCCAACAGTATTTTCATTTTTTTTGTTCACCAGTTAAAAATCGCCGCAGCGACCGTCAAATTTTTTTTAAATGTAGTACTACTCAAAACAAATTAGTTCTGTGAAATTTCAATGATTGAAAAGAGACAAAGATGGAAATAAACCCTAGTTTAGTGATAATTGCTTCTATCAGTTGTTGAGGGCTGAATTTTGTAGAGGGTACTTCAATAAATGCAAAAGTTTTGTATTGGGTTTCTCAATTCGATACCATTGAAGCGCACTTTCTCATCAGTTTATTCGTGCTATACCCCTTTGTTTTGATTCCTTTTTTTCCCTGTTTATTTTTTTATAATATTTAATTTATTACGATTACTAAGAATGTGTTTTCCTCTGTGTAGTTAGGTATTATTATTTTGCCATTTATCAATTTCATCAATAACAAAATGTATTTTTTTCTCCAAATTATATTTTATTCTACGATTAATGGTCAGAGCCTCGTTACCGAGATCCATTGGGGATCAGAGCCGATCCGGGTTATGAAAATCCAGGTTACACCGAACACTAGGGTAAAAGAACCGAATGTAATATACGTTTAAATTGTAAACGGACAATTACGTGAAGTGGCAGCCCTTGAGCCAACACTCACACACACGGGTTCCACTGTCTACTGGGATTAGCCTTGATTCGGCTCTAGAATCCCCTCGTCCTCCTTTGGAGCCTCCATTTGCACTTTCATAAAATATCTGCAGCTGGTGGAAATTTCACCATAGTCCACACTGCCGCCTGTCCATCTTAGGCGTGCGAATTCCCTATGAGGGGAGGTACAATTAGCTTTTTTTTCGCAATTTTTCGCTCTTCGTTCTTCGTTCTTTCCTAATCCTTCTCTTCTTCGTTACTTGTTTTTCTGTTGTGTTTCTTGACCAGCTCCGCTGTCTTTTACAGTCGAATGATTTTATAATCACATTGTCCCATTATTGTAATTTTTTTTTCCTCGTCCGTTTCTTTTTCTCGAGGTGGTCGCTTATTATGTTATAATTGCGTTACACATCATTGTTTCCCCAATTTCATTTTTAGCAGAAGACATTTTTGTTGGCATGCATTGAACAAGTTTTAGAGCACTAGTAGACAGAAGGATATCAAATATTGGACATATCAACTTACGACATTAAAATACCATTTAACCATACAGATGACTCCCTCCTCTTTTTTTTTTGTTGAGGGTCAAGATACATTATTATAGATGTAGAATTGCATAAAGGTAATTGGACGCCTACAGAACATGTAATGAGAACTGCATCTACAGTTTTAATATTTTTTTTTTGAACCAATGCCGTAGAGTTAAAAACGGAATAGTAACACTGGGTTGAAAATAATTAACAGTGTTGGCGTTAATTTTGCGCTAGTCAAATATTTTAGTCGTTGATTTTTCCAACTTTGCCAGACGAGTTGACAATACAGGCGTAATTGAATAGCACAGAAATGACTAAGAATCTTCGTGTGAATTCTTTGTTCAGATATGAGGAATTGACTATGTTTCGTAGACATTACAGAAGCGTCAACCAATCAGAATTTTTCCCTCGATAGAAATATAGAAAACCACACACCTAATTCTAATACAGTATACGCATTATACGACACCACTGCAATTGCAACGTGTATCTGTTTTCGTGTGTTTCTCCGTATTAACACTATCCAAAAAAACCACCAAATCTGGACTAGGACTTGCGAAGCTGTAACCTCGTGTTATTAAACGTAATTCCAGTGGGCATAAAAATATTCAAACATCTTAAAGATGTATTGGGAACATCTATTGTACGCAATTAGTTTAGACTGGAATCAAAATAGCATAAAACATCACATAATTTTATAATGGTTCTCAAAAAATCAGTTTTAAAATTCGGATACGTTTAGTTGAAACCAAAACTTGTGAATCAGTGGGTTTTGCATATTTATAATTGAGAAAACGCTCTTAAGAGAGAAATAATTATAAGCACTAAAAAATAGGAGTTGCATACTAAAAAGACGTTGTGTTTAGAAAATGGTGGTAAAACACCAATTAGATCGCATTCATGTAGTTAAACAGCTAGTAAATTTGTCTAGTTTAATGATCAAATATAAATGTGACTTAGAAGTATTTATAAATTCTACGTGTCAGTTGGACAAAATAACCCTCTTAGCACATAGACAATACTTGACTATCTTTGCTCGTCTAAATTTAAACCTTCTATAGTTCTCACGACAAAATAACACGGAAAAGTGTGGACCTCTCCTTGACTATTAAATTAGTCAAAAAAGTGTTAAAATTTTCAACAGTGTAGATGTAAATGGTAAATTGGACAACACTAACATTAAAGTAGATGTATATGGCCCTTGTCTTTGAATTAATTTAAAAAGGTATATGGGACATCACAAACATATACCTAAAAGTCGGTGTATATGGCCGTTGTCATTAAAATAAATAAATAAATAAATAATTAAAATCTGTTAAAATAAGAAATTGTCGAAGTTTGGGGACCAAGAACTACAAGTATTGGTACTATAAGTTAGGTAGTAATAAAAATGACTAGATTATATTCTTTTTAGCATTGAGGCCAAGCTCTTTACTTTTCTTTTTCTTTTTTACTTTTGGTTTTTCCCTCCCGCACTGCGTTGGGCAGGCGCCTGACAGAAACCTTGGGAGGGGGACGGTCCTGCGGATTAATCACGTTTTGAATAAGAGTATTATCTTGCAGTGCCGCCCTCTCCCAGGTGCCCCGCGCCAACTCGATCAGGTGGGCGCCCAGCGGCTGGACCCCCAGCTCCCTTTCCAGTTGTTCGTTTCTGACAAACCACGGCGCCCCGGCCATGGTCCTCAGCATCCTGCTTTGAAGAGCCTCAAGGCTCTTCAGGTGGCATTTGGCTACTGAGGACCAGACCAGAGCGCCATACGTCAACTGGGACCTTAAACAACTTGTATACAACAATCTTTTATAACCGGAGGTCCAGCACGCTGTTCGCTGCCCCCATCAGGGGCATCAACATATTACGCGCGATGGCAAATTTCTGTTTCATTCTGGCGATCTGACTTGCAAACGTCAGGCGCCTGTCAAGCAGCATCCCCAAATACCTAACCTCGGAGTTCCAGGGTAGCCGTCTTTCATTTATGTAGATGTGATCCGCCGGCGGCCCGATTTTACGGGTAAATCTGACGGCCTCGCATTTGGTCTCGTTAATTTTCAATTTCCATTTATCCATCCAGTCTGCGAGGCCGTCCACGGCCCGCTGTAGCCGGCGGAACACCATGCCCTCACTCCTGCCGGCCGCGTACACGGCAGTATCGTCCGCGTACACGGCCAGCTCAACTCCAGGCTCCCTAGGTATATAGGTCTGCAACATAAATCAAAAAGAGTTCTGGTCCAAGCAGGGATCCCTGGGGGACCCCGGCAACTTGGGCCCTTATCCCGGACGTCTCGCCGTTCTCCCCTACGAAAGTACGGTCTGAAATATAATTGTAGGTTAATTTTACAACGTCCGGGCTAAACTTTAACATTTTATATACAAGCCCTTGGTGCCAGACCGCGTCAAATGCTCGACTGATATCTAAAAATACCGCCGCAACAGTCTCTCGTCTGCCGAGCGCGTCCCTAATCGCTTCCGTCAGTCTCAGGAGCTGGAATTTCCGCACACATACCGGCGCGGAACCCAAACTGCTCCCGAGGCAGCAGGGCGAGATGTTCTACTTCCGCTCTTAGCCGTCGAAGTATAACGGCTTCTATGATCTTAGACACGCTCGACAGGAGACTGATGGGTCGGTAGTTTTGGGGGAACTTAGGGTCCCCCCTGGTTTAGGAATGACTCTCACTACAGCCCGCTTCTACGCCATAGGAAAATACGCTGTCTTAAGGACGCCATTTGCTATTTTAGTGATGCCTTTAATCACTGAAGGCGGAAAGCGCCCTATCATCTCGTTTGTGATGGAATCAAGACCAGGGGCCTTCCCCCGTTTCAGTGATTTGACTATCGAGGCGATTTCATCCTCTCCGGTGGGTTGCAAGCCTGCTACCGGGAGGTTTCGTAGATGGGCCTCCGTCCTTTCCACGTCGTCCTCCAGTTCCTCATTTTCGTCGTCATCGCCGAGGGCCATTTCTAGGGTGCCCCTAAATATCCCCTCAAGATGGCTCCCATGAGCTTCCGCCTTGTCAATGGCGGTATATACTAAACCATCTCTGGTGTGCAGAGGTCCTGTTGATGGTGCCTTCTGCGCGCGGAAGGCCTTAGCGACCTTCCATAGGGAGCCATCTTCTGTAGTAAGAGACATCAGCCTCTCGGCGAATTCTCGATTAGCTTGCTCCTCAAGAGCCTTTTTCACTTCCCGAATCAGACCGTTAGCGTGGGCCCGGTCCTCTGAACGTAAAGTCCTTCTGGCCTTGTTTACAGCCTTACGCTTGATCTGAATCAGGTGTTTTAAATCCCAGGGGATCCGCCTAAGCCGTCCCTTTCCCTCTGGAATTCTATGCGTAGCCCTTTCTCGGCTCTCCCGCACGATTCTGGTTAATCGGTCGACCTCAGAATCGATGGCAGCGGGGCTGAGTAGGTCCTGCTCAGGAGCCGGCATCAAGCAGGCCGCGGAAAGCTCCCCAGCTGGTATGTGTCTTCGGAGGCAGGCCCCCAGGAGCCAGACCCCCCATCAGCTCGATGAAGATGGGGGTTGTGGTCCGAGGACAAGTCCGCCACAGTCCGAATAGACAGCGCCCCACCGTAGTTAGTGGTGAGGGCGAAGTCCAGGATGTCCGGCCTTACGCCCGTTCTAAAGTACGTAGGTTCTCCAGGAGAATGAACCTTCCAGTCCTTCTCCTGGAGAAGCCGGTGAAGATCGTTCCCATAACTATTAGTGACCTTGCATCCCCAAAGGGGGTGCTTGGCGTTTAAATCACCGGCAATCAAGACCGGAGCATCACCAGCTCCGGACATAAGCAGGGCATAGTCCTGCCAACACTCGTAATGGAATACACAGGATCAAACGGATACCATGCGAGATCAGTCGGCGGCCGACACTCAGCACAGCAGAGAGAGAGCGGGAAGCGGAATTTCTCTTTCTGGCTGGTCTGCGATTCGCGACGGCTTTTGTAGGCCTCGGACTGTCCCTGCTACGCGGTCGCGAGTGGGAGTTAGAGTCGACGCAAACCAACTTTGCAGCATTTGGGGCGAAGAGGCTTACACTAAACAGGTCATAGAAAACAGGATTACGGTTATATTACATATAATTGTGGAGAAAATCAATTAAAAATTCCAAATTAACAATTTATGATACATAAATTTAACTTAAAATTTACACAAATTGATTGTCTATTAAAACGGCACGTGACAGTATTTGCAAGTGTTTTACACTAATTGAGCTCACATTCTTTCTTGTTGTGAAACTAAATCTTTATTTATATAATTTATAGTATAAAATATTCTTCCAGGAATAAACATGTTGTGATTCTTTTTCAAATAAAAATGCAACAACTTCGGTGGAAAGGTTTTATTGTAGACTTTCAAATTTCTGACACGTACACACACCAACTTATATTATAATTAGGATTCAAGAGTTATGACTATATCGTTCTGCGTAATACAAAGGCTTCCTTTTTATTCGACTAATTCATTTCTAACATTCGACCTTGCAGTGGTTTGTCAACAATGATGTTCGAGGGTGTACAAGTGGATAGTTTCAGACGTAGACTAAATAAGATCGAGTTGTCTATAATGTTAATAAATGTGGAATGTGAGGATTAAAATTTATACTAGTATAATGCAGTTCAGACCAAAATCACATTATTTTAAAAAGTGAACATAAAATGAATAATGAAGTTTATTATTGTGATAAATAGCGGTATAGTTTAAAATGATATCTAACAAATATATTGATTTAATGTGATCTAGAAACCTCTGCACAACGACAATAGTTGTTCTTATCCATGTACTTTCTTGATTCTTGTCCTGTTCTATATAATTAATTCGGAAATCCAAAGAAACTGCGACCATCGTTAACACCAGCATTTATCTTGCAAGAGGGAATGGCATAATAGCATGATGCCCATTGCTGTGTTTCACGGTTATTTCACTTAAACCTAGCAATATAATATATAACAAAGAATGTAAATGTTATGGCCACTAGCCTTACCTTTTACATAATGCACCTTACCACCGTTAATTAATTGTTTTTAAAACTGCGGAGGTAATTTAAAACTACTAAGATACGTAAAATAAATAAATAAAACAAGTAAATCATGCAGACTAAACGGATGGGTAAACTAAATTTATGTAGGTACCAATGTAAACAATCACACACTGTCATATTAGAAGGCTGTTGTTTGAAGTGAAGTTCGGCTTAGAAATTCAGACCCCGATGACTCATCCATTGTCCTTACTCTTTATACGGTGGTTTTATAGCAATGTCATTTGCAACCGCAGAACATTTTTCTGCACGATTTTCAAGAAAATTAAACATATTAATCTATTACTGCGGCAATTTTTTTTATTATTTATGGTCTGATTACCATTTTATTGTGCAATACTGTCACAGTAAATACTAGTAAAAACATTTACTAAAAGTGTGAAACAATTATAGAGTATGTGCTAGATTTTCCTACAATAGAATACAAATTATTGCTACTTAAAATTTCATTCAAATTTTAATAAATTTGCGTTACAATTTCAAACAATATTTACTCTACAAATAGCTGTGAACTCATGTAAACTTTTTGTACAACGACTACTATTAGGTGACAAATGCATACGTATGAATCTAACAGTTTGCAGTACTTCTTCATACAAAACCCTTAGTACTGCGACGTGTAAGTATTTACTACATGGATTTCTGTTTGTGCATGATTAGGATTCATTAACGTATACACACTTTCCATATGTAGCAGCTATATTTTTACTTACAATTTAAATTTTATGATCTGGAGGTTTTTCATTATATAGGTCAACGATACCATAGCAGAGATCGAGGAAAATCTTAAAGACGAACGGAAAAGTTTCAGCAGTATTGTACTTTTGTTTTCGCTGTGCATTTTTACAATAAAAGTTAATCAACCCGAGAAAACCTTACCTATTCCACCAAATGCGTCAAGTTCAAACGAATCCCTACTTTCTGCTCGAAACGAAGGTAATCTAATTATAATTCAACCATTCTTCCTCGGTTTTTCACGGGCATTAATAATCAGCTCGCTTCATATCGCGTGAAGGGGGCTGTGAAGTAAAGCATTATTCTCTCCCTTGCGGTTTTAATTCACGCTAAATAATCATAACTTCTGTTTACGGCAGAATGGTTTTATACAGTATATATTATATCCAAGACAAGGGAGAGTTTGCAAAGATGAGAAATTTCCGCTTCCTCTTTACTTCTAAATGGTGTTTTTATTAGTTAATTTACAAAAGCAACCAGATTAGTAGGTTAGAAAGAAATTAAATTAGAAAGTTTTATATGTTCATAACAAATTGCACTAAAAAAACTGAATTTATAAGCGAAAATGTAACTCAACAACTCATAAAATTCAAAGAGAAATTCTCTCTTCTCTCTTATCATTTTGACAAATGCATTAAAAAAAGTTTCATATGTTGTAAGGTTTTATTAACAGAATTATACTAACGTTAATTGAATAGTATTTGCAACAAAACTAAACAGAACAAGCATAAACAGTCAGTATAGCTTGTACATATTCTGTACAGGTCATTTTCTAATCTAAAATTCTTTATCTCAAAACCTGTATAAATCTTTCAATAAATATGTGTTTACTTTTATAGATTGCTATTTGAAAATATTTATAGGCTGTCCTGCTTTTCTTCTAGATAATCATTTTGTATCACTATTCCTGGATATTTAAAATTCATTACGTATTTCACCATTTCACAATTCAATGTAGACCGAGTTTTATTTATTATTATTTTAACATTTCTAATACTGATATGAGATAAAACTGAGAAAATTGTGTCATGTATAGAGTGGTCAACTTTCAATGGCGCGCCAGGTTAGTACTAAGTTTTATATATGTGACATTAACGTTTAACACAAGTATACAATACAGTGGCGGAAAAGAGAATTATTTATTTATTTAACTATAAACATTATATAGAAGTCCCTTACCTTATTTAAGTAGAAAAAATAGAATAGGGTTGCTGAAAAGTTTGTTTAAGCGTTTCAAGATTTTTCTCTAAACTAAATTGCTTTTGCCGCGATGATAAAACACGCTTATATTTTGAAAAAGACCGTTCAACATCTACGAATGGAGAAGAAATAATATTTTAGGGAGACCTGAGTTCCGAATTTGACTGTACATACATAACAGACACAATCGAAAGCACCTAGTGTTGAGAGACACTTCTAAAATTAATTCTACTTAACGTATCGACACCACACACATGCTTACTGCCCTATAAATAGCTAATGTTCATACTTAATGTGTCATCAGAGAAAAAATGCCTAAATACAATGAACCGATAGCATATGCCACCAGGCGAGGCTCATGGGGCTCATTGTAGGAATCACCATACTAGCACAGATACTAGCAAGAGCAATGAAAGGGAAATAAGACTAGGAACGGATCCGAGTTTCTGCCTACAAGGCGTCATCAGCGCTCCTCCGAGTGTATAAATCCACTTTCATCGCTAATAACATTTCAAGCTTTACGTACAATTATCTACTAATTGAAAAAGAGTCCATGGCTCCTAGGGGGCGCACAAACTGAACTCCTTTTCACTTAGTAGGTAATTGTACGTAAAGCTTGAAATGATTAGTGGTGAAAGTGAGTTTATAGTCTCGGAGGAGCGCTGATGACGCCTGGTAGGGAGAAACTTGGGTCCGTTCCTGGTGTTATTTTCCTTTCATTGCTCTTGCTAATATAGTGATTCCTACAATAGACCATAAACCCCGCTTGGTGGCACACTCTATCAGTTTATATGTATGTATGTAGAAAAAACCCTGACTCATTCGACGGCTACTGCGTACTAAAAAAATCCTCCTATAAGATATAAAATGCTTCGTCCTGGTAATAAGTTAATAATATATTAACCACGTCGGAAAGAATCCTTGAAAATGTTTTAAGTTTATTAGTGTTCTTTTAGATAAAATAGAAAATCGGTAATATTAAGCACATTGTCATCAAATTATCTCCGTTTAGAGTGAGAATATAAATTAATAAATATACAGGGTGATTCTCAATATATGCGACAAACTTTAAGCACTGATTCCTGGGCTTATTTTGATCATAAAAGTTCATAAGAACATATGTCCAAAATCGCTTAGTTCTAAATATGTACAATGTTTAATAGTAAATTAACATAATTAATGTTTTTATTATAAATTAACAAAATAATTAGTAAAACAAAATTAACTTATACTAACTGTTGAAAATGCCCGCCCCCAACTGCAATACAAGCTTCTATCCTCCGTCGTATTGACTGGCGAGTCTGTTCTAAAATACCAGGGGTATTTCGAATTGTTTGAAAAGCTGCGATAATACGATTTCTCAGTTTATCGACATTTTCAATGGAAGTCGTGTAAACTAATGATTTAAGGTAACCCCAGAGAAAAAAGTCCAAAGAATTTAAGTCTGGAGACGGGGAGGTCCACAACCGTGGCCTCGGTTGTGGACCTCCCCGTCCTATCCACCGATCTGGATACGTATTGTCCAAAAGCTCGCGAACAACTAAACTAAAATTCGCTGGAGCACCGTCATGCATAAAATAAATTTGTAATCTTAATTGCAACGGAACTTCTTTCAGCAGTAGGGGTAGCTCCTCTTCAAGAAAATTGCGATATACCTCCGGCCATTTAACCGCATCGGTAAAAAATGTGGACCCATCAAGTGATCTCCAACAATTCCGGCCCCACACATTGACAGAGAATTGATGTTGATAACGGGCATTCACTAGATCGTGCGGATTTTCTTCGGTCCATACGCTGTTGAAAATTTTAACACTTTTTTGACTAATTTAATAGTCAGGAGAGGTCCACACTCTTTTCGTGTTATTTTGTCGAGAACTATAGAAGTTTAAATTTGACGAGCAAAGATAGTCAAGTATTGTCTATTGCTAAGGGGTTATTTTGTCCAACTGACAGGTGGAATTATAAAATACTTCTAGTCACATTTTATTTGATCTAGACTAAACAAATTTACTAGCTGTTTAACTAAATGAATGCGATCTATTGGGTGTTTTAACACCATTTTCTAAACACAACGTCTTCTTAATATGCAACTCCTATTTCTTAATGCTATAATATTCTCTCTTTAAGACGTTTTCTCAATTATAAATATGCAAAACCACTCATTCACAAGTCTTGGTTTCAACTAAACGTGTCAATTTTAAAATGATTTTTTGAGAACCATTATAAAATTAAGTGAATGTTTATGCTATTTGATTCAAGTCCAAACTAATTGCGTAAATGGATGTTCCCAATACATCTTTAAGATGTTGAAATTTTTTATGCCCACTGGAATTAACGTTTAATAACACGAGGTTACACTTTGCAAGTCAGTCACATTTGGTGGTTTGTTTGGATATGTTAATACGGAGAATCAAACACGAAAACAGATACACGTGCAATGCAGGTGGTGCGTATAATGCAATACTGTATTAGAATAGGTGGGGTTTCTATATTTCTATCCGAGGGAAAAATTCTGATTGGTTGACGCTTCTGAATGTCTAGAAAAATAGTCAATCCTCATATCTGAACAAAGAATTCACACGAAATTCTAGTAATTCTGTTCTATTAAATACGCGTAGTCAACTCGTCTGGCAAAGTTTGGAAAAATCAACACTAAAATATTTGACTAGCGCAAAATTAACGCCAACACCGTAATATTTTCAACAGTGTATGTCATTATTATGAAAATTAATAATCGCGCTTCTAGAGAAAGTAGCCTCGTCGGTGAAGAATATTTGAGCCAAATAGTCAGGATTTTGTGCGATTTTGTGTTGCATCCATTGACAAAAAGCCACTCTTTGCGGAAAATCTGCCAGCAAAAGTGCTTGCACCCGTTGAATGTGATATGTGACAACAGTTGATCTTTCGATATTCTCTAAACTGTGGCCTGACTAATGTTTAAAGCAAACGCAGCTTGCTTGTAGTAGGATGTTCCTCAATTTCATTCAGTACAATTTCTTTAACTTGTGGAGTTTTCACTGTACATGGGTGCCCGTTATCAGTCGTCCTTTTTTTAAAATTTCCAGTTTCACTAAGACGTTGGTGAAGACGCGCAAATATTGAATGATGCGGAATGATACGGTTCGGGTATCGTTCTTCATAACGACGTCTAGCAGCACGCGAATTTCCATTGGCAAGACATCATCAGATGTGTGATATTGCATCGTAAACGAAATGCATATCACACATCTCAGCATTCGTGTAATTCATTTTGGAAAACAGAAACTGGCAATAAACTGAATGAATACGCTGACAACTATTCACAAATATTGAAATGACAAATAATCAATTCCCTCTCAACACAATAGTTTTTGAAGAACCAACTGTGATATATCGTATTAGTCATACTTCATAATTTGTTATTAAACATTCAATAACTTTAAAACCAAACCGTTTTGGACATATACTCATATGAACTTTTATGATGAAAATAACCTCAGGAATCAGCTCTTAAAGTTTGTCGCATATATTGAGAATCACCCTGTATACTGTGCTGGCAACTTTTCATTTTGATGCGGAGAAAACTTAATGCATTTTATGCAGTTTTGCGTAGTTAGCACATCGAGAGAATAAGCATACGCGTGCAGATACATTAGGCGTTTACGAAAATGTGACTCTGAGATCAGTTGTGAGATTAATCTGTCGGAGAAGAATCCGTTTTTAATCGTTGCGAACATTTTGACAGCATCATATGATACCTTTCCAATAAACTATAAACTAGAGGATATTATCTCTGCTAAAGGTAAAATTACAACTTATTGCGCGTTCGAGAATAGGTATACTTTAGATTTCCGATGATGCTGAAATGGCATTATTAAAGATGAAGTAAACTCATTAATGTAATAAGATATTACTTGAAGAGTATGGCCTCCATTAATATCAGTTTAACGTTTCCATTTTGATTCGTTTTAACATGAGTGTAGTATACTTACTAAACTATACAGCTTAAGTGAATCCAAGTGATTTTTTAGTTTGCAGGATCACGCAGATCCCGTTAGTTGATACACAGGGTGGGCCACCACATTCGCGTCGGTTTATATACGAAATGTGGTAGCATATTTTCAATTTTTTTTTTTTGATAAGGATTATACAGGTTCATAAAGAGCACATTTCAAAATTATTCAAAGACTCAAAGAAAAGTTACACACCAAAGTTGAGAAAAATTAAATGGAACACCTGTATATCATGACATATTTTGATAGTATAGACTAAATAAAGACAGGTTGGTGTTAGATTTCTTAAGCCTAACTCAACTCGTTTACGAGATAAATGACTATCCTTCAAAATGTAAACCAAAATTGAAGAGGTATGCCTGTCACGCATATTTAAGCTAGATATTTTAAACTGTATTTATTTTTTAACTAAAGCATTAGACTTGATAATAAAATAAAAGTAATGCAAAAAATTATACGGGGTGAACAAAAACATATTTTTAATTTTCGCTATCTTTAAAGGCAAGTAACTTTTAGACCTTATTATATTTACCTTATTTAGATTCTAATTTTAACAGTCTTTAAGATTGTATTAATGCTTCCTATCTGTTATAGTTTCTTAGTAATTTATAATTTTCTTTTTCAAATATTAATTCCTAGCCATTATTCTTTTTTTTTTTTTGATGTAGGCTTGGACAAAACTGCTGTTATTATTCAACATAGATAGACGATAATAATCAGCTTAACTTTTCAACTGGCTTTTCCTACATACTAATTAAAAGTCATAACTAAGGAAACTTGAGAAATGTACTTTATTAAAACGGATAAACTAATATGTTAAAAAGTGCTAATGTTTTAAAAAATGTTCAAAATGATAGCTATCATTTTCAATGCAGAGCCGTACTCTTTCTTCAAATTAGTCTTTAACATTACTCAAAACATTTGGTGTTATAGATCGAAATGCCATTCTTATTAGCTCTTTCATATTGCCGGGTGTGGTTGGTGGTATGTCATAAACAAAGCGAGGATGATTTCGGGCTACGACATACGAGGGAAGCAAGTTTCTCTGAACGTGTATACAAACGGACACTTGACTACTCATACGACTAGCTGGTGCACCGGCATCGGCAGTAGAAGGGGAAGCACTAGCGTTGCGAACGAAGCTTTCGCCGTTATTCACCCCAGATCCTTCGTATCATAGTAGGGCTTCAAGCAGTATATTTCATTCTTTACCTGAGTGAATGAAGCATTGTGCATGAAGCAAATTTTTCATATCGCCTTCACGCGTGAATATTGCACTGTGAATCGACGAAAGAGTGAAATGAGCCTTATTCTCAAGTGACTATGCATCGCGCACACAATACCTAATATCTATTTCGTGAAATATTGCTAGCGGGCAGTTCCGTTCATGGCATAGTTTTTGTAATCGGTTACATTTTAATATTAAATCAACAATAATGAAGTATACTCATTGGCATTTGTATTTTCTCCGGCATTTATTTTTATGGTCGGTCGAAATGAGGATTTTTTTTCAGTGTCGACATTTATAACGAAATTACAGAGACATTATGATGGATTTTGAAATTTATATGGTTGAAAACAGCACTTATCAAAATAAATGCAGCAACAATTTTCAATTGTAGATGGTTTATTATTACACCGAATAAAAGTTAATAATACACAAAAATGAACCGTGAAATAAAACTAACACGATACATGCATTACGTGTTAGTCCTTTGAATCATATTCTTTTTTAACATTGGAAGAGCTCAGCGGGGGAGAAGGATGATTTTTTGAATGTATTTTTTTTCTTTTGTTTAAACATCGGGAGAGAACGTGTAATAAAAAAGTTAATATATACTTATAAATAATTTTTTAAAAATTGGATGGGATGAGCGGAGGATAATGTTTTTTTAATGACAATCTGTTCCTTTTTTTTTCAAAAACATCAGGAGACAGGACACAATAAAAATGTTTCGAATCATAAATTTTTTAACTTTGGAAGAGGTGAGAGGGGGAGGATGATGTTGTTTTTAATGCCAATCTTGTTCCCTTTTTTTAAAACATCTGGAGAGAGGGCGTAATAAAAATGTTTTGAATCATAATTTTTTTAACATAGGTAGGGGTGAGAGGGAGAGGATGATGTTTTTTTTTTTAGTTCCAGTCTTTTTCTTTTTTAGAAACATCGGGAGAGAGGACGCCTTGAAAATGTTTGAAATAATATTTTTTTTTAACATTGGAGAGGGTGAGAGGGGGAAGGGAGTGTATTTTTTGAATTTTTGTTTACTTTGTCGCCTTTACATTTGCAGCTGCCTCTCGTTATAAACTCCATACAATGCGCGTTTTAAAATTTAATAAAATATATTTACATACTGGAATAAGTCCCTATGATCGTTCAAATGTATCTTTTCAAATCTAATTATTAAACACTCTGTGTTTAGCCGGGAATTATATTTTTATCAAAAAAAATAATAATTTAAAATATTCAATATTATTTTATTTGTTGTTTAAAATTAAATAAAGAGTGTATGTATTGCTTAACAAGCCTTTCCATTGTTATTTGAGTCGTAAATTGCGAAATATTAAAATAAGCATTAGAACAATTTCGAGCTAGTTGTGCGCTTAGTGAGTAGTCGCTTAGCGTTTGTCTCGTGAAAGAGATGTGAAAGATTTACTTTATGCACAACGCTCCATTCACGCAGATAGGGAATCAAATATACTGCTTGAAGCCGTATTATAGAATGATCTATCGCGAATCACGATGAAGGCATCATCACCAAAATATTAAATATTATTTTATTTTTTGTTTAAAATTAAATAAGTAGTGTATGTATTGCTGAACAAGCCTTTCCATTGTTATTTGAGTCGTAAATTGCGAAATCCTTCTTGCATGTATATTGTATATATACCAAAATATTCCTGCTTAAAATAAGCATTAGAATAATTTCGAGTTAGTTGTGCATTACATTGCAGTAATATAATTTACTTTATGCACAACGGACCATTCAGGCAGATTAGGAATCAAATATACTCCTTGAAGCTGTATTATACGAATGATCTTCGCGAATGACGGTAAAAGCATCGTTACCACGCTATACATTCACGCCGTGAAGGCAACCTTGAGAATAGGCTTCGCTTTATTCGTTAGCTTCACATTGCAATATTCATGCACAGCTATACATGTGAATGAAAGCTACGTTCATCACAACACTAGGAAGAACATTACATGCGATACTCCAATAACAGCCACCGTACTTAGCATGTTCTATCGTGCGATAGACGATGAAATACAATTACATGCAAAAGACCGCGGCGCCCTTAGGTGTTTGTTAGCGCCATTGTATTAAAAAAGTTGTTATTAATTATACATCGTGCAATACGTAGTATATTTAATTTGTAGCTATAGTAACGTGATACTTTTAGTAATTGAAAATACGAGTGGATGAAGGTGCTATGTCGCATTTTAAAAACCGTCTTTTTTGCATGAATCAAGGTGTTTTGTACCCATCTTTCACATAGCACCATCGAAAATTCCAGAAATTCAAAAACACTCAAGTCTTGTGAATGTATGAAGGGGTTATGTTACACTACTTTTGAGAAAAATTGTATAAAAAAAAATAATTTCTGAAAAAGTTTGATTTTGTAACATAACACATTCATCCACTCGTGTCTTCAATTGTAGAGTTTCCAGTAATAATAAATAACTGTAAAAGTTTTATTCCATTAAACCAAAGAAAAATGTGTTGGTACGTTTTCTCTGATACCTAAATACAGTACGATTTGACTGCCCCACGCTCTATAAAGATCATCCGTTATTGGGGTTAACTCCAAATCTTTTGTACTTTATGTTGCCCAACCTAGAAAATATTTATTCATACAAGTTATTGAAGAGGAATATTCAATTTTATATTCTCGGTGTTTGTAGCCATCTACGTGTGTGTTATCAAGACACTGAACAACTTAGAATGCGATTTGGGTAATGTTTCTAGGGACGGAATTTAGTTTAGTTTTGTATTCGCTTATATAATACATTATTCCAATGTCAAGACAAGGTTATTAGTGATTATTGTAAACTTGTTACTTATGATTGACATATTATTTAATTTTCTAACATATTGTAGCGCGAGTAAACTTTAATAAATAAATCTTTATCATTATTATTAACTTTATAAAAATTTATGAGCAAACAAAATATAAATCATATAAGTTTGGACCTTGTCTGCGATCTAAATATTTCAGTATACGTAGTTCACGTTTTTCCTTCTGGTAATAAATCCTTTTTGTTTTGCAGATAATGTCTAGATATTTTTTCTTTCGGTGCGATTCGCTTCAAGAAATAATATATGCAAATGTTTACATATTCTATGGTAACCACTTATGATTATATATTGCTTTTCCAAATCCTTCTACAAACAAATAAAACCATTGCGTATTATTACAGCTATTTCTGGAACAGGAATGTATTAATTTTAATATATCCACTACATAAATTAGAAAAATGCCCAATAACCTAAGAGAGTGTCGGATTTATGAGCGAATTCCGGGAACGTAACATTTCATTTTCCATATGGAACGAATGGGACGTGAGATTGAACTTGTTTATTGTGATTCGAGCGAAATCTTACTTTCCTCACAAGGGAAGGGACGCTAACTGTGAGACTTCTATCCAATTCCGCAAATTAGATCAAATCCGTAAACGACGACATCCCAAGCCAATTGCAACTGCTTCCACATTCGATGCAGACCTACATCCTAACAATAAATGAACCGGATTTCGCGCAAGAAAGAGTAACTGTCGACATAAATCACCGAATTTACCTTATATTTGTTATGTGCGTAAATACAGATCAAATTACATGTTAAACAATTTATGTGTGCAGGTTTAGTTTGTAAAAGGGTTTCAATCTCTAAAAAATATTTATTTTTTCGTTGTTTTAGTTTATGGTCACGATTTTACTATAAAAAAATCATTAAATATGTATACAAGATGAGCCACCATATTCGCGTAGGTTTATATACGAAAAGTGATAACATATTTTCAATTTTTTTTTTGTTTGGGGTTATATAGGTTCGCAGGGAGCATATTTTAAAATTATTTGGAAATATACAGGACGCAAAAAAAAATTACGTACCAAAGTTGTGCAAGTCTATAGTGTCCCAGGGGATTGGTGTAATGTATGTTGACATTGAAATTAAAACAAAGGCAAATTCGTGTCCCAATCCTTTTTATTTTATTATCTTTATTGCGACATGTTTCAATCTTTCAAACCATCATCGGGCATGGCAAAAACATGTCGCAATAAAGATAATAAAAAAAAAGATTGGAACACGAATTTGCCTTTGTTTTAATTTCAATACCAATAAAGTTGTGAAAATTTAAATGGAGCAGCCTGTTTATTAGGCATTTATATTTAGCATATTTTGATAATAAAGAGGCATGGATATAAAGCCAAGTTGTAGTTAGATTACCTATACCTATATTTTCTTTAATTATTTTATTGCTCAAAAAGCGAGCATAAATGCTTCGTACCACAGCCAACAATTTTCTTCACACTCTCCAATTACATATTAAAATCATAACAGCCCTTTCTGCTTGAGGGTAATTTATCGTGGTAAATAATTAAAATCCTTTTCAAATAACGTCATCCTGATAAGCGTTTTGTAATACAATTTTGACGTAAATCTGCTACTACTTGATCTGTAACTGTACCGACTTTTATAAAATAAATAGTTTCTTTAAGAAAATCGTAAGTAAATCGTAATTGTTAAGTTTTTCCTGAGAGATATTAATATTTTTCTTAGCAATATTACAATGCTAAAGATGTTTTCTAAGAAACAGAAGTTTTTCCATTAATTTTCACGCAGGACATTTTGTACATTTACCCCCACTGAATGCGGAAACTTATCAAAAAAAGTGATTTTTACCAAGAAAAATTACCTAATTTTTTAGTGTGTGGATGAGTTTTACAGATAATGCTGAATTAATTCCAACGTGTATGCAAGTTGTTTCGGATACTCCAGGTTCAAATTGTAGCAGAGTGCGTAACAGATATTAAAGTATTAAAAGAACAATAAAGCGGTTTTCTAATATGAATTAATACTACCTACTAATAATCAGTATAATAGTTCTAAAATAACAAGAAAGTAGAACACCAGGCCGAACACCATGTCATTTCTGCCTACTTCTGACTTGAACCAGAACATTCGAAATCTGAAAAGTACTATATATATCACCGTGATTTTCCAAATTGAAAGAAATTTTAAGTTTTTCCTAAGAGATATTAATATTTTTCTTGGTAATATTACAAAGATGGAGATTTTTTTCTAAAAAACAGAAATTTTCCTATAATATTCACGTAAAATACATGTATTATGGGAAAATTTCTAATATTTTGTCATTTCCCTTAAGTTTCTATATATTTGCCCCCATTCAGTGTGAAAATTACTAAAAAAAGTTATTTTTACAAAGAAAAATTACCTATACTGTTTAGTGTGTACTTATTAAATCTCTTGGACACCAGAAAAGTGAGGAAATGACGAAACCTTTCTCGATGATTGTTATTTTCGGATAAGTTAACTTTCTTTAACAACGAATTAGTTAATAGGCATAATGTTCATTATTATAGTGACGAGATTCCCAATTTCTTTAGAATCCTAAATCTGCCTGAAAGCACGTGATAGGACATACTTTTTTGATGGCAACTTAAATGGTGCCGTCATGTTTGTACAATTTACAAGATACAATTTAGCAAAATTTGTACATTTTTGGAAAATATACTTATTCGACAAAGACTTTGGTTAAAATTAGACGGTGTTCTCCCGCGCCTTTCCAAATAAACGTTAGGTATTAATTAGATAGGCAGTATCCCAGCAGGTGGATAGGCCGCGGAAGTCTACAGAATTGACTAGCAATGGGCACCTTGCTAGTCAATTCTAGACCTAATGAGACTAGATTTTTTTGGAATATATTAAAAATATATTGTTTAGGACCACTACCAACCACACCCGACGATCTGAAGGAAATATGTATGATAGGCGCTTTTAAATTTTGTTCTATATTTTGAAGAATAGTTAAATATCTCAAACGAGTTGAGATAGGAAACCTAACACCAACTTATATACAGAGTGATGGTAAAGTTCAGAATAAAATTCATAATTGCGTTATTTAATGTTTTCGTGAAAAACGCTTGTACACGTCGATTTTAGTTTGTTAAAAGCCCGCTTGTGATGTAAAACTTTTAATCATGACATCACATATTTTTGCGGTATGACGTCATCATCATTTTTTTTTAAATGACAACCTTTATTTGTTTCAGCAGTTTTTCATATATCCTCTTACCACTTCAACGATGATATAAAAAAAATGGTACCTTAGATAACGAATATTTGGAGAAAATAACACATTACTTTAAAAAGTGAACATTTAATACTAATGAAAAAAACTAAAAAAACAATAAAAGTTATCGCAATTGTTCGAATTGTCCTCCACTAACCACGGGAAAATGTGGACTTTTAATTGACTCCTGCATAAATTACAATTTATACAAATTAATTGTTGTGTACAAATTAATCATTGTACAACAAGCAATTGCTGTACGATTTACCATAGTAACAGTAAACGACGTTTAATACATGTCACCAAAGGCTGTGTTCCGAGTCGCGCATAATGCATTGTATGCGTTTGATGTAACGATACATCGTTCCGATTTAACATGCATGGTACATAAAAAAGTTTTGCCGCGAATTCAGTTTACACCCTGACAGAGACTAGAATGGAACATACAACGCATAGAAAAAAAAAATAATGCAGCCTGCATGTGTACAACAAGTAAATCGGAACGCTCCCAGTTGTCTATGTCTATTAATACACGCATCGCATAAAATGCATGATTTGGAACGCAGCCCTTAAATGACACAATCAACATTTGGATCAAAAAAGAAGTGTTTTGATAAATATCCACAAATTATCAGGTATTCCATTGAGTTTTGCTAAGCTACAGAAACAGAAACCGATATAGCAGCAAAAGTGTAATACGCGTAAATTGCAAATTGTCTTTGAAATTTTAAAGAATGGCACGTTTAACGGAACGTGAAAGAATTTAGATACTAATGATGGTTGGATATGAAGATAGGATAAGCTCGCAAGAGGAGGCATGCCAATTATTTAATCAAACACATCCTAACAGACCATCCATTGTAAGATCTACAGTGAGCAAATTCGTCGCCGAATTTACAGAAACAGGATCCACAAAAGGGTTACCTCGAGTAAGTGATGAAGTCAGATTAAATATTCTACTTGAAGCGGAAGAACATCCTCAGCATTCTACAAGGCAACTAGCCTTAGATAACAATGTACGCCAATCTTTTGCGGTGAAAAAAAGAGAAGTGTCATCCTTACAAGGTTCAACTGATACAGGAGTTAAACGAGGATGATCCTGGCGGTCGTTTGCAATTTTGTGAACAAATAATGTTAGGCTGCGATGGAGATTCCAATTTTCTAAGCAATATAGTTTTTGACGAAGCTACTTTTTGCCTGAATGTTTGGATGGGAATAGTCGGATGGCGTTTTCTGAGGCCTTACTTTTTGTAAGGAAACCTTATTGCAGCACGATCCCTAGATTTATTGAGATTCGATGTAGTGTCAGTTCTAGCAGTTATGTTTCCAAATAATCATAATGCTGTTGTACCAGTGTTGGGCAAGTTAGGGGAAGTGAATAAATTTCTACAGCGATTAGACATATTCGTGTGTTGTCGGCTCCCAGTAATTACTAGTTAACACTGCTCCCCACTCATGACGAACGAATAATCACGAGTGTATCTAGTCCCTGCAGAAATTTATTCACTTCTTCTATCTTGCCCAACACTGTGTTGTAACCCATGAGAATCTTTGGCTTCATCTAGATGGGGCGCCTCCTCACTTTGGCATAGGTGCCCGTCAGTATCTGGACACCACATTTCCACAACGATGGATAGGGCGTCGAGAAGCAATTGAGTGGACCCCGCGTTCCCCCGACCTAAATCCGTTAATTTTTTTCCTGTGGGGTTATTTAAAATCCAAAGTTTATTTCAACAGGCCAAATCTACGAGAGGAGCTACTGTAAAGAATTCGCGCTGAAGTGGAGCAAGTTCCTCCTGACTTCATTCAGCCTAGTGTGCAGAGCGTTTACACTCGTATCGTCGAACAATTCGACAGTTGCGATAACTTTTATTTGTTTTTTAGTTTTAATATTCATTTCTTTTTTCGTTAGCATTAAATGTTCAGTTTTTAAAGATAATATGTTATTTTTTCCAAAAAAATCGTTATCTAAGGTACCATTTTTTATATCATCGTTGAAGTGGTAAAAGGGTCTATGAAAAACTGTAGAAAAAAATAAGGGTTGTCGTCAAAAAAAAATGATGATGACGTCATACCGCAATAATATGTGATGTCATGGTTAAAAATTTTACATCATAAGCTGACTTTTAACAAACTAAAATCGTCGTGTACAAGTGTTTTTCACGAAAACATTAAATAACGCAATTATGATTTTTTTTCCAAACTTTATCATCACGCAGTACATATACATAATATAGTCAGTATTATCAAAATAAGCCATAATACACACTTTATTTACGAAAAGTTAAATAATTACAAATCATCCTAAACCCCGTGCTCAAACCTAAAGGTACTATTCTAAGTACTATATGGATTCCATAATAATTGAAATGTTCCTACTCTAGCTAAATAATTTCCCTATGATTATTAATAATAATATCAAAGACTCGCAATTATGTGAATACTGCTTTATGTGAAGCGTTGAAATATGTGAACAACCCAAAAAAAAATTAAAATTAATTAACTTTTTTAGTGCATAAAAAAGATTTTCGTTAAATTACAATGTGTGCTGTATAATATAAAAATTCTAATATATAGTATGTATACTGTCTGAATTAACGAAATTCAGTTGTACATACAGATCAACACAGGGAAGTACGATAATGAGCAGTAACGTGATTGGCTTACAGCGCTGAGAGGAGAAGGTGGGGTGAGCGCCTTGGTTTAGTCTGATACGCCGCGTCTCCACATACGAACTAATTCATTCGCTTTATTGTATGTTTTCTTTTGATTTTTGCTACAAACTTTTTGATACTGATATTAATACACTAGTAGGTGTAATGGATATTAAAAAGTACGTAAATCCAAAAAAAAAGGCCAACAATAAGATAATATACTAGCATTTAGTATAAAAATAGACAAACTTAAACTAAATACCCAAACAAAAAAGTAAATTCTTGACTTAGAACTGAGTAAAACAGCAGCCAAAATATTGTTCTAAATAAAATAATTTACGTTAGAAAGGAATAGAAATAAAAAAAAAATATTTACAGATAAATAATATTAAATTAAAATACTTCTAAAATAAATGAAACACTTAATTCAGTGTTAAATAAATTCAAATTCTTCATAACTTGTAAATGAATAAAAATTTTCTGAACTAAAATAAACTCCAAACTTTTATGCACCTGTTAAGAGTAGGTCTAAAAATTTAAACAAAATTCTTAAATTAAATGTTCGAAACCGTCTACTTCCAATAAACAATAAGCTATTATTGTTACCTATTATAAAAATTATGCCTTACGTTAGATAAGACCTCAGGACTAATTGATAATAAGGTGTTCGTAATTTTTAAACGTAATTCATCTAAGTTATGGGCGCGTTGCTCTTCAAATCCGTATATCTGCGATTTTACATAACCCCATAAAAAAAATCATTTGTGCCAGATCTGGAATCTGGCAGGCCACGGAATTGTACCTTGCTGTCAATAATACGCCCCAAAATATTATTTAATATTACGCACCGTTGCGCTAGTATGGGCAGGACAACCATCTTGCTGATCCATACATTTTCCATTACTATGTTTGGTGTTCTGCGAACACTGGAATTATACTATTTTGTAATAAATCCAGGTATTTCTGCGCGTTTAACGTTCCTTCAATAAAAAATGGGCCAATGATATTGTTCCCCAGGATACCCGCCATACATTAACTTTTGTGGGTACTGCGTGTGACCAGTGTACACAAGATTTCTGTTGTTCTCGACCAATAAGCGTAACTGAGGATTATGAGACCCATGCAAATAAAAAGTGGATTCATCCGTGAACAGAATGTTACAAGTGAAATTCTCATTTGCAGCGCACTTCTCAACTATGTTGAGGCAGAATTGTATCCGATCGTATTTATCTTGTGGGAAGATTTCATTCGTTTTTTTGTATGTGATAAGAGCGGTACTTGTTCTTTTTCAAAATTCTACGTGCAGTTTCTCGCGATATACCTAATTGTTCCCTATCTGCGAAACTGGTTGGGCATAGTTATTTTCGGCACTTGCGCATACACATTTATATCACGCTCTTGGTTTGCATTGTTTGGAACTTATTTATGAAGTGATGGTGAAACACATCCAAATTCCTCAAAATTCGACTTTATGCGATGTATGGTATTGTAGCAAGGAATAGGGCGATTATTAAAAGTGTTTTCAAAGAGACCTATAATAGATAATAAGGAATGACCTTGGTAATACCACTTTATTATTTGCACTTTTTCGTCTTTTGTGTACTCCATCATAACTCTAAACCCCTCAACGACCGATAAGCGACTGATGATTTTCAGTCAAACGCTCGCATATAACTATTTACTAGTGCGCATCTGTTTTACTCACTCCCACTAGCATTCCACTATATATGCATTATCGTAGCTGGGTGTGTTATAGTGTATACGATATCAATTGTTATTATATTTGTGTCCGTGGAACGACTTTAGTTATCTGTCAGCATTCGCCAAGGAGTAAGCGAAAATCACGGAAAAAACCTGATCCTGAAGCAGGATCTGGGCAGAAGTCCCAAACCTGGTTACTGTTACTAGCAACCCAGAAAATGTTTATTATCCTTCTGAGTTTGGAAGAGGCAGCCTCCACGTCTGCCATAATATACAGGTGTTCCATTTAAATTTTCACAACTTTGGTATATAACTTTTTTTGGGTCACCCTATACATTTAAAAATAATTTTGCAATGTGCTTCTTATCAATCTGCATAAACCTTAATAAAAATATTTTGAAAATATGTTACCACTTTTCGTGAATAAACCGACGCGAATGTGGTGGCCCACCCTGTATAACTTTACCTAAAGGAATTCTAGAGTTCAGGGGAAAATCAATTCTCCCCGGAATAGATTCGAAAAAGTTTGAAACCATCAACGATAAGGTCTGTTCGCCTTCCCCCAATAAAAAAGATAAAGAACTTTATAATTTCTTTTAAAATAGTCATTGGTTGTAACAATTGCCAATATTCATCGAAAGTAGAATTCTTTACTATTATTATCATTAACTTTGTTGAATTGAAAGTTTTTACTACAATTTACGGACAGTTACACTACTTACAATTAGTAGCAATGCAATTCTAAATTTTGTCAATTATTTTTTTTCCCTTTAGTAGCGTTTAATGAACTTCCAAAGCACGGCAATTAAAGGAGAATACTTTTTACTTAACATTAAAATGTGAAATTATTTCTTGGCCATATCACTTAAGTCTCTTAGAAGTAACATCTTGGGGATGAGACTATAAATAAATATAATTACAGTTGCTCCTTTATCTTGGAACTCTACGGGACACGATGAAAAGTAAAATGTAATTTTATCGTAAGTAGTAGTTAATTTGAAGCCATGATCTCCAGGTTAAAGTTATTTTTTGTAGTTTGATATGTTACACCTTTGTTATGCATTTTTTTCAAAACGAAAAGTAGTTTTACATTTTATTATTTCTATAATCTCAGTATATTTCAATAGAAAGTAATTTTTCAACTAATTGGAAAAATAACAAAGCTGTACTTTCTCACATTTTATTTTATAAATTCATTATTTATAATGTTTCATATGTAAAAGTGCGTGACATTTGTATTGTAATGAACTACAACAAATAAAATAAACTCTTCTGACCTAGAATGATAAATATTAACAATAGACTAGATGCTGCGCATCTAGGAGTGGAGGAAGGTGGTACTTGAGGAAGGTGGTTTTTTGAAGTCGATCCATTCACTTGAAAATCATCTTTTATAATGGGCAATACGCTTTAAGTAATTTTCTTTTATTCTTACTTTTGAAACACCCTGTATAGTCGAAAATATGTTTAGGTTATGCAGCATTGAATTCTATACAACTTCTGTAGAAAAGATTTTTCCTAAAAGCAAAATAGAGCTATAGTGGAAAATTCAGTCTTCCAGAATACCCGTATACTTTGAAAATATTTTAGGTTATGCAGCATTCAATTCTATAACACTTTTTTAGAAAAGATTTTTTCCTAAAAGCAAAAATAGAGCTATAGTGAAAAAGCCCAGTCTTCCTGAACACCCGGTATATTTGAAAATATTTTTAGGTTATGCAGCATTCAATTCTATAACACTTTTGTAGAAAGGATTTCCTCTTAAACGCAAAAATAGAGACATAGTGAAAAAACCCAGTCGTCCTGAACACCCGGTATATTTAAAAATATTTTTAGGTTATACAGCATTCAATTCTATAACACTCTTGTAGAAAAGATTTTTTCCCTAAAAGCAAAAATAGAGCTATAGTGAAAAACCCAGTCTTCCTGAACACCCGGTATATTTGAAAATATTTTTAGGTTATGCAGCATTCAATTCTATAACACTTTTGTAGAAAGGATTTCCTCTTAAACGCAAAAATAGAGATATAGTGAAAAAACCCAGTCTTCCTGAACACCCGGTATTTTTGAAAATATTTTTAGGTTATGCAGCATTCAATTCTATAACACTTTTGTAGAAAGGATTTCTTCTTAAACGCAAAAATAGAGCTATAACGAAAAAACCCAGTCTTCCTGAACACCCGGTATATTTGAAAATATTTTTAGGTTATGCAGCATTCAATTCTATAATACTCTTGTAAAAAAGATTTTTTCCTAAACGCAAAAATAGAGCTATAACGAAAAAAACCCAGTCTTCCTGAACACCCGGTATATTTGAAAATATTTTTAGGTTATGCAGCATTCAATTCTATAATACTCTTGTAAAAAAGATTTTTTCCTAAAAGCAAAAGTAGAGCTATAACGAAAAAACCCAGTCTTCCTGAACACCCGGTATATTTGAAAATATTTTTAGGTTATACAGCATTCAATTCTATAACACTCTTCTAGAAAAGATTTTTTCCTAAAAGCAAAAATAGAGCTATAGTGAAAAAGCCCAGTCTTCCTGAACACCCGGTATATTTGAAAATATTTTTAGGTTATGCAGCATTCAATTCTATAATACTCTTGTAAAAAAGATTTTTTCCTAAAAGCAAAAGTAGAGCTATAATGAAAAAACCCAGTCTTCCTGAACAGTCGCATCATTATCATTATCATTTTGTCTTGAATAATCTGCTGTTACTGTTCAATTTTTAAATACATTTTCCTCTGATGCTGGTTGTTATTCATATTTCTTAAAATATTTATGAAAGTAGAGTATTATTTTTTTCATTTGTTTCAATACTTACTTTTTCAAGCCTAATGAAAATATTGTGTGAAGTTATCATTTTATGCACAATCGTTAAGGCGCTCCAGAAGGTACTGCTTATTACAGAAACCTGCATAAAGTTTGCTAAGAACGAATATGAATAGAGGTGTGGCACGACTGTAATATTGAAGGTTCTTCTTTACCGTGTATCGTGCAAAAGTGGTCCATATGACCTGCGCGTTAAAAATTTGCGATCCCGGTAATTGACACGAATTTTTCTTTGCAGCTTGTATAATTTTCTTATTGCCGTACATACACACATATATATAACTGCAAGTATTATACTATAACTAAATAAATACATTATAATTAAACCAAAATACATACATATTAAAAAAAAATAGCGAAAATATTTTTTTGAAAAGAGCAGGGTCATTTATGCGCCATCTACCTTAATTCGTTCGTAGTTCGTTGTCAGTGTAGTGTGAGAGCGCCACCTTTCGTGTCAATATTTAATATTCGCTCTTGTCAAATCGATCAACACAAACGTTCATATTTTAAAGGAGGTAATTGAAATCTAACGTGCATATAGGTAAATTGTGAAACAGTGGACGACATACGAAACTCTCATTCCGTGTGTTATTTGTTAATGAAATTACGACATTAATGCATTTATTGTCAGATTGGTCAATGGCAGATATGTACAATTACTCAAACAATTATGACCCAGGTTCTTAAAACGAATTCAGACTCGTAATTCTAACAAATCAATGCAATGCCATCATAATCCGCAATAAATCGCCCGATTTATATTGCCCACAATAAAACCTTTGTAGATTCTGCCAAAGGATTTTAAATGATAATTCGGATTTTTCATTCCCTCTTCACGTGGCCATTTATTTGTTTTAAAAAAATAATTTTATATCATTTAATATTTTTAACCTTGAGACTATTTTCGGATTGTGTCTGCAACACTTGAGAAGGTTTAGCGGGAGCGTTCGTGGAACGACGCTTTGTCGGAAAGGATTAGCGGCGGCATCGTGTTCCGACGTCTTTGTCGGCAACCGCCAAAAAGAGGATTTGCGCACTCTGACTTTTTTTCTAGTTCTAAAATAGATGTTTTTGTATTCATATTAGTCAATCATTTTTAAGCATTCAGTCATTCTAGAGAATGTAAGGTTGTGTTTAAATATAGACATAAAAATTGGTTTTTCCTTTCTTTTTTTTCTTTGGAGTAAGTCCGCAAGTTGTGTAGCGATTATTTTTCACATTATTTCAATCAAGTGTTGGTATTTTTTTTTCTGGTATTTTGTTATCGTCATATAAGTATTTTTGTAAACAATAATTTATTTTGTAGGTGTATTAATTTAATTGATTTTATTTCAGTTATAATAGGGTGTATATAACTTGTTACGTTAATAAATAAATATCCACTTGATATATCTTTTTACCTTTACAAATATCAATACCCGCAAAGTAAGAATATTGAAAAACAAACGGTTTACTGATTTATTTTTTCAATTGAAGGGACAAACTTTCTATGAAAAATCTCTAGAAGAACAAAATAATTAACCAAATACTTTTGTAATAATAGTTTACCAAAACAATTTCACATCTACTTAATAGATGTTTTCTTGTTCGTATTTCATATTATTATATAAGGAAGTTTTGAAGTCAAAAATCTGATCTATATATTTTACACAAAAATTCTAAAAACTGTAATTCGATTTGTGCCGTCATAAAAAGCAATGAAAATAAAACATTAAGAAAGAATAACTATTTAAAGGTAACAATTTTGAAAGTGTATGTTTGATAAATTATTTTATAGATCTACATTAATTTTTTTTTTAAAACAAAACCTTAAATAATTTTTGCAATCAAAGTAATGGCTTCAGTAAATTTATTCCTTCAAATAATTATATACGAATACCCTTTAAGTTTTTTATAAACTAAAAAGGAAAGTATTATGTATGTATTCTGACAGTCGTAGCGACAGCTAATCCCCTGGTTGTTATGCGCCAAACGTACCGCAAGCCTTTCGGTCAGAGATTAAACATTCGCAGAATTTTACTTGGTTTCCGCCAAATAATGTAGTATTAAAATTCTTAGAATCTGCACACGCGCAATCGCTGGTAGATTAAAGGAGATATGCGTCTTTCCTTGCGTTTCCTAATGGCTTATTTTCCCTATGTCATCTTTTTCGTGAGTCGATCGTTACTTATGTATGTTGTACGTATTATATACACACAATTCTGTGATTCTTGAAGACACCGAATATGAGATATCTTTGCTTAGGGTTAAATTATAAAATATTCTGCGTTTAAATAAAATGATCCACTCTCATAATAATAACTAACAATTCCAATTGACCGTTTTTATATTTATTAGTTTTTATTTATCCTTCGCGAGATCATATTTATACCCAACGTAAATTCCATAATATTGACAACTCATTATATTCACTAACATTAATTTACGTTGCTCAACAAAAAGTTATATTAGACGTTTCTTAGATGTCAATTGGTCAGTGGCAAAATATGTACAATTACCTCAAATAATTATAACCCAGTTCTTAAAACGAATTCAGACTCGTAATTCTAACAATCAATGCATTCCATCGTATCCGCAACGGAGCGATTTATATTCCTACAATTAAAACCTTTCTAGATTCCGCCAAAGGAATTTTAAATGATAATTTGTATTTTTAATTCCCTTGTTCACGTTGCAATTTTATTTGTTTTAAAAAATAATTTTATATGCTGTAATATTTTAACTTGAGAATATTTTTCGGACTGGTCTGGAACACTTGAGGGGGGTTTAGCGGCAGCTTCTTTCGAACGACGCTTGTTCGGCTGCCGCCAAGAAAGGATTAGCGGCGGCACCGTGTTTCCACGGAATAATGTATTAAAATTCTTAGAATCTGCACACGTGCAATCGCTGATAGATTATAAAGGAGATGTATCTCTCCTTACGTTTCCTAATGGTTTATTTTCTCTATGTCATATTTTTTTTTAAGTTGATCGCACAATGGAATCAGATACAAAGCAAACAATTTTAACATATGTACTTTAAATGCAGCGCTATCTAATCCGTAACGGTGGCGATTTAGGCTGCGTTCCGATTTCGAATTAAAATACAAAATTGAGTTTTCTGCATTGGAAAATAGGTCACTTTGTTTCTCAGTTTTGAACACTCTGTATATTAGAATACGAAGTGTGCGTACCATTTCTTAGAGTTACACCTACATTCATAACATAGCAAATTTGCAGTCCCTACTTGCAGTATTAACCGAGATATTAATTTCTGAATGAGGCAATGATTATTACTAAGAAAAAAGAAAATCTTAAATTACTCAATAACGGCAACATGTAGCTATAGGAATAGCTAATAAAGACTGACGTATTTATGGCCGTAGAATCTAAAAATGTAAAGAAAATTATATCATTCTATTTAAAATAACAAAGTTGACGGCCATTTCCGTTCAATCGGAAGTAATATTTTGGCTAAGGTATTTCACATTTACAGTAACAATAGAACAGATAATGGTGCCAAAATCTCAAATATAAGTAAACAATAGAACATCATAAACTTTTAGTGAACCACTTACGTGGAATATCCTGTATAATGAAAATAGCAAACATTATATGTAATTATTATCATTTTAAATATATTTCAAATAAAATATTTTATATCCCAAGTAATATGATTATTACAATAATAAGCCACGGTCATTATTAAGTATGTATAACCCCTTAATGGAATATACTATACACACAGTATAGCGGAAAATATTATACCAGGTAATGAGAATGCATGAATTTTAGTATCGGGTACAATCAAATGAAATTAGTTTATAATTATTTATTAAATTAATTATTATGCATTACTGAATCATTTGCAATGGTTTATGAAACATTTATTTATGAACAGGACATTACAGGAGCTTTAAAAGACACAATGAATTAAGTTAAAGATTATAAAGTAATTGATTATCAAATAATTCTATTATTTGAACAACTCTCAGCATTTTATTGTAATTATAATTATAACAATATACATCATTAATTATGCCCACCACAATATTGTTTTGTAAATTATAACAAAATAATTTACCTGAATTAAGCGTTTCAAAATTTAAAAATTTTGGCACCTGATACAAACATACCTTATAGATACAGCTAATAAATTTTGTTTTAATGATAAATGTAATAAATGTATTTTGCAATTTATCGCTCAATCTATATTCTCTTCTTATTATGTAGGTTTTATTGTGTCATCGGATTGTGTATTTTAGTTATGGTACAAATCAATTGAATAATAAAGGTGAATATAGTAGTACCTATATGTTTTCAATCACTTTATTTTACGAAAACAGAATAAAAATAGTTCCTTGCACTGTAATGTATAGAGTTTACTATAAATTAAATTAAAAAAATTCTAATTTCGAACCTCAATAAAAGAGATGACTACCTGGTACGACTGCCTCGTCTGCATTTAGTGGCGGTGGTTGCCTGGAGGAAGTGGATCTTCCGTCTGTCCAACGACCCTTTTTCGATGTTAACCTCGGTCTACCTTTTTTCGGCATTACTCTCAACTTCATCGTAAAATATAACCAAACATGAATATATCAACTAAATGAAATGAGTAAACATACTTACATATACGAATTTAATAACTTCTCAGAAATAAAAAGAACCACTTATTATTAATTTTTATGTAATAACACAAACAATACGTTTACGTACTTGAAGCAAGTAAACGAATGTTAATGGTAGTCTCTGTTATACGTTTTTATATAGTAATAATAGACATCGCCATCTATAGATTTTACTTATATCTTTACATTTTTGTATGTTTACGCGCATGTACATGTGTTCCATTGTATAAGAATTCAGTACAAACGCAATCGAATCAGAATTTGTTTATATTTTAAAATGTTTCCGAATATTAAATAAAATATTATTAAATATAATAAATATTAAAATCCAAATTATTCACAACTACCAATTAATGTAATTCAAGTGCAGCTTGGCTTTAAAAAAGCCCGTTTTAAGTTGAGCGCCTAATCTGGACACAATGTGGCGGCCAATTGCGGTACTTTATATGTATATCTAGTGACTTTATCGAATGCCATATGTACCGCCATCTCTATTTTTTTTTTTACACCTAATGAAAATATTGTGTCATGTTATATTTTGCTGCATATTACAGAAACCTGTAATATGCAGTAAACTGTAATATGAAAGATTTCTTCTTTACCGTGTTTCGTAAAAGTTGTGTCTACAGCGGCGTTCGCTTCCCACCGCCTACTACGATCTAATTTTCGGCGAATTTTCTCCTCTTTTCCTACTTTTAACTATTAATCTCGATACGCCTATTCTATTGCGACCCCCGTTACCCCTTCGGCCGTCTACTATTTCCCTTTTAATCGTTCCCGTTTCGGAAGCCTTTCTTGTAGCAAGCATTTTCGCGAAATTTACACGCGTTAAATAGGGCGACGCCTATGGAAAACGCCCCCTGTCGGAAGGAATGTCAAGAGAGCCTTTTATTATATATTAACTAGATGCTGCGCATCTAGGAGTAGAGGAAGGTGGTACTTGAGGAAGGTGGTTTTTTGAAGTCGGTCCATTCACTTGAAAATCATCTTTTATAATGTGCAGTACGTTTTAAGTAGTTTACTTTTGTTCTTCTTTTGGAACACCCTGTATAGTTGAAAATATTTTTAGGTTATGCAGCATTGAATTCTGCACAATCTTTTGTAGAAAAGTTTTTTGTACGTATTATATACACGTGATTCTTGAAGACACCGAATATGAGATTATCTTTACTTAGGGCTAATTATATAAATATTCTGCGTTTAAATAAAATGATCCACTCTCATAATAATAACTACAATTCCAATTTGACGATTTTTATATTTATTAGTTTTTATTTATCCTTCGCGAGATCATATTTATAGCCAACGTAAATTCCATAATATTGACAAAACTCAATTAATTTACGTTGCTCGACAAAAAGTTTATATTAGACGTTTGTTAGATAAAGCACAAAAAAGCGAGGAAAACACAGATGATACAATTTTTGTTTTAATAAGCTATATATATTTCAGTGCTTATTCCCTCTATCTTATATTGTCTGCTTATTTATATAGATTTTTTTTGTCATTGGCTGACTCGAATGTAGGCAGGTATTTCACATACGGTAAACATCAATTTAGTAATAGATAGAATAGAAATAGTTTTTTTCCTATCCTTTTTTCTCATTTCGTTGTCCCTTTGTCGTATCTCTACTTCCCTTATCTATTCCCGTTTCCTATTATTCTCTCTTCCCTGTTCCTTATTCCTCTATTTCCTATTCCTTTTCTTCCTTATTCCCTTTCTTAATCCCTTTCCCTTTCTTCCATTCCTTTCCCTATTCCCTTTCCCCATTCCCTTTTCCTTATTTTCCTCTATTTATTCCCTATTCCCTTTCGCCATTCCTTTCCATTTCTTTCCTATTCCCTTCCTATTCTTTTTCCCTATTCTCTTTTTCCCATTCTCGTTCCCTATTCTCTTTCTCCTATTCCCTTCCCTGTTCCCTTTCTTCCCTATTCTCTTTCCCTATTCTCCTTCCCTTTTCTCAATATCTATTCCTTTCCCCTTTCCTATTCCATTCCCCTATTCTCTTTCCCATTCCCTTCATTCCTTTCCCATTCCCATTCCCTTTCCTCCCATTCCCATTCCCTTTCCCATTCCCTTTCCATTCCCTTTCCCATTCCCTTTCCCATTTCCCTTCCACTTCCCTTTCCCCTTTCCCATTCCCTTTCCCCATTCTTTCCCACATTCCCTTTCCCTTCCCATTCCCTTCCCATTCCCTTCCATTCCCTTCCCATTCCCTATTCCCTTTCCCATTCCCATTCCCTTTCCCTTCCCCTTCCCTTTCCCTTCCCTTTCCCATTCCCTTTTCCATTCCCTTTCCCATTCCCTTTTCCCAATTCCCTTTCCCATTCCCTTCCCATTCCCTTTCCCATTCCTTTCCCATTCCTTTCTCCATTCCCTTTCCCATTCCCTTTCCCATTCCCTTTCCCATTCCCTTTTCCCATTCCCTTCCCATTCCCTTTCCCATTCCCTTTCCCATTCCCTTCCCATTCCCTTTCCCATTCCCTTTCCCATTCCTTTCCATTTTCCCTTTCCATTCCGCTTTCCCCATTCCCTTTCCCATTCCCTTTCCCATTCCCTTTCCATTCCCTTTCCCATTCCTTTCCCATTCCCTTTCCCATTCCCTTTTCCCATTCCCTTTCCCATTCCCTTTCCCATTCCTTTCCATTCCCTTTCCCATTCCCTTTCCCATTCCTTTCCCATTCCCTTTCCCATTCCTTTTCCATTCCTTTCCCATTCCCTTTCCCATTCCCTTTCCCATTCCCTTTCCCATTCCCTTTCCCATTCCCTTTCCCATTTCCTTTCCCATTCCCTTCCCATTCCCTTTCCATTCCTTTCCCATTCCCTTTCCATTCCCTTTCCCATTCCCTTTCCCATTCCCTCTTTCCCATTCCCTTTCCCTTCCATTCCCTTTCCCATTCCCTTTCCCATCCCTTTCCCATTCCCTTTCCCATTCCCTTTCCCATTCCCTTTCCCATTCCCTTTCCCATTCCCTTTCCCATTCCCTTTCCATTCCCTTTCCCATTCCCTTTCCCATTCCTTTCCCATTCCCTTCCCATGCCCTTTCCCATTCCTTTTCCCATTCCCTTTCCATCCCTTTTCCGATCCCTTTCCCATTCCCTTTCCATTCCCTTTCCATTTTCCCTTTCCCTTCTTTTCCCATTCCCTTTCCCATTTCCCTTTCCCATTTATAACATCGCGTAAAAATCCCGATATATGGTCTGCTTCTTTTATTTTTCTACGTAAAATTTAAAAATGGAAAATATATAGAAAGTCTTTTTCCTAAATTCAAAAATAGACTGTAATCAAAGACCAAGTCTTCGGTTGACAGTCTATATAGTAAAAAAATATTTTTAAGTTATGCCCTATTGAATTCAATAATTCCAAGTTTTTAAAATTGAATTTCCCGCGTGTTATTGTGACAATATTTTGAACGTTTTCGACTTACCGCATTCTTATGCACTAATTATGTTTATTTTAATATACACTATTAATAAAAGCGATAGATACATACATTCTCCACCGCGTAGTGTAATAAATCGAAGACGCTGTAGATTTCATGCATTAAAAATAACATAATTATTGTGTGCTATGAGAAAGTTAATAGGCATTTGACGATATAAATAAAAGCAAATATTCGTGTGTAGCTTCGCTTTAACATTAAATATGTTTTAATTTCATTATAAACGAATATTAATCCATTGAGCCAATATGTGTGTTTTGGTTTTTATTTTATTTACTGAAACTGTTACTTGCTTTGACTCCTTTAATATTCATTTCATAATAATTTTGCGAATTGACAATTCATTTATGAATGCTCTACCTCTTCGCTGCGGCGCGCAGTTAAACCACTTTCATTCTATCGCACCGACTCTTCGCTTATCTTATATTTTTACGCGTTTGTGCAACGGAAAATTCCACTTACGTTTAATCACGTTTAATATTTGTTTGGTCCTGAATTATTTTATACATCAACATTAAAAAAATTCTTACAAAAGTAAACCTAATTTGTTAATCAATTACTGGTGTAGTAAATTTATTTCTTTCAAATAATTATACACGAATACATTTTAAGTATTTGAAATTATGTCATTAAACACGCGGGAATAATCGATGGCCAAAATAAACAACCAAAAGAGAAAGTATACATATATGCGACAATACTTCGAAAGTAATCCCTTGATATTATATGCGACACACGGCGCCCAATCCTTTCGGCTAGAGATAATATTCGCAGAATTTACTTTCGCAGATTCTGCGGATTAATGTATTAAAATTCTTAGAATCTGCGCCAGTGCAATCGCTGATAGATTATAAAGAGATGTATCTCTCCTTACGTTTCCTAATGGCTTATTTTCTCTATGTCATATTTTTTTAAGTTGATCGTACAATGGAATCAGATACAAAGGCAAACCAATTTTAACATATGTACTTTAATGCAGCGCTATCGTAATTCCGTAACGTGGCGATTTAGGCTGCGTTCCGATTTCGAATTAAAATACAAAATTGAGTTTTCTGCATTCGAAAATATGTCACTTGTTTCTCAGTTTTGAATACTCTGTATATTAGAATGCGAAGTGTGCGTACCATTTTTTAGGTTACATCTACATTCATAACATTAGCAAATTTTCGAGTCCCTAGTTGCGTATTACCGAGATATTAATTTCTGAATGGGCAATGATTATTAAAAAAAAAAAGAAATCTTTAATTTACTCGGAAAACGGCGAACATGTAGCTATAGGAACAGCTAATAAAGATTGACGTATTTATGGGCCGTAGAATCTTAAAATGTAAAGCAAAATTATATCATCTATTTAAAATAAACAAAGTTGACGCCCATTTCCGGTCAACCGGAAGTGATATTTTGGTTGAAGTATTTCACATTTATAGTTGCAATCGAATCAGATAATGGTGCCAAATCTCAATATAAGTAAATTAGTAGAAACATCATGAACTTTTTATGAACCACTTATGTGGGATATACCTGTATATAACTCATCTTATTAATTGTAATAACGATTAATTTCCAGAGAATCACAAAGCGTAAAGCATAAATACTCAAACTAAATGGCTGCTTTTTGTAAATATCTAATTGCAAATAATGCTGATATAATAATGTCAAACAAATATACAGGTTCCACGGATGGAGTTGACAATAGATATAGTATTTAAGTTTTGACAATTAGAGCATATATTTTTATAAACTACAGGATGCAATGCTATTACTTATATTACTTTATATATTGCATTTGAAATAGAAATTTGTTTATTCGATGAATACAAATGCTATACGTAGGATAGAATACATAACTGATAGGTTGACATTTTTTTGTTTATTATTATTTCATCAATCTTTTTCAAATATTGTAAATAATGTTGATATTATAGTATTACAATCGTAATATGTATTTTTTCTCTACCATTATATATGGTAGAATAATATAGTATTGAACATATGATTACGTATAATGGATGTCAGGTGCATATATGATCAACCGATAAGATAAAATAGATTACGCTAAGAATGCAGTGTATGGTTCTTTTAAGGTGACATGGTTTGATATGGTACTTGATGCTGTTCTTTTCGTTATTGCTCTATTTATATTGTCCTCTTTTTGTATATATTTTGTGCGATATTCGAATGATCGTATTGAGATTTCACCTACAGTATATTATATAGCACTTGAATCGAATAATATAGACAAACATATAATTTTTATTTATATAAATATGTAAACGTACACCCTACTACATCTAAATTTCTCTATAATATATTTTTGCTTTAGAGTTTTTGTATATTAACTTATGAGAAAAATCGAAATTTTAAATTTAAACTAAAAAAGTATTTATTTACCTGGTATGCTGCTCTATTTGCGGATGGTGTTTGTTTGCCTAGAACTAACTCTTCCATCTGTACGACGACCCTTTTTGGAGGTTAATTTCGATTTTCCTCTCCTCGCATTATTCTAATTTAAACATCACATTGCGAAATAGAAACACACATGAATATATCATTTAATGAATTGAACAAACACACTTACATCATAATCAAAATGATATTTTCCTACAAATTGTAATGTATTATTTAGTTAACCACTAATAATAACGATGTTATTAGGTAGAACGCTGTAGCGTGACTAAAATAGACGCTATTCGCTTTGTCATAATAGTCAACGCCGTCTTAGGAACTTAAATATTATATACTAATTTTCACTATGATGTTGAACAACCTGTGTCACATTATTGCGCATGTACATGCGTTCCGTTGTGTAAGAATTCGATGCAAATACAATTAATAGATGTAATTTATTTATATTTTTTGCGTTTTTTGAATTCCTAAAGTAGATTGGAACGTGAAATATGTTATCTTCAATAAAATGATAATATGTTTCTAAATAGACATCGCCATCTATAGATTTTACTTATTATCTTTACATTTTGTATGTTTAACGCGCATGTAAATGTGTTCCATTGTATAAGAAATCAGTACAACTTGCATATTATTACAGAACCTGTTAAAATAGCAGTAACTGTAATATGAAAGATTCTCTTTACCGTGTTTCGTAAAGTTGTGTCTGCAGCGGCGTTCGTTTCCCGAGCCTACTACGATCTAATTTTTGGTGGCGAATTGTTCTCTTTTTTCCTACTTTTAATTATTAATAACGATAACGCCTATGCAGTAGACACCCCCGCTACCCTTCGCCCATCTATTATTTCCTTTTAATCGTGTCGTTTCTAAGCCTTAGCCGTGGGGACTTTTTCACGCCCGATTTACACGCTATAGTTAGGGCGACGCCTATGGAATAGCGCTCCCTGTCGGAAGGAATGTCAGGAGCACCTTTTAGTGTATTATAATTGTTTGAAGTATTGAAATAAGTACTTCCAAGTATTTGATAAGTAACATATCAATACCAATATCATGTATGGTTAGCATAATTTATGAATTACATTAGGTATAATAATGTCGTCAAAGTGCTCTGCAAAAAAGAGATAAGTTGTAGTTAATTTCTGGAAATTTATTATTTTTAATTTTAAAATTGTAACGGTGTCCTATTTTGCCGGGGTTAATTTACAACGATAGATATTGTAAAATGAAAATTGAATAAAATTTGTTTAATTATTCCTTATAACAATAAATTAAATAGCAACTAGATCTGCAGACTAAATGCATTATACGTTTGACAGGCGATAAAAAAAGGTTATGGCTACCAGTAATAATTTGACAGAGTGCAAAATAGATTAATTAAATTGCTCTCTAAGTAGCTAAGTAACGTGAGTAAGCCAGTTACAATCTAATTCAGTCAAAGGTGGGGCATTTTGATTAAACAGTTTTATTTACACACGGAAAATTATATATACAAGCGGTGAGTTAAAGTTTATACACAGCGGGGTCAAATTAGCATAATAAAGCGACCAGTGAGCATAGATACATACAACAAAACTACAGAAAATTACATAGAAATACAAAGCAATAACCAAGAAATTAGTTACCAAATTAACCGGCTTCCAATATCGCAATGCGGTTTAATCGTTTAGTTTCCTCATGCAAGAAATAAGTCCCTTGCCTATTTCAGGATGAGTGCAGCAGTAAATCAGATCTTTCTCAATTGACTTAGGTCTTGCCTGGGTCAAAACAATAAGAGAGATTCTGCTGTTATAGCTGTCCGGTTTGCGATCTCGCTTCGAAATTAGCTGAAGCCAATTTGAGAAGCAAGTGCGTGAAAATACCAATTAAAATGTCGATAGCTTCTGCCCCAACCAAATTAATAGGTAGGTATTTCTTTTATCTGAATAGTTGAAATACTTTTTCCCACAAATTCTAGCTCCGACCAAAGTCAGTGTGCAAAAATTTACAGGTTATGCTCTTGTTAATCTCCATGCAGTTTCTTCCACGAGAGTCGGTATATCGGTGCTGTGTCGGCGGTCAGTAAAAGAAGAGATTGTTCACCTAGAAAGCCGCGCTGATATACTATACAATGAAAGCAAAAACAGCATTGACACCAGTCTTACAATTTCAATCTGTGTGGCGCATTTGCAATCAAGCATTTCGTCAGATTGACACCTACATGGTCGGTGTCACACTCCTCATCATGGTACACCAATTGCAATTTGTGAGAGTTCTTCAGATGCGGCGAAGCTATATGCATTAAGTTAACTTTGTCTTGTCTCGATTAATAATTAGCCCCTTATTGTGACACCAAATCTGAAAATTTTTAAAATCCCTATTCAGTAATTCATTGGTCGTCTTTAAGTCTTTATGCGCCGAGATAATTAGGATGTCATCTGCATATAAATAGTATTCACAGGTTTCAAAGCAGTTCTTAATGTCATTCACGTGTAGAAGGTACAAAAGCATGTAACGGTCATTTTCATTTGAGCAACGATGTATACAGTATTATCATGTGCTTGTAATTTAATTTTTAAATATATCCAATTTCATACTATTAAAAGTCGATTAATTTCACTTAACATTTATAAGTTTAGAATAATTTAATTGTTTGATTGCAGTTTTGTTTCATATTTCTTTGGATCATTGTAAATAACAATTTTTTGCGCGAGGATTCGAGGCTCGCATAGAAATTCGTTCTTTTCGGGCGTAGTTGTTGCAAAGCGTAGACGTTTTAGTGTGAAGCTTAAAAGATCTAGGTAATAAATTAAATTTAGTTATATATTTTTCTAGTAAATTCACATCTTGAAATCACAAACTATAATGAACTTTTTTTACTTTTGCATATTTTATTATTTTAACTATATTTTACAATTGCTAATATTAATATATTACATTTTTTTGCAAAGAGCACATGGTAATTACTGATTACGATTTTTAAGCTTTTTTTTTGGTTTTTTTCCTTTTTTCTTCTTATCTTTGGAGAGAATTGGTTGCATCATACATTGCTAATTTTGCTTCTCGTAATGTGATGAGATCTGGAAATATCCTGCCATTAAATATTGGAATTTTATCACAATACCTACCTGGACCTGGTCCGAGACGTTGTAGTGAACCACCACGTGTTAGGAGCGGAACTCTTGCACACATCTGCCGAGGTAGGATTTCTCCATATTATTGTCTTCGTTGAAAGAGATCGCAGGACATCCATTATTTAATTCTCACTTATTTTATTTTGCTCCGTCATTTATTTTTTTCTCGGTTATTACCCGTTTGTTTGTTCATTTATGTAATTAAGACTTTGTTTGTTATTTTGTCACGCCGTGCTGTACATATTTATTGTTGTTAATACTTGTAGTACTCATCAGAATTCATTAGCTACCTAAAAGGAATTAATAGTGTTAATTATTTACAATTTAATTCACAGTTAGTCAAATTTTTGTTAGTAAATCGAGCCACACCATTTATGTACTTTTATGGTACATTTTATCAGTATTATTTAATTTAACCCATAACAACGTGACGTGCCAATTGGTACCTAATTATTTGTATTTTATCATAATTTAAACGCCTTAGATGGTTATACACTTGGCAGGGGATAGCAGCTGTTGTCGCGTTGCGTGTGAAATCTGAAAGAATAACGAACATTAGTACCTTCATTACAATAATATAGAGCCAATACTGATTTTTTTTTTATTTTTGTATTTAAACTTAATTATTTACTCTGTTTACTATTGCTGATACACGTCAACTCATTGCACATGATTGTCAAATTAATTTTCACTTTTATAATTATTTTTAAATTCATTTCGTTATTTTTTCAAACTATCTTCAATATTTTTACATTTATATATTTAAATATTATTATATTAAACTTTATTTGGACAAAATTCTTGTTGTTTGTTGTTTGCTGAATCCTTGGCTTCCCTCGCTGTTGCCACAGCGGGGCGCCTTTGGTAATAAAGCAAAAAGAATCAAGAACCCACGCCCTTGCTCACGGTTCACGAGCGGCCGGACCATCACACCGATATTTGCTAGACTATCTGGCAAGTTCGAGTGTTGCAAGCAGATCCAAGATACTTTCCTATGGAATACCCCTGTCAACGTCACCTTCCTGCCTAAGGACTGACCAACTCGTACACGAAATGAACGGCCTTTCAAATAATCTTTAAGCCACTCATTGAGCGCACTACGAATACTCGCCTTCTCCAGCATTGACAACAACGTCACATGGTCGAGACTATCGAACGCATGACTGAAATCCACGAACACACATAGAACATGTGTGTTGCAGTTCATCTTTTTATTAACAAAATTTGAAAAGTGCTCTAATAAGTCGATCGTTCCCTTATCTTTTTGGAATCCGTACTGGCATCTATCTATAACTTTATGTTTAACTAGGAAACCGTAAATAACATTCTAATAGATTATCTATAATCGACAGCAACGAAATACCTCTATAGTTATAGTAATTGTTATGGGCCCCTGTTTTATATATAGGGCACAAAATACTGATCTTTAAGGCAGTGGCCAGAGGTACTCTATTCTGATCCAGCGACATAATAATAATACATAGGCTGGGCCACCACATTCGCGTCGGTTTATATACGAAAAGTGGTAATATGGTTTCAATTTTTTTTGTTAAGAGTTATACAGGTTCAGAAGGACCACATTTCAAAATTATTTTGAAGTATATAGCGTGACTCAAAGAAAAGTTACACACCAAAGTTGTGAAAAATTAAATGGAACATCCTGTATATTATGACATATTTTGATAGTACAAACTAAATAAAGGCAAGTTGGTGTAAGGTTTCTTATACCTAATTCAACTCGTTTACGAGATAATTAACTATTCTTCAAAATGTCGACCAAAATTAAAGAGGCATGCTTGTCATGCATATTTGAGCTAGATATTTTAAACTGTATTTATTTTTTAACTAAAGCATTAGACTTGATAATAAAATAAAAGTAATGCAAAAAATTATACGGGGTGAACAAAAACATACTTTTAATTTTCGCTAGGAAGCTTCTTATTTTAAATGAAATACCCTGTATTTACTACCTTATTTAGATTCTAATTTTAACGGTCTTTAAGGTGAATTTATATTGCATCTTAGGTTGAAACACCACCTATTATTCAATTAGAGGTTATGTATTTATACCTAAGTTGGGGTGTGAATTCATCACGACTTCTTGTAGCGTTCACAGAACAACTTATAAGTTGGTGCTTTTATTTAATGGACTTCTTAAAATGAATTAAATTTAAAAAAGAATCCCGTAAAAATATCCATTCTGTTTGTGTGTATAAAACTAAAGATTTTTATCATAATAAATATGGTAACATAATACTGAATCCTATAACAACAATGACATTTATTTTTTTATGTAGAAGAAACGTTCTCTCGATATTGATTCCTTCATACCCGAAATTCTTCACTAAATGTATCGGAAAGGCATACCACTAAATCAATGGGAGTTGGCCGTTAGATAAATTGATCAGATATTCCCTAGTGAATTAGATAGAATAATTTTGTAATAGGAAAACGTCATGACGCTTACAAAACGAATTCTTAAGGAAAAAAGGGGAAGCAACTTTATTTCCGATGCTGATGAATGAGAGGGAACGGCCTATCAAGCTCTGACCCTGTTTTATGCATATCTTTAAGGTGGATTTATACCACAAAAGCGAATAAACGATTTATGACTTTTTTTTTTTGTATTTAAGGGAGGATTATGTTTTATAACTCTAATTTTCTTATTCTTTTTTTTTTTAATTTAATTAACTTCATTAATTTATGCAGTAGTATTTGCGAAAACTTCACAGAAGGAAAAAATGTCGGGTTATAAATTAGAAAGTGGAAACCTAAATCACACTATAAATTACACCAAATCAAATACAAACATGATGTAGGAAAACCATAGAATGTATGTACAGCTCCTCCCACAAAAAGGTTAATAATCTGAATCGCGATTTTGATTATATATTCTCAGGTTGAACTATACATACAACTGTGTTTATTGGAGGTAATTTTATGCCAGTCGAAGAGTAGACCACATACGTAATGTTTACTTGTATTTGATAAATTCATATTTTATGTCCGCTATTAATTTGGTAAATTGTCATAAGTTGTTTTGACGACCTTGATTTATTATTATTAGTTTTCAAATAAGGGTATCCATTCAATTTAAGGCGCAACAAGTTTGCGGCAAAAACCACAAAGGGAAGCATTTGTGTTTATCTGATATTCGCCGTTTTATAACATATGTATAAACATATTTTTCATTGAAACCTCGCATAACTAAAATACATACAGTTAGGACAAATGTCATACCCATATTCTTTCATAATAAAATTAATAAAACATTTCAATTAAAATCTTGCATAACTTTAATTTTTTTTATTATCTCTCAATAATTCCTACACACTTAGCTTTTCATTGCTTTTTTACAAAATAATACTGAAGAATAAATTGGAATTAACTCTTGTCTGCGATTATATATCTCGACACTAATATTGGGTCTCTCTTATATTTTTAATAGTAGAAAAATTAGAACACTGAATAGTTGAAATGAAAGCAGTAGGTGTTGCAGAAATCAAGGCATCCTTATAAATCTGGTGATGCCATCGGTAAATATGGGGACAAATTTTGTGTTTCAGCACGATAACTGTCCCGTGCAGAAATCGCAAATTGTGCAAGAATGGATACGTTCCGCTAACATTTATTTACCAAGTATTGACCTGGCCTCTAAATAGTCCGGACTTAAGTCCTATTGAAAATGTTTGAGCTGCATTAAAGCAGAATATATATGTATACACATATAAAGACTTCATTCCAGAAAATAAACTATGAGAAACTTCTAAGAAGTAATTGAAAATAATGGGAACTGGAGATTTTTGGATGCTTCAAGATTGAAGAAATGAATTTATGCAAATGTTATAATTAGATAAAACAATAAAATAAATTTATAGTGAGAACACTTTGTTATTACAGTATCACATGTGTATATGTATGATACGTTAGTAGCAAAGTATGTCCTTGCATTTACTATTGAAAACTATATATTTTATTTATATTCAAATTCACTTATTGCTAAATGTTACAATTAAAAAAATACGAAAATGATGAATGAAACTTGTCTATCCACTATATTCCATATTGGCCGTATATATGAGTAATAAGGTATTCTAATAAATCAATAAGAACATTCAGAAGCAGAAAATCTATTTTACTAAGAAATACATAAAATATTATTTCAACGCGTGCTTGTTTATGTCTTAATAACAAAAACTAAATTATAGAAACAAGAAATCCTGTGTCGGATAAATACAAAACGAATCATACGTAACAACTGTTTACACTGATAAGCCGCAGTCGTAGTAAAAGCTATAGTCCATCCTAAATGCGCTCCCCACATACATTTTCGCGTAGGTCGTTAACTTTTTTTTGGTAGGAGCTGTACTTAGCAAGTTGCATTTTTATTATCATATTTTGAATATACTAGAAATGGCTTAATTAGAGCCAGTCCATGGAAATTACTTCCAGATTATCATCAAAGCCAAATAAAAACTTAAATCTTCATTAAAAAAATGTATTAGGTGGGTCCCAGAACATTATATAGTTTTAAGTGCTATTTAGGTATTTATCTATTTTCCTAGAAAAAAGAATATGAAATATGAACATCTTAAGCAAATAAATTTTATGCTATTTCTGTGGCCTACCAACAAATAATATGATGAGGTAAACTTGCGCGTTCCTGTGAAGAATGGAAAATTAGTACTTCAAACGGTTATTAACTACCAGGTGTTAAGAGGTTGACAACAAACGAGAGAAGTCATCATTCGACGCAGTGGAAATTACCTTTGATCTAGAAATTCGGACACTGGAGCCAAAGCAAACAACTTTTCAAACTTAACTGAATAGTCACTGTGAACCCTAATAGGTATGTACGTTACAAAGGTATTCAAAAGATGTAAATCGGCGGACGTTCGCCTACAAAGTATTCCTATTTTAATTTAGATGTAATGTCAGGGAACTGCATGAATACATTCGTTCCTTTGGGAACTACAAGAATAAAAATAAATAAAGATTAATTAAATATCTATATTAGAAGTTCGATTAATGTAAATTACACAGTTAAAGCAACTTAGTGATAATACGAAGATGAAAAAACGGAATGACTATGAAATGCATTAACAAAACCGTTTTTTTGTTAAACCAATATTTCCAATACACAGGCTGATTTTTTTTCAATATTTGTTTATAAGGAAATCTGCAAAACCATAAGAGATACGCATTGGATTAAATAGTTTATATAAACCTAATCTAGATACGCTTTTGTCCTTTTGTTCATTTAAGCATAGTAAAACAATTCAGCAGTGAATTGTAAATGATTATTATAAGAATTAAATATATTTAAAGTAATATCTAGCTTATTATTAGGTATGGGACAAATAATGTCATCAACATATTTAAAAATAAATGATTAATAAACTTGAAACATGAAATAATACAAATTTATAAACATTAAAACGCAGTTAATGATAAAACAGACATACAATAATTCACAAAACTATATAACTTAACTTTATAGCTAAATACAATATTTTTAAATATCTATTTAATTACAAAATTCAGTTTTGCATGTTCTACTAACAACAAATAATCAAAAGACACTATATTGAAACGCAATTTTTAAATAAAACATAACGATATATTTAAAATTCATAGTCAACAAAACTATCATGATTTTGTCATTTATTAAACAAGAAAAAATATTTATAATTTACACCATTTACAATTTATATTTTTCTATGTATACTTGAAAAAGCTTTTGAAAATAAAGCGAAACGTCGTTGTGATGTACATTACCATATCTTTATGACCTAAAAATCAAGAAAAAGAAGAAATTAATGAATATTGCTTTGTTTGCTCTATGTATAGCCCATCACAATCCTAACAAGGAATGACATAAATTAAGTAAGATTTTTTTCTAATTGAGTTGTTGACTTTAATTTGGTGAATTAACCTTTTAAATTATTGCTATTTTTATGTGCTATAGTGCTTTTAAATTGTTTTAATATAGAATTATTTTTTCTGATAAATTTTTGACATAGGGAGCAATGAATTTTGTATTATTGTTTAATTTTGTTTTATTAGTTATTTTAGTTTCGTTATATAAATTGTGTAAAGGATGTTGAAGAATTTTATTTGTGAACGTTTGTGGGTATTTATTATTTTGTAAAACGTTTTTAATTTTTTTTTAATTTCTAGTGTGTATTCGGAACTTGTAAGTTTTAATCCTCTGTCAATTAATGCTTTAACAACGTTTTTCTTATAATTAATTGGTAAAATGGAAGCATAATGTGGATATCTATTGGAAGATATTGTTTTATTATACCAGGTTGTGTATAATTTTCCTTTTTTTATAAATAGTGATATCTAAATAATTAAAAAATTAAATTATTATTATTTTTTCTGTTTCGCAAGTCGTCGTGGTCGTTCAACGTCATCTGCAACGCTTTCCTGAAAAAAAAATGAGTCCACATTTCCAATTTTTCTAAATCCTAGGGAATATCTTCTGTCATAACCAAAATGAAGGAAATATGCTTTTCTTTTTTTTACTTTTTTAAGTATTGTGAAGAATTGAAAGCTGTCTGTGTTCCGAACCGCTAGGTATGTTTTATACCCAGTTTTAAATCTCCAAGAATATATTATCGTTGAAATTGAAATTGGAGCAAATTATTTTAAATATTTAAGCACAGTAATAGAAGGAATATGGAAAACTAGACGTAGAAATTAATTGGAGAAAAATATTCAAAATAGCCGGGTAACAGTAAAACCAATGCAACGCACATTACATCTAACGGTATTAATTTTTTTTATGTAGAATTTTAAGATACAAAAAAATTTTAAAGAAAAATTACTGTAAAATGTGCACGGCATGATATTAACGAAGTAAGATATTTTTTCAAGTTAATAATATGTAATTTTCCACAAAAAATTGTTTGGGGTTTCAACTTCTTAAGTAAATGTTCTTAAGAAAGGTGTTGTTATAAAAGCGTATATAGTAATTTATTAAATTAACTGCAAAATTCTGAAATGTAAAAAATTGACATTAGATGTAGCTTTACATAGCATGGGGTGTAAATGACTCATTTAGTTTACATACTATCCAACTAGCTTAGGAAATAACGTATGTGCTTGTTTCTGAGAAAATAACACATAATTAAAGAAGCAACCATATAAAAATATCCAGTTAGAATAGAATTTACTGTACATACCAGTAATTTTTGCATGATAAATTATATTTCAATGTTCTATACCGAGGAAACTTTATTTTTTATGGACTTGTACTATTATCTGTACTAAAGTAATACACCAAGATAAACGCGTGTTCAACCACTTTAGCATTATTCAACATTAAAATGGCACGGATATCCTAGCGTTTGTCATACGGCACCCAATGCTTTTTCGGTATGTATATTTTCATGTAACTATGATTCGCTGCTATCTCTTGTTTGAACTGTGTTCCTAATAACTGAAAACCGATAAAAATAAAACCAGCTAGACAAATACCTTCAGCAGAATCACTTATCCCTAACTAGCGAATATTTCAAGCTCTTATCATAACAGAATTAATATTAGGTTTAGGTTTGGGGCGAAACGGTAATACTCTTACTGGATCAATAACAATTCTGATTTAGCATAGCGACAAGGAAAATCACATTCCATTTAAGCAAATCCTTATTTGCCGAAATCTCTTAAGTAAATTTTACTGCGATTATCCAGTACCCTTTCGACATGAATGTAAATTTAGCTGATAAAATCGGTGCCGTGTATGTATTTGAGAGTAAGGTGACATGTGAGTTGAAAATCCACATTATTTAATTCATTTCCAAATATATTGCGAATCTAGGTAGGTATATCAGGAGACAATTTGTGATATAACAATGAGATATGATGATATTTCTATCAACTGCTTCTAACATAAGAACAACAGATATTTATAGCAAAGAAACACCAACTAACCCTATATTCAAACCCACTTTTTTTTTATTTTTCACTTTCATTACTAGAAAAAGGGAATGACGCATATTCAAAACGTGAAAAAAGTATTAATTTATAAACTATATATTTTGTGCCCCTAAAACCGTACAGATATTTTACTTTTAGAAGTAATATTTCTAACTATAAATATTTCTTCGATGGTTTTTTTCATTGAAACTGGAATATTCATAGTAAAATTTCGACATGTAGGTAACTTTTTTTACAATTAATACATTTATTATCTTAATGACGTTGAATTGTTTTCTCCATTATTTCTTATCGCAAATGTTACAATGAAAAACAGGATCGCATTTAATATATTCGAAACTCCCGCAAAATACTCAATAAAACAATTTAACTTTCATTAACACAATTTTCTTTTACCTAAATCTAAATATACGTGGCCTGCCAAGTATGTTTTGACTCGCTAGTTAACTTCTTATAACTTGAGAAAACTTGTATGAAAATCAATTCGTCCTGGAAACAGGTCACTGCATACTCATTATAGCACAGGATAACATTGTACCGAGTCTACATCACACATCAAAAGTTTGTAATTCGTGCAGGCCAATGTTGTAAAATCGCATATTCGACGGGTTCAATTCGAGTATTTCATCGAGTATAGTACAGAGTAATCGTCATCGTATCTGATGAGCTACGAAATATTGATTGTTTATAGTTTATTTGTAGGTGTATATTTTGTTATAAGAACATATTTATGACGATAGGTATAGAGATAGTTTACAGGTTTTAATATAGTTTTTGGTAAATGAATGATACATATGCACATATCCATAATTGGTTTTTATTTTTTTTAACTATATGTTCCACCAATTCGACCCTTTTATAATTTTAATATGTAGTAGCTAACCAATGAACACCAATATTGAGTGAATAGCGGTAACAAAAGACACTTTGGGGTGGTGTGCAAAGTTGTCGAAACAGTTTATCTGTTTAATGTAATTAAGGAAAACTGCTAAAAAAAGTAACAGTTTTTTTAAACTGCTAACCAAAAGTAGCAGAAGCAACTTGTAGCTGCTAACGTAAAGAAGTAGTTTTATACATCACTAGCAGCTAGTATTATCCCTGGATAAATATTAAAGTGAATTCTGTACAAATCATCATCTCCCGCAAAAAGAATTTTGCTGTACAAAGAGACTAATGAACTGATCAATTAAATTGTCACTGCCATTTGTGGTATTACCTTACAATTGTGTTTAAACTGCCTTTAATTTTTTACCCTATGCATAGAGCGCTTTATAATATCAACGTCTGGTGTTGTCAAAGTATTGTGTTATATGTGGAACAAAGAAAATATTTGAAGGCAATTTCCGCTGCTAAAAGCAATTAATTTGTTTCAGACTGAACAATTCACCGTTCTGTGGGTGTTATTCACTATGATTGTACTCGGTAATTCCGCCGTACTGGTCACCTTGTTAATTGGAAAAAGCAGAAAGTCCCGAATGAATTTCTTCATCCGCCATCTGGCAATTGCGGGTAAGTGTATAAACGGCGACGCTGTTACACGGTAGCCGCATCATTACTACATCAAAGAATGTAATTTTGTTCTATAATGCAATGCAAATTGCAATCCACTTGCGAGATTACAAAACAACGTGCGCCCGACAGTCGCGAATATATTCTTTTCTACGGCAGCATCGCGTCTCTAGAAAATGACGTCTTATGACGTCTATTTAACGATAAATAGGAAGATGGGAAACGTTTTAAGATAGTGTGCACTGTTAACCCTTCCTACGCGAGGTTGGTGCTAATTTGCATAATGCCCTGTAATATACTGGGATATCTTGCGATAATTACTGGACGGAGTTGATTACCCGTTTTACATTCTAGATAATTGCACTGGTATTTAATAAAACTATCTTACACGGTATCTCCTTCGATAATTTCAATGTCAGGTATTATTTTACAAGTCAGCTGCTACATTTTATATAATACCATTACTTCTTGTAACTCTCCAATTACTGTACGAATACATTTCCATACAAGTTTATGCCTACGAGTTAAATAATAAAGTTCTTTTCCATCACAGAAGCAGTAGATAAATTAGTAACAAGAAATGATTTAACCAAACGTTTTTGGTGCTTTATTTTGGTTGAACCAAATACATTTTGCTTCAATTGCTGCATCTAATACTGCCCCTTTAAGTTTTGAGATCTCATTTTGTAAAGAGATTAGAACGAGAGCTATTTAGAGCCGGCTACATAAACTGAAATATTTAATATCATTATGAGCATGAAAAAAATCAACTGGTTTTGGTGAAATATGAAATTATTAGGCATGGGGTTTGCTTTATTACAAGGTCTTTATGCCACATTATTAACTAATCGTTTATAGTTGGTATGTTTCTAAAGTGTTCAAAAGTAAATAAAATCATACCGGCTTATAAAAGTGGAGATGTTACACTGAGAAAAGAGATTGCATTAAATAAACAGTTTTATAACTGTTGGTTTTTAATATGTTAAACGAAAAGCATATTTTTCGCAGAAAAATGTTTATTTTAATTGAAAGTATAGTGCTGTTTTACCGAAAACTATTTTCTTCTTAAGTACATGATTTTGGACGAAAAGTAACCGTAACTAAATGGAATGCACCTTAATATTGATTAATATTTTATAATATCTGTATAACTTCTGTTTAAGCTAAAATACTACACATCACGTATTATATCATTATTATTATGTACAGTCGCAGACATTAATATTTAGCACCATCAAAGCGTCGACTCAATCGTTAGAGTGGTAAATAATAATGTCGGCGATTGTACATATTTAACAACATATTCTAGTTTCTTTTAAGTACGTTATCATATTATTGAATTACAAACAGTATTTTAAATAAAAAAGAAACCGAGCGTTTTGGTATATTACGTGGACACGCATGAATATATTGATGTAAAACTTTTGCCTTTTAGCGGAAAATGCAAGCTCCTATATTTAAACTGGCAATGAGCACAACATCCCAACCGCATGGATTTTTGGAGATAATTCATTTTCATTTCGATCAAAAATGATCACGGCATTTTGTTGCCTCCTAAGTCTAAAGTGAATAAATGTTATAAGAAAAGGAAGAACCCTTGAATCAAAATGCTTATGGTTTTCTGCCAATCTGCATAGTTTTCAAGTTTGAAATAAAAAGGACTGGAATCAATTTTCAATATCTTTCACTTAAAAGAATGAGCAGCTTTAACTAAAACTATATTATTTCAAAAGAAATGCGTGAGTTTAAAATTATATTTCTTTTCAAAGAAATACCAAATCATGTTGGCCATATAGAAAACGCAAAAACTTTTGGTTTAATGCAATTCCTTTTAAATAAAAAGGATACTTCTATCAGTGTACAGATATTACGAATTACAACCCAATTGCTTCCCACATAGCAAAAATACATCCCATGTAGATCTTATGTATATACCAGTAAGGATAATGCAAATTGCAGGTTTCTTACAGTATGAAACTATTAACGAATCAATACATTTGTGCTAATAACTATAATACATTTTTAAAAGGATTTTTTCATGAAAATTTTTTCCTCATGAAGTTTCCCTCTCGTTTACCGACGAACGCTAATCTAAATCTAATCATATCAATTTCAGATCTTGAAAGGCCGGCAGTTCGACGAATTTCCTTAAATTTTCAATTTGATTACAATATTGTTATAGTTTCATTTCTCAATTATTATCATTATCAAGAGTTTTCAGAGACGATTAAAATTGTTTCTCTTATAATGATTGCTTGATTCTGATAAAACGCTATAAGTTATTCAAATATAGTAGGCAATGTATAAATTTTTCCTATGACGTTGAATTCTAGTGCATACTGTTAAATCCCTCTTTCCTTATTTCTTGTTTATTTTATCTTATTTTATTTTATTTATTCAATTTCCAAAAATATTTAGTTATTCTTAAAAATAGTACTCATAAGCTACATCCAAATGTAAGTCGAAGAAGTCGGGCGAGCAGAGATACGATCACATATACATTTCTCTAATTTGCAGTTTTAAAATAGACTGGATTCAAATTATACTTTTCAATACATCGCACTGGGTTTTATTTTAACCTAATAGTAAATGCTTTAAGTATCTATATACTTATTTAAACGAATTTGTATTTTTGTATCTCAAACTTATTTTTAGTATTTTACTTTTGTCTGGGGTCGTACAAATGCATATCAAGTGCTAGACCATTTTTTTCTTGTTTTAATCTTTATATTCCTTTCTCAAATACGACCTCATAAAAGTGTATTTTTCTTACTTTACTGTATTTTCAGACAGTGTCTAGGATTTTGTCATTGTGGTGCTAGCGATTAATCTTTTGCGTCTTTGTTGAAACCAGTTATTTATCTTTATTTGTATGTACTCGGCTATATTTATTTCTCATCACTATTGACGACCCTATTGTAACTGCTTTGTGAATAATTTCTGTGAAATTGCGTGTTCTTTATATAGTTACAAGAACAGCACTCGGACTGTTACATTGCGGTTTGAATTAGACTTGAGAAAATTGTAATACCTATTCTCCTCACGTTTTGCGGATTGAACTTGAACTCGGAATTTTGTGGCTTTTAGTTTTTCTTTTGGGAATATTTTCAAGATAAGAAATTAGGCTAGCATCACTGTATCCAGACTACCGCAGTTAAGATTTTTCTGATCTTGCTACAACCAACCTTTATAGAGAGGTGAACTGAAACATGTAAAATATACTTGCAAGTAATCTTTGGAAATAGACAAGTATATTAAGTAAAATGTTTCAGGACCACAATGGAATGTACTGTAATTTAAGAGAATTTAAAAGGAATCGTTAAATAAGGTTTAAAAAAAGTTGTGCAATACTGTTTGGTAAACGATTTCGGTCTACAAATCAGAATTTTAAATGCATGTTAATAATAAATAGAGTTGGGCAATTGTGCAGCGGAGCGGATACGTATTACGACGCGGGACTCAAATAATGTAATATAAATAAAGCAGATCAATCGTATTATTGTAATTTAGTATGTATTTATAAAACACAAGTCATTTTAATAGAATAGTGCAATTTCCTTCGGGATAAAATCGGACAAAGCGGGCGAACAAACCGGTCACCTTGCGATGCATTCGCATTTTATGTCACTACATATTTAGATAAAATAAAAAAATAGTTATTCGTATCACTCGTTTGTGTACAAGTACGAATACTCGCAAAAGAGTTTCTGGCCGCGTGATACACAATGTTTTTTGGGCCGACAAATCTTAATTTTGAATTCAAATTGAAAAGAAATTTTTACACTATTCAGTTGATTGTACAAGTTGGCACACATGTTACATACCTTAGTATTTTGACGTGTCCGGGAATAAATCTTTTTCTGTAATTTTCTTTCTAGTTTAATATCTATTTATCAATAATAAGTGCAATGAAGACACCAGGCATGGTTGAATAGTAGCTTAATTAGCTTAAAAAAGGATAAAAGAAGGATGAGTGTTTGCCTTTAAATGTAAAATTTTAACTTACAACTGTTTCGCTGGTTCATGCAGGGGAAGGGAAGGAATCCCCCCCCCCACTCCTTCTGCTCTATACGCGCCTGAAGGAGGGGGAGGAAGAAGTTGGCCAGAGATTGGCCACACCACTCAATATTGTCACGAACCGCCACTGCCGAAATGTATTGCAATACATTATGAACTATAGTGTAACTATTAATAATATGATTGTAAATAGTGATGTAATTGTACATATGCATCAAAGTTACGCTATGTAGTTATTGTAATGATACTCGGTATAAAAGTGTCGAAAATATAAATATTGCTTGCACCACAAACAACGCCGAATAGCACGTTTATTACAAATAGTGCACAAGAGCCGGGATTCCATATCTTCATGAAGCAAAACCCTACAGGGTATTTAAACGATTCCGGTTTTTCGTCTACGTGTCCAGTCTTACAGTGGCGGCTCGTGAGTTATGAAAGAGGTTAGGCATAAAATAAGAAATTGCCTATTTTTTGTACATAAAATCCATTCTCCTATTTTTTATGCTGAAAAAGATGTCTATGACTTTGTTGTAAAAATGCATTCAGTCGATCTTCTGACAGTGTGTTTCTCAGAAAAGTTTTAATGCGTTTGAGGGTGGAAAAACATCGTTCACATTCTGCTGTCGCCAGGAGATTGTACAAATAATATCCAACAGTTTGTATGTTTCCGTCAACAACACACCTACATCACACGTGTCATCGCGCTCATAAATTACTGAAAGTTCACTTTTCAATTTTACGCTGTCCAACATAGGATAAGACTTCATAGTTTTGTATACACATAATTAACCGACGCAAAATATGACGATTTTTTTCTATATCTTCGTTGTACTTATTTTGATGTCGCAAATAAGCACTGTATAACTATTCACGTATGTCCACTTTGCCTTGAACATTAAAATCCCAGCATGCATTCATGTGAGAAACGGAATTTTCGTGTTTCTTTGGCCTCTCTGCGATATGCTTTAAATCATTTAAGCCTTGTTTATTCCACGCACTAACCTCTTTCTTAAAAATTAAGCAGATAAAACAAAATAGTTTATTTCTTAGTGAATATCGGCTCATATTTCACATATATATTTTTATTGAATACTCTATTGTAAGTTTTAGTTTTACTTGTGGAAGGGTAATCAAAAGTTTTTCCTCAAATGAAAGGGGTTTTTTTTTAAAGATTTTGCACTCAATTCACTTCCATCATTAATAATAAACGTCACTTCAAGCCTTTGAAATCACACATGCGCGGTACGCGTTGAAAACGATACAGTCACAATGAATGTAAGACGCAATGCAATATGCGCTAGTGTCTGTGGTGCGGAAGGAAACTTTGATACCATCGTTATAAAAATACGTAAAAATAATAAAATAAGATAATGCACTGAATTACATGCGAATTTCTTTCTGTGTTTATTTTGGTGGCTGGGTGGGCACGTGCCCTTGTGCCCTTTAGTACCAGCCGCCACTGCAGTCTTATATCATGAGTATTTTAAGATGTCAAAAAATCGTATAGAAAAAAACTGATTCTACGTCAACGATTGTAGCCTAATAATGTTATTCGTCTGGTGCAAGTCCATCTGTAGCTCATAGCAATCACTGTATCACAGAAAAAGGTTTTACAAAGTTTTTAAAACTAGACATATTCACAGGTTGCAAATGAAAATTTTGTTTAAAATAGATGAACTATAAATAAATAATAACGAAATATCGAGGTATTTATTTAGTTTGATTTGACAGATCGACTAACCGAATATTACTCTAATTTGTATAAAATATTATATATTATTCTTCATAGTGTCTTCAAATTTCATAATTCTCGCCCACCTCAAAACTATAAAAATTTTCTAATTGAATGTACTATCTTTCTCAAATTAAATGCAACCTAAGTCCAATAAATTCTTGATTATTTATGCAACCAAAAATAGAGTACACTTAAATGTTAAGTAATTGGGGAACAATTCTGAATTACATATCGCTAGATATAGAGTACTTGTAGTTTCGGTTGCATTAGTAATCGAAGATTTGTAGAGCTTGGATTGGCATTTAATTTGAGAAAGATGTTACTATCGGCTACAGCATAAAAATCCATATTTGAATTTTTTTGCTGTGTGTTAAGTAGTCTGTTTGTCAAGTAACATGGAAACTGGGCAGCTTGAGCTCCTAGGTTCTAAATGAACTTTAAAGCAAAATGCAAATAAATTATCCTGGCAACAGGTTCTCTTGTGCATCGTTACCACTTAAGAAGTTGTCAATGTTTTGTCATGTCGTCGTTATTACGTATTATATTCTGTAATCTTCGGGATATAGAGGACACTAACCGGTTAATGTATTTTGGTGTAATTTGATGCCATACTTCAATAATTCTCTGTCTCTATTCCTAACTACTTTTTTGGTTGAAATTCTTCCTGATAAATAGTTTTTACCATTTGTCCTCAGGCATTTTGTATAGAATTAATATTCGGGCTCATCGAAACACAAGGTAAAACATTTATTCCTTGTTCTTCAATAAAATCTTGAACAACTCTTGCGTGATGCACTAGACTATTATCAAGCTGGAAGTAAATGTTCGCCATGCAGTATAGGATGATCCCAGAAATTCTTTGGCCCTGATTACCGTCTGAAGTGGATTTTCTCGAAGATAATTTACTAAGTGTCCTACTGTTGAATTTTTACTCCTTTACGGCATATTCCCTGTTTCCGTGCTGTTACATCTGTCTCAATCATCTTTTTCGTCGTGAGTACGATGGTGTTTTTATTAACTCCGACCTCATGCGCAATTGGACTTCTGCTAACCCCACCATGCAACCTAATGCAAAACCTTTTTGAATCTCATTTAATTGTGGTAGGTATATTAAGCTAACAATATATGACATTAAATTTATTTTTGACATGCTACAGCCCAAACCAATCAACATAAAACTAACTGTACCAGTTTTATATGCCACCGATGGTACATACGCAAAATACCTAAGTTTCTAACGTTGTTAGAAATGGGTTGTTACTTTCGACCGCGGGCATGCTTCATTGATACGCTGCCCGAGTGCTTTTCGGTCAACTTGAAGTACTGCTCCTACTCTATTCACGACCCGTAACTTTCTGGATTTCCAATTCGTGCAATATGTGAACGGCATCGACAGCAGCCTGTCCTGATTCCTAAGCGATATACATACACACCATATGGAACCTATTCAATCGATTGGATATCAGGTTTGACATTTCTCCCCTTAAAAACCGGCTAGATCTCTACTTGGCATATAAAATCAACTTAACGAAATAATTTGAAAGTTCTTAAACTCAACCATATTACTTGCTGAAAATTAAAATAATGCTGCAGTTAAACAAAGCTTCATTTCATTCACAGAAATATATTTTTCGAAGAAATAATATTTACTTTGTTACTATCAAAACTATACTGTCTCGTTTGAATCAATCAATTTTGTTTTCTTTTATATAATTGAATTCATTTTTTCTTCCGGTGTTATATGCACAATCATCGAACAAAATTAAAACAAAAACAAATTCTTGCTCATCCCGGTTTTCTAAGAAAATATCAGTTAAAATATTTTTAATGCTTCTTCTCTCTGCAATGTTGTAAGCAGAGTGAATTTAATCATCTAAGAAACAACAGAGACTTTCATGATACCCCCCTGCTGTTCAAAAAATTAATCATTTAGAAGAGTTCCTATACCCTCTCCTTCTGTTCTCCGGTACGCAATTAGTCACGAGAAATCTGAACACACCCCTTCCAGTATTGTCGAATATACTTATATATACGTTAACATGTCATTCTTAAGGGGCGTCCGCAGATGCGAATGAGATTTCATTCGAATTGCCGAGGTCTACTGGTGGTAAAAATAAAAAGATCAAAGGAGAATGTAAAGTAGAAATGACAGATTGTTAGCAACGTGTAAAAAAATAATTTGAGGTTTTACGCTAGTAATTGCACGTTATAATCAAATAATTTCCCTAAGTATTATAAGCATAGTTTTTAAATGAATAATAATTTAGGTAATAGGTAAAAATTATCCAGCCACTTGATAGCATTAATAAAGAAAACTAATAATTAAAAAGAAAACTATTGCTAATAGGTATTAGGAACGTTACAGTAAATCTACACCCAACACGGTACTCCATTATAAAAAAAAAATTGCAGCTTTCAAAATTCTGCGATGCCATAATTTTTTAGACACTAGTATGATGCGACTGAATCTTTTTGCTGCTTATTGATGGTGACACAATGTGAACAAACTTGGTAGTCTTAAAATCGGAAACCTTTGACACAAAAAGGAAAAATGAATCAGTTACCTACAACAGTGTAAATGTAATTTTTTTACAAAAATCGTAATACCATAGAAACAGTTGAAGATATAGAAAACCTAGTTGCAGAAGAATTTTATGCTAAATTAAAAAATGTAATATATAAAATAATATATAATAATAATATGTATTTTACGTTTAGTGGAGCTTTTTTTAATTTAATTGTGGAAAAATTGGAACTTGCGATGTTTTTGCACTGCACACAATTATTATAAATAAATTACAACACTATTTACAATAAGTTTTATGAATATTATTCATCCAAATAATTGCTTTTATATTACAAAAATAATATAATGTGCTTAAAACTATTATCCAAAAACTTTTGTTCTTTTATTAAACTGTATTAAAGAATGACAGAAAATACTTTAAATAATGTAGGAATTATATTAGAAAAATGGTCGCATAGATGCACTGAGAAAAAAGATTTCTGGATTTAACTTGCAATTCATTTACTGAACAAATTATATTCAGATATGCTCGACAATTCGAATCCTGCCACAAGTTGTTGGTTTTCAGTCTAAGCATCGCATTCATAGCCTCCGCTTTCACATAAAGCTCCAGCGGAGGAAGGCCCACAATGGTCTGCCAAAGAAGCGGTCCCTGTGCTGTTGATTGTATGTACAAGTGATGCCCAGCAATGCCTGTCTCTGGAAAGCGGTTAGCAGCTTCACTGCGAAGGACACTTCTGTCCTTCTCCACCAGACTACTGCCCCGTACACTGAGAAAAAAGATTGCATTAAATGAAAAGTTTTATAACTTTTGGTTTTTATCATGTAAACGAATATAGAGAAGGATACCTTTTCGCAGAAGGTGGTTATTTTAATAGAAAGTAGCTTGCTGCTTTGCCGGAAAACTATTTTCTTCTTAAGAATATGCTTTTGGACGAAAAGTAACCGTAACTAAATGACTTCTATTTAAATTAAGACAAAATACAAATCACATATTATATTGTGGAAGAATAATTGAATACGAATTTAAGATGGAAATCTCATTATTAACGTCAAGATATTTGCTAAATTGTCGATCTAAAACTACAATATCTATCTATAAAGGAAAACAATAATTGTATGACGACTTTAAGCCACTATACTTGCGTTAATTAACTAACGCTAATTAATAATTAGGTCACATTAAAAAGGTGTGTAACACTCGCTTGATATTAGCATACATATGCTTCACCTTACCAAGGATCATCAATGCTACTGGTCAAACTAATGTATCATACGAAAACTTTCTTCGTATAATACATTAGGTTGACTAACAATAAGTGATCTTTCCAGCTCAGTTTCGCGTCGAGTGTAACACCCAGATACTTTACTTCTCTGATTAATTGTAGCTCTTGCCCAAACAGTCATATCTTTTAAAACACTCGGAATAGATATGGCAAACCCTATATGAGGAGTCTCTATGCAAAAGTAAGCAGAAATTAAAAACGCAAGAAAGTAGAGCATTCTATAAAAAAAAAAAATTAAGTTATGAGACACCTAACTTATTTTACCTGTGTACCTAATTTTAAAATATGAAGTTTAACTTTTGTAATGTTGGATACATCGAACTTTCACACACTAATGCATCAACCTGTATATTATTGTATTTTCCACTATATGTATAAAAAGTGTTATAGTGATATTTAGACTTTGTTTAGAGAAGTGAGGACTATGTTTGGGATAAGATAATTTCATCCTTAAGATTATAAAAATAATGTAATTACATTCACTATATGTTTTCCTCTTATTAACTATAATTTACTTAACTCAACAATATTTTGTTAACAAAACCTGTTTGGTTTCACATCTGTCGTTCCTTCAGTGTGACATTACATGCAATACGAAATTTAAATATATTTTACGCTAAACGCTACTAGTGTTTAACTTAATAACGGTATATTCCTTTTTTTTTTCATTTTTAGATCATCCAAGATTGTTCCAAAATAAATAGATATTCATTACAAATCTATCATCTCATTTAAGTAGTATAATGCTATATATATTCAATGTTTAGTTGTTTCGGTATACGTGACAAAAAATATAATACCTGCCGTTATATTACTAACACTCCGTATTGTATTTTTTTCTGTACATAATGTTACAATGATTGGCACATGTCTGGACTTCCTCGGAAGATAAAGTGGTACCTTCATAATAGGGAACACTTTCTCTGCAACGCAAAGCTTTCAGTGGATGAACATGAAACTGATACCACAGAATTCAGTCTCTTCGTATAGTATCTTACCTTATAGATGATAAAAATTTAAGGAAAAAGCGGCGATCATTTACTTTATTGTATGTTCATCGAAATATCTCCTAATTTTATATTGAATTAACTTTCTATTAATTTTACAGGGTGTCGACAAAGTAACGCACAATATTCATACCTTCATTTTAAGTGATTTGGAAAACATCGAAACATGTCAATTTTATTATATTAAAATGCATCAATAGTTGACAAAAAATATCCTTTTTTCGCTTCCTGTTTTCTAATTTAATATTATTTAATATATCATCAATTGTTCGTTCAGAAAATTCTAAATAAATATTTTTTTATCTAAAACGTAACACTTCTTGCAATTAATGGTGCAGTAATAAAATATAGCAGTAACTGCTGTGCGTGAACATTTTGATCAAGTTTAGCAAAGTTTTTCAAATTCTTATGTATTACTTGTTGAATTGCTAGCGGCTGTGGGAAATTATAATAAGGCTATTAAAAGCAAAAGGATTTTTACTAAAATTCCTACCAAGGTGTCAGTGGCATCACATTTAGAAATGTTTAAAATTCCGGCGTATTTTGAAAATTACGCTATTTGTAACAAAAATTGCAAACACTATATCAATAAACTGAATATCTTCTGACCATAACTCAAGAAGATGTTTTGTTGTGGCTATGTTCGTTTATTATTATATTATTTATAACGCCTATTACCTACTTTGTCATATTGAATCGGAATATGCTGCATTAAGGACAAACTCCGAAACTAAAAGCGCGCACATTTAAACGTATACGGCCAATTTGTTGTTTACTCTAATTTTCTACATATGCCATATTGCGCTACTAAGAAATTATAAAAAAAAATCACGCAAGGTATTTCCGTTAAACAAAAATATAGTGCTATGTATATCTTATAGGATTGTATTATTCTGAAATCGATTTTCACAAAAAAAAATGAGCTTATGTTTTCTTATATTATGAAAGACTACCCTCTATTAGACGGTGTTAAAATGACAAAAAAAAAGTATTTTGTGCTTTTTAAATGGAAAATATTGCTATCATTTAGGTGTTAGCTGGAGTTGGATCCGATGCACTGTGGAATTCCACAAACGATTGGTATTTGGCTCGGTTTGTATTTTGTATTCTAAACTCATCCCGTTTTCAAGGCAAGGTAATCTAAAAATGCATAGAAAATAGAGATAGCAAGTAGTTGTTTGGTGCTCCGATCTTTACAGCTAAATGGCATTTGCTCAGTATTATTTTCTTACCGGTTAGTAATAAACTAAATAGATTTGGGGCTAATTACTAATAAAACTAAGAGCATGGTTAGAGATGACATAAAAAATTCTAATTAAATGACTATCAAAAGGAAGCGGTTTTCCATAACAAAGAGTTTTGTTAGTAAAATTGTGCCCATTTACATATCCATTATTTTGAAAAATAGCTTCGTTAGTCCGTAGTATGTTGTTGCATTAGTCTTCGTCTTGTTCAATTAAATTTGAGATTCTTCTAGAAAATCCTATGCGATTTTAATAATCCCGTAGCAATAACTCTTGGTGCAGTTGCATTTTATATGGATGAAATTTATGCTTTTTTAATATTCTTCTCAGCGACGTTACGCTGATATTTAAGTCGTCTGACATTCTTCTTATACTTGTATTTTCTATTACTCTTCTATTACCGCCTGTAAAACCCGCATTTCATCTTCGTCAGTGATAATAGTCCCCATTCACGTATGTGACACATATTTAAATTGTTCCTTCACATATAAACATGGTTTTTTAAGCGTTCGAAAGCTGTTCTTGAAGAATATCTGCGATGTGGAATTTTTTACTCATAAATTCTAAATGCTAACAAACAGTTCCGCCCACTCTCGCCAAGAGCGAATGCCATCATTAGAATAGTTCATGTTTAGTAAATTTTCAATTGCCCAACAAGTAACAACAACAAAGATTAACAATTATTAAACAAGCAAAATAGAAAATTGGAATAAAGATTAGTACGGGTAATTTTACGATAATAATAACAATAGATTTTGACAGTTACCTCCGCACTTTTATTTTATTTGTTGTTATAGGCAAAGTTTGCGAAACATTTTTCTTAATGTTTCAAATCGTTGTAAAGTTCCTGTAGTAAATGATAATGTATTAGGAAAACTATAAAGTTAAGTGTTATGTACGTTCAAAAGATGCCTTTTAACTATATCCGACGACATAAAAATATACAGTGTTGCATTTGAAAAAAAAACGAGTATTGTACATCTAAAGTTTTTGAAATTCAGATGCATTTTAAGAATACCTTGTAATGTTACCTTGTAATAATGGAAATGTTTTGTATCTACTGTTTTATCTAAAGGTGCATTAGATGTGCGGTTCGAATATCTCAAAAAGTATTAAGTTTTACCGTAGAGTATATTAGATAATTGTGAGCTGTTTTGAGTCAAGGAATTCAAAAATGTAATAATATACAGTACGCTCAATTTGAAAAAAATAGAATTGCATAATGTACCGACAAAACCGAACTCCCTGTATATGTTAAAATAATGTTGGGTTATACTTGATCTGAAGTAACTTTAACTTAAAATATTTTTCGATTAAGTGAAGCCGACAGCCTGTATATATTTATAAATAAAGCCTAAGCAATTTGTTGCTGATCAGGCATCCCGCAAAGTCAAATCTCCCCTCCTCCCTCCAGTGGTAGTCATTACAGCCCCGAAAAAAATTACTAGAATTGACCAGAGCGTGATTTGAACCCTCTATATGATGATAGTCTGATAATTTTGTTATAACTTAACGACCTTAATAAGATATAAAAGCAATCAATCAGTTGCGTTTATTTTCAATAAAGAATTAATACTACAATAACTGTATAAATCATTTACAATTCTTGCCTTAAAACACATTTCTTCCAACATTAATCAAATTAATCAATTTTGTATATTTATAAAATCAAATTAAATACAGAACATTTTACAATTAAATATTTTTAATGTGACAGTTTGGGGTTAGTTCTTTCCATATAAATTGCCAACGCTACCAATCCGTATTTTAAATTATATGCTTATTATATTAAATTTTCTTTTTTTTATTAAAATAAACAAAAACTTTAAAGACGCTAATTACAAAATTGTATAAAAACAAGTTCCATAAACCTCATTAAATTTGAATTCAAATGCAAAATATGCAAATACGATTAAATGGGGAAAAAGTTGCGGACTTTAGAGACAAATAAAAAAACAATGAAACATTGAATAAGAATTCAAGACCATATCACTGGCAAAAGCTGCAAAAAATCTAAAATATTACCGCCAATATATTTAGTGCAGAAAAATATAAGCACAAGCGTAAAACAGTATACGAAGCCGAATCTAAAAAACCAAATGCAATTTTTCAGGATCGAAATATCATATTATCATTCGAAATTTAAAACTCCAAACTCCATCTCAAAATAAAATCGATTTTTTTAATTTTTCTTCTAGTAATTTTTTTTAGATGTTAAATCATCTAACTTCACTTTTTGTCGATTCTTCCCATATTTTTTATTTTAAATTATTTATTGCAATACTGATCCTCACGTAACGTGTGTCAAAATTTTATAACAATCTTTTTTCAACCTTTATAATTTATTTTAGCCCGGCTGATGGTTTAGTGGCTTCCACACTTGGCTATCAGTCGCGGAGCCCTCGGTTCGAGCCCGACAGACTGCTCTCAGAGTGAGGTTTTCGTGGTTTCCCTCACTCCTTGGCTAAGAGACAAACATCTTAAGTCGCTCCACGGGCGTAATTATAACTCACGGCTGCATTCCCCTGTAATTGGCGAAAGCTGTTGGGGGGTGCCAAGGCATGAATTATTATTATTATTTACTACATACCTCACGTAACATGTGTCAAAATAAATTTTATAATTGCCAGATGTGCTGAGCCCTTTTACCACAGAAAAATCAGTATTTTAAAAATATCCGATATACTATTATATTACTTACTTTTCTGGCGAATATCGAGATTATATAATATATTTCAAACCAAGGGAGGAAAGTGCTCTATTGCAGGCCGCGGGCAAATATACCGAGCTGAAGGCGTGGTTTGTAATTGGTCAAGGCCTCACATGGTTTGAATACTATTTTTTCCCAGCCAGTCCATTTTTAAATACATGTCTAAAAATAGATAATAGGCTTAATCTGTCAAATATTTTTTGAGACTGTCAAGTTAGCGTCGTTTTAAAAGTGTTTAATAATAGTTTAATTGAAATTTAATACCTAATAATTTAGCTATTATCTCATAAATGGGCTGAGGCTGGGCCGAATGTACTAATGTCATCTATCAATAACATCACAATTATAAGATGTACAGTTTCATCATGCCAACGTCACTTACTTTTCCTCCCTAGGGAGGTAAAGTACAACTTTCCTGAGGGAGGAAAGTAGATATTTTCCTCCCTGATGGGAAAAAACGATATTTTTTCAACCTTTACTTTATAATTTCCTTTACTGATATTATACGTGTGGAAATAAAATAAATAAATAAGAAGGTAACTAACAACATGACATTTATATTAACCGGAACATGTAGCAAAATAAAAATTAAAAGTATATTTATAAGATTGGAAAACGAACTTTTTTTCATATCATAATAAAATAATAATTGTCGTAATTTTAAAATCTTGGTGTTAATTAATGTTGTAAATAATAACAGAAGAGGAATAAGATTTCAACTAAGTGTGGAACTGTGTGCAAACTGCACACAGATGGCATAAATGCCAAAACATGTAGTCTAGAAATTTAAAATAAGATAAGTCAAGATGGACCATCTGTTATTATTTAATATCCATCAACTTTATTTGGTTTACTGAATGACCGCGAGTTATCAATGTTATGTACGAACTCCAATAGAAGAATGAAGAAGGCAATACCATAAATGTTATTTGTTGATATACTAATCGCATGTGGTTAATTAAATGTATTGCTGTGTACTGAAGGTACAAAAGAAAATGCAAAATGAAAATTCAAATAACTAGCTCAGCGGATAAAATAAAAAAGGCGCAAAAAAACAATTAAACTCAGGGTTACCCTTGCAAATTAAAACTAATCACGAAAAGTAAATTGTGAGTGAAAGAAATCTGACTCTCTTTAATGACTCCAAAAATTGAGAAGGTTTAATCAAAAATAAAAGAACAGAATTTAGAATGACGTTAACAATCAGAAAATTTATTATTATAAAAAAAAAGAAAAAAAAAAACATTTAATTACAAATTGCAGGAAAAAAAAACCGTGGTCCTGGTCGAAATCAAAAACTGCATGAGATTCTAATATACAAAAGGACAATTCAAATCCTTTAACAAAGCAAAAAGAACAAAATAGTCCAGAAAGATAATTCTTATTCACGAAAATCCACGTGGTTTCAAAATTAGAACTACTTAAATTAAACGTGGACAATTCCAATAAATTTACATCAGAAAATTTAAATACAAGCACAATGCTATTCACCCAACCCGAGGTGATTAATGAATAATTACAAAACAGCAAAAAAAAAAAAAACGAAAAATTAACTCTTTAAATTAAAATATCTTCCTGCACGTAAAATAATAAATGATCTTATACCAAAATTGTGTACACAACAATACAACAACAATTATTATTTAATAAGTTCCTAGATGGACGAATATATCAAAATAAACGAATTCAAATTTTTAAATCAAATGAAATAACAAAATGGCAGCTATGAAATACAAATTTACAACAACTTAGTCTTTCGTGTCAATCTCGGAACTGAAACCTTACAAGCTAAACAATCGCATACATATAAAACAACAGCTGCGTGCGCTGCAACGCACAAAGATCTAGAAGCACTCCTCAAAGAAGGACATTGAACAACATGAGCAATTAAAAATATATTAAAGAGTGAAATCAAATTTAAAACAAGTGAACATTTAAATAAACAAATTAAACAACTCAAAACAATAACTCTTATACAAAATAAAACATTAATTTCTGAGAAAATTTGCCCGAAACAGTGATAAAGACAAATCGGAGTATAATGAACACTGAATTTACGAAAACCGGGGTGCCAGGCCACAGCAGTATGTTATTCATAAACCGAAAAATCTTGGTTAATACTATAGAGTAAACTTGCAATTCAAATAATTTACTTTATTCATTGACACAATAAACGCATTTTATTCACTCAATTCATTGTTGAGCAAGCGTTTCCAGCTTGATTTGGATTGCAGTAAAGCATCAACAAGATCGATATCAAGCATTGGCGATCACTAGAAAGGGTTCAAAGGAAAATGCCTGAACAATTCATCGTAAAAATGTCACCATGGCAGGGCACGTGGTCGATTGTAGGGGAATCACCATACAAGCAGCCTACCAGGTGTCATTAACAACCTATATCTCGGCTAGAGTATGAAACCTGAGGTTTTGTACCCTTTCACCTGCGATAAAACGGCACGATGAAGTCGCTAGGAGTGGGAAGTGCAAGTTCACTCTCATCGGTATACCATTATCCCACTAGGATATCATGAGTTTAGATGTACGCCCTCTGTGGGCCACACGCCAAACCGTCACTCAGCCAGCGACCGCGGCGTAAGCCGGTAATGCAATCAGTGATTCCTGTATACCTTTCATTAAGATGTTATCTGCCCAGTTCTTGCAATATATTGCAAACCATTAAAATAACGGAGAGGATACACTTAATACTTCATTCCGTTCACATGGTGAATAATTTTATGAAAATTGTACGTAAATTAATATTAATATGGAAATAGGTATATTTAAACTAATTTAGAGTTATTTAAAACCGGTTTCAAAGACTAATAAAGGAGTTATTTTAAGTTAACGTACATACTCGGTTGCATAATGGTAAATTTCGAATTTGTAAAGATATACCATACTAGATCGAAATTCTAATTTTAGGATACTTATTAAATACTATGAACTGTATTTTACTTGTTAGTTCAAGCTTATCTGGTATTTTTTAATATTTTTATATTATTTTGCTCCGGGGTATTTATCATTCTTCGAGATCTTTATATTCGATAACATATCCTGTATTTCCCTCCATCTAGGGTAAATAACGGTATCTTAATGTCAGTTAGTGGTTTTCCATTTGAATCCTATGTTGGATTACCTGGCAGCGATAACTATCCAAGACAGATAACTGGTAATTTGAGTTTAAATGAGATTCTTCCTGTGGTCACGAGGGACGACTGTGGTTTGCGAGCTCCTATAATACTTTTTACGCCACACACTCAGAAATATCCCAGTTGCACAAAAGTTTACCTAAAAAGTATCGATATATCACCCGTATAAGATATAAATCCATAATTACCTGAATGATCTTCAAGATTTTCCTACAAAATATCCTGAGAAGAATTCAAAATACCATTTAACTGTTTTTATTTATAATTAATTAGTTTTCATTCAATTTTGACTAGTAAATTGCATTTTTTCATTTATGTTCGCGATACGTTTCATTTTGGGATAAGTTTGTGTATGTACATTTATTTATATTAAAATTTTTTAATATTTCGATGTTGGTATAAAAATCGGTTCCTGATCTATTTATTATAGGAATTTCACATTTATGGAGAACGCGCATATTTGAATACATATTTCAGTTGAAATAAATTTGTACATAGTATATAGTATATAGTATTTGAATCTCTCTAATTGAATAAAATAGATTATTACTAGGTATTTAAATAAAGAAATATTTTTGTTTATTTTTTGTTTTAAAATTGTTCTTTTATTGCACGATTCGTGTAATTCTTATAACGATGTATTAAATGCACATTTTCCAATTTTAAATAATCCGAGAAGAAGCTTTGAGGGCGCGCCCTTTAGGCAAGAAAACTTCTACCTATTTATTAGCAAGCGGCTGAAAAGCTAATTTCACAGCTAATCAGTGCTTCTACAAGTGTCCTGTGCCACCTAGCAGGTAGAAGGTTACTGATCACGATTTTCACTTACAATATCAGAGAGATAGCTAGGCGAATTAAAACAGCCAAATTATAGAATTTATTTTTATTGTTAGAAAAATATAAAGAAAGTAATTATAAAGTTAATAATATTGAATATTAAATATATGTAAATAGAGTATCGTATTTTACTGATGTTAAAAATTAAAAAAAATACATTCCGGGTGTTCTAAAAACAGAGCAGTATATTCATTCATATTCATATTATTAACAAAATTATTTATTAAACGTATAAAATATAGTTACCTTAACAAATATTACCTATGGACTAATATAAAATGGTTTGTAATAATAATGAAAACGAATTTATTTCGCTAATGAATCTTGTTATTACTTAATCAAAGATTGCAAATAATATTTTATCATAACAATGACACATTTCATTCTGTCGGTGAAAATCAATCAATGAATGTAGATTATTGATATTACGAACATTATTTTTCTCAGTGTATAGTCGCAAATATTTTACCTTTTTTTTCTAAAATAGGAAATAGAACTGTATTTTTGTTGAAAATACTGGGCCGTGCTCAATTTACAGAACAAATAGAACATTTTCGACATAATGGTGAACCCATAGTAATCCATCATTCGAAAAACCAGTATCTCTTATCGTAAAATAACGTAATACCTTTCTTTCTAAATTTCAGATCTAGCCGTTGGACTTATCAACGTTTCTACAGACATCGTGTGGAGGATCACCGTCGCATGGCACGCAGGAAATATTCTCTGCAAACTGATACGTTTCCTACAAGCTGTCGTTACATATTCCTCCACATACGTCCTTGTGGCACTGTCCATCGACCGTTACGATGCTATCACTCATCCCATGAACTTCTCCGGCAGCTGTAGGTATAATTGAGTATGCTTACGGTATATAGCGAAGCGGATGATTTTTTCTTTTTTTTATCTGCAGTAGAAAATTTTATTTCCACTTAAGGTGATATATTAAAATTTACCTTAGGGATATGTAGTTTACTGTAGTTCTTGTAAAATAACCTAATTTTTAAATCATACACGAACAGGAAAATTTAATTTAATATTGAAATTAAGTCAGGTAGCTACTAAATTATAAATATTACACTTCCAAAGCAAAAAGTTAATTGTTTGCACATTAAATTGGAACAGAACGAAATGAAAAGCTTATTCTGTACTTAAGGTTTGAAGGTAAAGTTTTATTCAGGGGATCGTGAACTCCATGGCTAGTTTTCAGAAATCAATCTAACTTTAAATTTCACTAAGACTAGAGCGTTGATATTTGAACGTGCTCTTATCAAACCACCATTGCCGTTTGATACCACAGTTTAGGATAATCTCCACATCATGCAGGCTGTTGGAAATGACCGTCGAAAGCACTTTGAAATGGGATTAACACTTATCGACCGTGATATCTAAATTGAATAATCGTTCTATGTCGTGAAATCTTAAGAACCATTTCCTTTCCGCATCTTGACCCCACATAAATTATTTTTCTGTTTTTGGGGCAAATGTCAATTTAAAATCAATACCTACATTTTACAAAGGAAACCTATACGCATTATAAAGAATTTTAAATATAGAGTATCTTGTAAACATTCCTTTTGTAGCTTGAGAAACCTAACAGTTGGCAATTTATACACGACTTATGTGTATAGAGTGTCTCGCCGAATTAGCTCATTAGATTTTTCACTTCTAATAGGAATTTAATTTTGATGCCCGCTGGATAGGCGTGAAGGAATATCCTAAACTAAACCGTAGGTCAGGTAAACTAAAAGACTTGCATCCTTTAGTTTACATTATATTTTATTATGACATTTCGTCACCATTGTTTTCTGATATTATCAAATGTACGTACTGCAAACAATGAATAATGTGTAAATACAAAAATATAATTACAACTTATATTTTCTTCCCTTTTTTAATATTAATAGAAGTCAAAGTTATTGTAGAGCTTAAAAACACAAACTTGTCGTCATTTTATCTTCTCATCATCTGCATTCGTTCGTTTCCATTTGTTTTAAATTTTCCATTATCAAAAAAAGATTAAAACTGGTCAAACTTGATATAAAATTAATATTTTGTTGTTTAAATTATATAAATAGTTGAGTAACTTATTTCCACTTTAATTGGATTAAACATAGAACAGGCAATAATATGTAACACACATTAAAAGTACGTCTTTATCTCTTGTAGATATTTATTAGAGAAATTTAAATTAATAAAAAAAAATTGATAAAGCAAAACTATTTAAGATTTCCAAAAAGTATAACGTTTAAGTGATTTCATTTTACGTTAGTAGTAAAGTGAAACCAAAGTGTTGCGTTAATATAACAATGGTAGGTAAAAGATTAAGCTTACAATATTTTAACAATATCTTGCATACATAGCATTCCTATCATTTTGATTTTTATTTTTACAATTTTATATGTTCAAAGCTTACCAATCCAAAAACAAAAAACGTTTGTATAAAACATTGTTTGCTGCCACTGTATGGTGTGGTGTTATGTATGGAAAAATCATGGATCCGTATTTTTTATTGAAACTGTGAATCAACATACATATGTATGTATTTGAAGTTGCTTTTTACAAATATTATGCACTTTTATACTAAAAGTACTAAATCTGTTTAAAATCTGTTACTTATAAATATAGGATTAGAAATTACTTCTTCTATTTGAAGAAATGCAGTATGACTTGTTTTGCAATAAATCTTGAAAGAAAGTGATGAATGAAAATCGAGTCCAAATCTCACAAACTCTTTTAATTAATAATGGGATAATGGTGACATATTTCAAGTGGTTGAACTATCCATCCTTAGGCCGAAGGTGGAAGCCAAAGTAGGGGAAAATTATAAATTTTTCACATATATGTAAAAACTAAAAAAAAAAATATTTTAATTTCAAATATGCAACTTAAATTTAATTAAAACATTTGTTTACCACTTGAAACATGTCGCCATTATTCCATTATTAATTAAAAGAGTTTGTGAGATTTGGACCTGGTTTTCATCCACCACCTCTTATTGTAATCATGTACTCACACAGAGTCAAACTGGAAGAATTAAAAGAATTTTACTTTGTTTAACGTATTCAGGTTTTGTTTTGATCATTGATTATATTGGGTTCAATGAAATTCAAGAAAGCAATTTTAAATTTAACAATAATAGCAATCAAATAATTAATACCTACAATGCACATCTCTAAGTTCTGTAAGTCTACGTGTAATCAGGACAGTTTCTCCCGCTCTGATTTTACGAATTACGACACAACTCACAGTTGGTATCGATATCTTTTATAAGAAGTTAACCGCTGTTTGAGCTAGCGACGACATTTAAAATGATGATGCTATTTTGAGTTAAACCGCTCGAGTATAAACTGCGTTTATAGATAAGATACACCCTCCAATATATGTATGAATGTAAGCAAGAGGGTCTATCGGCGATGGTTAGAGTGCTCGGGGAATAGGTCAGTCACCTATGGAAGAAAGTAGGGTACGACATCAATTTCGGGACTCACTGTACATCGGTTCTCAGTGGACTTCAAACTAATTCAACCTCCCAGAGCCACACGGCTAGAGATCCGGGCTATGTACGCTCTGAGTTAGTGAAATCCGCAAAATTTTATAACTCGTATATATCTTGGGGTGAGGATTTTTAATGGATTGCCGTAAGCGTTAGGAAAGTGCTCGACCGCGCGTTTCGCGGAGGGTCTTGAAAATAGCTCATGGATAAGTGATTTTACAATCACCTCAAGCATTTTAATATGTATTTTGCTGTTGTTATTTTTATTATGACTAGACACCATCGGTTGATATAATGAAGCTAGTACTATTATTACTGCTACGTTGCGATCACATAAGCTATTCTGATAATAATAATAATAAAAGCGGCTAATCCCGGCTGACATCGAAGACCCTACTAATAATAAAAATATTTACAAATCAATACAGAAAGCAGATGCCAGAAATAAGTCAACAACAGAAAGCTGGTAACTGAGACCTAAATCATGTATCCAAAAAATCATTTATATTATAACAACTAATTCCTAATAAATACAGCTTAAGATGCTTTTTAAAAAGATAAAAAATAGAGATATTTTTTATATCGCTGGGAAGGTTATTATACAATTTACAACCCATATAGAAAGGGCTTTCTTGATAGATTGGTTTCCTATGGGGAGGAGGAAGAAGGTAATGATTAATGCGGGTAGAATAATCATGGGAGTAATTTGTAAAATGAAAATTCATCCTTGTGTTTAAAAACGTAACATAATGTTTCGTAAATATATAAATCACACTAATACTACACAAGTATTTATAGTTTATATTAAACATAATAGCCCGTTTTTGCATTATGTGGCAAATCATAAATATATAGAAAAAATAAAGTGGGATTCAGGACAGAGCCTTGAGGTACTCCAATATTGCCATCAAGAAAGTTGGATTTGCATATTATCTATACAAGCACTTTGCTTTTTACCCAGTAAGGTAAGACTGAAACCATTTTAGTGCAATTTCCTTCACTCCATATCATTCAAGCTTATAGAGAATATTATGGTTTACTAAATCAAATGCCTTGGATAGGTCAATAATCATACCCAAGCAATATTCGCTATTGTCCAAACTTCTATAAACATCCTTTAAATAACTGAAAAGAGCCGTATCTATGGATTTATTTGGGCAAAAATCATGTTGATTGGATGAAATATAGTTAAATAATAGCAAATATTAAACTGACAGTAAGCTAATAGGTCGGTAGTTAGACAAATGGCTTAACAATTAATAATTTTAATTTAGATGGAAAAACATTTCTTTCAAAAAAAATTATAAGATAAGTTAAAATTTTAGCAATTAAGAATAATGAATATTTTATAATAAATGATGATATATGATCGTAACCCGTACAAGAAGTAGTGTTCATATTTCCAACAACTGTCTCAACATCTTTTTCATCTGCTGGATCGATAAAAAAGGAAAGAATATAAGGGAATTGTCAGATATTGACTAATTACTACTCTGCTTTCCCGCAAAGCCTATATCAGTATTTATATCCACGCCCCACGGTTTGAGTTGAGGTTATAATATAGTAACGTACAAATTTTGTTCGCTTTGCGTATGCAATCTAATACGGGTGATTCCATATCAACCGGAACACCTAAAAAATTTGATGTCTTGGGTTCTTTTTATATTTTAAATTTAAAGTCTTTGCATAAAATTAGAAGACCCGTATTTTTTCCTAAAGCTCTACAGTAGCTATTTACAAAGATATTTGCGTACAAAGTTTGCAAAATCAATAAAATAGTCGCAAGGTCATATTGTTTGGTTATGCATAAATTAAAAGATTAAAACAAAATACATGTAAATCATTCGAAAGTTCAAATTATACATTTTCCTTTAATAGTGCCTAAATTAGATAGTAATTTATTATGATCCTTATTTTCTCCTGTTAAATAAAATATTGTCTTTTTAGTTTATGTTTTACCACGAAATTAAATTTTTGAAAAAAATATCATAATATCCTTTAAACTCTGTTCTACAAGAATAGAAGTATTTGAAAATGGAGAACCTACCGGTATTCTATAAAAAAAATATATTCATACAGTACTATAGGTTACATTACGATATATCATAATATAACGTAGAGTAGTGTAGGTTCCCCATTTTCAAATACTTCTATTCTTGTAGAACAGAGTTTAAAGGATATTATGATATTTTTTTCAAAAATTTAATTTCGCGGTAAACATAAAGAAAAAGACATTATTTTATTTAACAGGAGAAAAAGGGAGTCATAATGAATTACAATCTAATTTAGGCATTATTAAATGAAAATGTATAATTTGAACTTTAGAATAAACCATTTATTTATACGTATTTTGTTTTACTCTTTTAATTTATGCAAACAATATGACTTCTGCGATTATTTTATTGATTTTGCAAACTTTGTTCGCTTTGTAACTAGATACTGTGGAGTTTTAGGAAAAAATACGGGTCTTCTAATTTTAGGCAAAAGGAATCCAAGACATCAAATTTTTTAGGTGTTCCGGTTAATATGGAATGACCCATATACACTAATGTCAACTTGGTGGCATACTAAAATATGCTTCAAAGTAATTCGCGTTAGTGTTCCTACTAGTTTCCGCGCAAAAATGAAGTAATAAACATTTTACAAAACTCCGTATTTCTGATAACAAATAGAACTAGATTTAGTCAAATGTATCAGAGATTCTTCTTCTCAAAAAAAAAATATTATGCCCCTTACAGACGTCGGATGAGCTTAGTCACGCTTGGTCAACTTTATTAACCAATTTCCCCCATGCTTTTCGATTGCTGGCCAGTATCGCTTTTCTCCTTCTCCTCCTATTTCCTCTATTAATTTGTCCTAATTGTATATAGTTATATTACTCTTGAGCATAAACAAAATTTGCCCAGAGTTAAAATGTTTTATTCAAAACTTTTCCTAATACATGACATCTTCAATTGGCAAATCGACATAATAAAATAACAAAACAAAACAACCAACAGAATATCCCATAGGGTGAGTTCACTTACTGCATACTTTCTTTCGTTTCGTTCTCTTCCTTTGCAAATTCATCTTTGCTTTTTAATCTATCGGGTATGATAGGTTCAGATCTTGATTTAATCTTTTCTCTCAATCGTCTCACCTCCGATTTTACTTCTCTCTCTTCCCGTTTATCCTGCATATATATTGCGAAAAATGTCTTTAACGACATATCCGTCTGGTCCATTTCCATTGAGCTAGTAAGTTTGCAATGGCGTTTCCATACTACCAAGGTTTTAGAAACTGAAATTATAAGTGGCCTTTTTGACGTGTTTATATGTCAGAATGAATATTGACAATTTGATGTTCGTATCTAGTAAGTGAACTAACGCTATGGAGATATTTTGTTGATTGTTTTGTTTTGATAATTAATAGGCGTTTACGAAAATTGGATTATAAGGTATCTACCGACGTTCTATCCTGTTCTAGCACATTGTAAATGCTATGATTTCGTTTCACTTTTGGTACATCGGTATATATCCGATCCAATTTTCGTAAACCCCTATTATGTCAGTTTCTCAATTAAGAGATGTCAGGATCAGGTCAGAGTGTAAAGGAATTGTGAATAGAATATTAATAATTCCAGCAACGTTTTGTATTAAGGTGCATCCACACGCTCACAGTCTGTGCACACGCTCGGAGTTCGCCGAACTCCGAATGTTCGGCAACTACCGAATCCGTGTGGACGCGACCGTCCACACGATTCGGGGTTTGCCGAACTCCGAGCAGATACGGGAAAACGCAGAACGTTCGGTATGAGAGTTTAGTGTGGTAGCATTGAGTGATTGCATAAATTAGGTTGGTGTTGGTACAGAAATTATGACTGGTTATGAACCATTGCTGTCACTGCATAACTGAAACTCTTTTTTGGTTTCGCGGGAAACCCGGTAATTCATAAATATTTGAAGTTCTGTCATTTTGGTTGAGCATGACAGAAAATAAATATGAATCACGGACACCAGTAATTCATCTTTAGGTTATGAAAATATTGACAACTACAATTACTTAGGCTATTATTTAATTTCTGTTATTTTCCAAGTTTACGATGATGAATGTATGGGTAATTGCGTATACATCAATGGCGAACAAACTCGAACAAAAAAAATAGTTTTATTGACCTTCTATAATTGTTATGCCCAACGTGATTGTTATCATTGAAACGTTCCCTGTAAGAATTATAGCTTAATCAAAGAAATATTTGCCGCAATTTTTTATCCAATTATCTACGAGTATCATACACCTGTATGAGTAATATTTACAATGAGCGAATATGTTTGCACAAACACGGTCCACCGGGGATGTATGATGGATTCTTTATCGCTTCAAATTGAGGGCCGTGAGGAAGGAGGGTGGTTTCTTTTAAATGATTATATATTAATAAATATCATCTAATTCTTAATTTATTTTCCTCTTTATAGATAAAAAATCATATACGCATTTAAACCAGATCATCACATAACAATATACATTTCGACCCTCTTTAGTAAAATTTAAGAAATTTGATGAATTATGAAAAGAGTGGTAAGCTTTTTAATATTTAGGATAACATTGCAATTATTTAATTACTTTATCTACACATTAGTTTTAAAGATTAATTTTTATAAAACTTAAAATATTTAATTTACTTGAAATGCATCAATTTAATGTAATAATGAATACTAAAATTACACTCATATCAATGTCAAAAAAAACCTTGAATTATTTATTACCTTTGGCAAAGCTGTCAATTTCATCATACGACATAGTAGTTTCAGTAAATAAGTTTGTATCTGTTACCAGCTGTCATATGTAACAGTTATTAAAAACTGTAGGTATAATAGTATAACTAGTAAGAGACGAGCTCACTAGACAGCTGTCAACAGCTTTCCCTCTCACTCTAAATACCTTCCCGAATGTGTGGACGGGTGCACGAACTCCGTCTAGCCGAACGTTCGTACACGTTGACGTGCGCCATTTTCCATTGCAGATCGGGAATAGGCAAACAGTTTGCCGACTAGTTCGCCGAACTGCGAACTGCCCGTCCACACGACTAGAAGTTCGCCAAACTAGTGTGGACGCACCTTTACTGGAGCATAATAATATCTATATAGATACATGTAGCGTTGGATTGAAACTTATTTCTTTTTTTTTCTAAACACGAAGTACAGCAGAAGTTGCTGTGAATGATATTGAACATAACCCTGTCATGACACAACTTAGTAAAACCAGTAAAACAGAGCAATTTGCTACTATACAGTTGAAGTTGTTCGAGCTGGTCCGATTTCTTGTGACTGTGATTAGTGCTCTTTTATTTATTTCTCATGTTCTACCAAATTGTATTTGTAATAAAAAACTTCGACAATTACAAAAAAAAAAGTGTTGATTTTTCAATTGAAATGTCATGCAAAAAAAAATAATGTGAAAATCTTGTGAAATATCAAAATAAAACAATTAATACAATATCTCGATAGGGTGAATTCACTTGCTAGATACGTTACGAATATCAACTTGTCAATATTAATTTTAACATAGAAACATATCAAAACGGTCACTTATAATTTCAGTTAATTTAATATCAAACCTTGGCGGTATGGAAACTCTATAGCAATATGTATTTTTGCTCCTAGCACCTTATTCATCAATATTTCATTTCTCTTCCTTATTATGTGGCATTTCAGTTGTATTTTCTCGATCTTAGTAGTTATTGCTCCTTGATTTATCTTCTGCCCTAATTCTCCATTTTCTATTTTAAACCATTTCGTCTTCCCACTTATTTTCCTTAAGAACTTCATTTCGGCTGCATTTATCTTCCCTTCGTGTTTTTTTTTGTGGTAACCAATGTTATTTATTTTCCTTAATCTAAGATTAATGTCAACATCTATCATTTCATCTTTAGTAGTTGTTATGGTCCTTATTCGTTATAGCTTCCTCTAGTTGTTTCCCCTTAATGTAGCTTGCTGTATTTTTGATACTATTGTCACTGTTGTTCCCAGATAGCAAATAATATTCCTAAATGAATCTTAGAATATTCGGAATAATACTAAGATATTCACAGGGTGAGAAAATGTCCGCCTAAGGAATATCCTTAGATAAATCAGAAAAATATTCATAGAATATACTTAGAATATCTATATACAAGGAATATTGCTGAGAACGTCCTCAGAATATCAATATAATATTTAGAGAGTATTCTTAACGGTATTGGAGTACGTAGTTATTTAAAAATAATTTACATATACTTATACAAATAACGCACTATTTATCACATAATAATAAATAATTAACAATTCACACAGATAATACTTTACAATAAGCAAAAATAAGAATATTCCATAGCATTACTAATTAATGTAGGGTTATGATTAATTTTAAAGTGTTTTCGCATACAGTAATGTCAAAGGTAGTCGTCGTTTTATCACTACTACTGCACTACTTACAATTAGTGTGCATACTCTATAGAATGTACTATCTAAAAATAATGTCTTGCATCACCCACTTTATTCAGAAGCTCTTACCGACATTTAATACTATATTGAAAGTTGAATCGGTCCACTGTAGGAAATTCCAGGTTCCCTTTACCTGCGGTTATTGCTTTTTTTCTAAAAGTGACGAAGAAAATTTAGTTGAGATAGATATAGGCGTCTACACGATATTAAAACGACCCAAATATATTATGAATACATTTAGTAATTATCTGTTTGCACAAATATAAATGAAGGATACAAATAATAATACATATAAATTAGTACAGTAATATAAATACATAATTTATTAAAAGGTATTTAATTAAAAGTATATATGCAATATAGTTCCATAGAAACTTCGAACTAATCGGATTAAATATTTCAATTTATTATTGCGTTATTGTTGGGCTAAAAGCCTTCCGGTTTGTAATGCGGCATGTGCGTTGGACCAAAATAGTTTGATGGGATTATAGGGGCAATTTAGTTATTACTGACGTCACCTTCTATTAGGGCATAGAATTTTTACATGTGTTTTGTTTTTGTGTACTACCCATGTATTACTTCTTATTGCGTTTAAATAAATGTAGGTATTTCATATTTATATTCAATTAGTTTTTATGTTTATGTTAACTTGCTTTATTTTGAAAAAAAAAGTAACACTTAAAACAAAATTTTAATTTTACAAGAAAAAAATATACAGTATTTTAAAAATGTATATGTAACATACATTATTTTCACACAGTAACATTGTATTTCTTATTGTGTTTACATGTAAATATACTTCATATTACGCTTCAATAATTTCTTCTTCTCTCTCTGAAGTTTTTAAACAACAAATAAGAACATGATGATATTTATTGCTCATGTAGTAAACACGTGCATTAGCACGTGTAGCGTTGAATAACAGGACCCTTTCCGGCAGAAAAGGACCCGTTAGGTAAATTAGCCCCTATGCGGTGCGGCGTAATAAACAGTTATTTAACAGTTAATTTAATAGTATATTACTGCCTGATGTCGCACTTATGTCTGTTACTTCGAGATTCACTAGGTTTTATTGCTTTTCGATTTATTACTTTATTTTTATATAGTACATTAAGACTGATTATGTTGATCTTAAAACATTAGGTTAGATGTGTAGCATTATTACGTTTACTCATATCAACACGGCGACTATTACAAAAGATTATTAATTTGAAGCTAAAGGGGTGTAAAAGCTAATGATAATTCATTACTGATTATTTAAAAGTTAATGCAACACTAATAAACACTAACACCACTAAGGGTCAATTAAAACACTAAATTGAAGACACCCAACTCGACACTTGAAAGGAACCGGGCATCGATGCTATTTAATGTTAATAAACTGATACATACATTATATTTAGATAAAATATGTTTCATTTTACACCTTATGTACGGGTTAAATGACTTAATTTTTGAGCAATAATAATTTTAGATAAGTCTTAGGACTTTCCTTAAAATATTCCTAGAATATTTATATTATACAAATTATTACTGGGACACTTAAAAATGAATATTTTTAGAATTTATTCTTGGCAATTATTCTAGAAATATAATTGTTTGTTTATTATAAATATTCTAAATATTCGTGTAGAGTATCCTGATAGTAATTGAAATATACTCACTAAAAAATGTAGGTAATTTTTCTTGGTAAAAATCATTTTTCTTTATCATTTTCCGCAGTGAATGGGAGTAAATCTAGAGAAACTTAAGGAAAATATCGAAATGTTAGAAATTTTCCCATAATACAAGTATTTCATGTGAATATTATAGGAAAATTTCTGTTTCTTAGAAAAAACATTGTAATATTACCAAAAAAAATAGTAATATCTCTTATTAAAAAAATTTCTTACAATTTGGAAAATTACGGTTATAAATTATATAAGGTAATTTTTCTTGGTAAAAATCACTTTTTTTAATGACAAAAATACTCCAAACTGTGGCACTGGTAATACTGCAAACTTCTTGTAGACCCCTCACCACAAACTGCACTAAATGCTCCATAACCGTGATCATTGTACCGTGACCTTTTTTAGGTATAAATTAGGGTAGTTTTAGTGTAATTATTCAATTCAGTGTTTCTGCTGATGATGATAGCTTTGCTATTGAAACGTACGTCCAGCGCAGTTTGTGGTGAGGAGTCTACAAGAAGTTTGCACTTTTTTGAATAATTTTCCACATTCAATGGAAGTAAATGTACAAAATGTTTTACGCGCAATACTAATGGATTTTTTTGCGAATTCACCGCTCAATGTGAAGAAGCAACAGGTAAATGGCGTGCAGTGGTTTTGGGTAAGCATTAGAAATTTTCATATTTTGTTTGTCTTTTATGCACTAAATTCTAATTAAGTACACTCGACCAGGGCATTTTCATTTCGACGATATTTCCTTTTAGTTAGGAAAAAAAAATCAGAAATACTGAACTTTTCTTTGTAACTTTATTTTTAAACAAGTAGAATTTCTATGAAAATTATCACTACTTTAGAAATTTTACTTGTGAATATTCCAGACTACATAAAAAGATCTTGAAAAGTTACTCACATTTGGAAATTTGCTATGAATATTCTGTTACATGAAAAAACCTTCGAAAAATTACTTATAGTATTACTTCTAAAAGCGCATATTACTACTGTTTATAATAGCGGGCTTATGTTAGATTATCGCCGTGTCTTATTATTTATTTCAATTTCCTTAGCGCATCTTTATTCATGTATACCACCCAATGCAGTTAAGTGTATATACTTTTTAGTACTCTAACCTTTTTTTAATTTATAGTAAGTTGACCCAAAATCTTCCATAATGTATTTCCGTTACCTCTATCGAAAGCAGGTTTTTAGTCCAGGTAAGTTAAGTCTGATTGTTTTCCTACATCTATCTTGATTTCTATGATATCCCTAAGTATACGTATGGTATCATTTATTTGTCAACAGATCCCGTTCTGTATGCAGATTGCTCATACTCCGTTTTATGTTCAACTACTTCCCTCAAACTCTTTTATATAGTCCTTGATAATAATTTGAAACAGGTAACGGACAGGCATATTGGTCTAAAGTTGTTACACTTTAAGATGACATCCATTTTAATATATGGACAAAATAAGTTTTTTTTTCAGTCTTATGGAATAGTTTTCAGTTTGCCATGCCATTCTGAAACTTTCTAATAACCATTCGTTCCTTGGTATCTAATCATTCTCTATTTTGTTTGTTCCGCCTGCCTTATCCGTTTTCGTTTTCATTAGCGCATCTTCCAGTTCCCGCATCGTAATTGCATCTACCATTTCATCTATTTCGTCGTCTGTTCTATATCCTTCTCTTCCCCTTCTCGAATATTCTTTATCTCTGAATTTATTTTCATAGATTTCCAACAATACATCTACGATTTATTCTCTTTTGTTTACTCTTGTTTGTTCTTGATTACCCTTGTCGCTTTCTTTTGACCTTTCTTTCAGCTTTCTTGCTTGACTCAAAAATTTTATAATGTTTGTTTCATGCAATTAAATCAAATTTATTGTAATTTATAATTCTTCCCAGCTTTCCTCATGGCTGGTCTTTATATATCAGTTACGATAAATTTTATTTATTTGATGATCAGATGACAAAGTCGAGGAATTTAGGGTAGGGTTATCTAGGTGGCTCAACCTCCGATGCCAATAACTCTTTATTGAAAAATTCCTGCAAATCCTCTCGTTTCTCTTGCTGTATGGGCAGTAACATTGTCATCAAAATCATAAATTCATGTAGTATACTTTTATATCTGCCTGCTGTTGTCGTATTTTCAAATATTAAATATTGGTTCTATCAGGATGTAATCTTCTACCCCATTCTCGTATTTTTCTGAGATGTAATTCCGTTTCACGAATAGCATGAGGATATTTTGCGGACTAAATTCTCAAACATTATGAAAATTTATATTTTCTGTTTTTAACCAGGCTTCGTCAGAAAAATAGTAAGGTTTAGAACATCGTCATTTTGTTAGATTTGCATTGAACCAACGGTAATATTCTAAACGTTTCTCGAAAACTAAAGGTAATAACTGTCGTACAAGAGAAATTTTATATGGATGATAGTTAAGTTTCTGTTTTACTGCTCTCTGAGCTGGTCATAATGGTTTTCCAGGATTGTAATCCAAACAAATACGTACGTTTTCCACCACATTTTTAATTAAAATTCTAGGGCGACCAGATTATTTTCTCTTCAAAACACTTCCGATTCCTTTGAATCGATGGACAGCCCGGTTAATGCGTCGCGGGAGAGTTCCATTACTATTCCGTACCTCAGCAAATTAATTTTCAAATTCTTTAGCACAAACCACTCCACTGTCCATCACCTCCAAAACAAATTTATGTTGGTTCAGGGTAAATGGCATTAAAGAAACGATGTAATGCTCTCAATGCGGAATGAAGCCATAACAGGGGTGGCTCCTCCTTAAAAAGCCACGAGACCATGGCCCCACCATCGCAAATCCCAAATTAATCATTAAAAACCGTTATTTTATATAAAAGTACCAATAAATACACGTACATACATACACATTTAAGTACAGAACGAACGTTGCGATTCTCATGATTTGATGCGACGAAACGCGCTTTGTAGTTATTTAAGCAGACAAGTGGCGAACTGGAGCCCTGTCTACATTGCTAGCGGAAGAGGGTAGTCGCAGGTATACGCAAAAATTACATTGAAGTAGAGCCAGCCGTATCTTGGCCCGCTGCCTGCGGGTTGATCAAGTCGCACGTCATGGGGGAAGGGTCTCCCAATATCACGGTAGGCAAGCGTGCGAGTCAGACGGCCGTCGATCGACTGTTGAAAGTAGAAACATATTTAGAGGGCCGTCGCATACGGACTTCGATTTAGACACTTCCCCGCAATAAAACTTGGTTTAAGAATATTTAATATTTATTAATTATTGTAATGGTAGGTAGTATTATTCTAGGATGACATCGCAAATTAATAACTATAGTATTTCATATCAAAATAAACTACCATTCATATCTTTCTTATGGTAAAAATTATGGTTATGAAATAATAAATATAATAAGGGAGTTATTCCTGAAAAATACATCATAATAGTGTTTTAAGTAAAAAAATAAGTTATTTGCTTAGATAAACAAACAAAGAAAGTGAAAATTGTGTTTCCCATCCTTTGTAAGAAATACGTTCGCTTACGCTTACAATATCCATTATATTTTACTCGACGATCTTCGCTTAAATAACTTATGAGCTCTGTGTTGTGTTATGTTTTCGTCAATATAAAATCACAAAAACACCTAAATAATTTTGTGTTTTTAATTTTAAAATGGCTTCTAAATTTGTCTTCTGCACCATTCAATATTTTCACGAGCCGCCACTGAGCCATAGTGAAATAAGTAAAAATTATACGCAAAACATACGATTATGTAGAATATATTGTACCTCAAAGCTAAACTGTATTAACTCCTATTCTGCCAATTTTACAGGAGAGCGATTTATAAATTATGAAACCAATTAAATTCAAAGAGTAAAATTACTTTAGAAGTTAATAAATTTGCATAAAAGCTACGGGGTAGGATTTATGCTGTTCACTATATACAAGAGAAGCTTCGAACTAATCAAAATATGCTATATAATACCATTATAGCAAAAAAGTGGGTTAATACAGTTTAGCTTTGAGGTACTGATATGTATGCTAATTTTGACAATATAATTACAGAAAACGTTGTAGTGGTAATTTCACAACAATGATTAAATGTAAATATTGATCTACTCATCGCAGAGGGTTAGTATAGTATTAGGATAATCGTTTTCCATCGGTTGGTACTATTGTCAAAACTAATCCTAAAGCTTATTTATAAAGATATCCAAAAAAAAAAAAAAAATTTTAATACAACCTTGTACAGCATTCATCTTATGACATAGATATTCCCAATTTTATATTGTTTATTTAGTCTCTTTTGAATTGGGTTGTATCAGAAAGCCGTACAAAAGCTCATCAAAGTACATATAGTGTTTTGCATAATAAATATATCTCATATTGGTGATCTATTAACAGTAAGTAGGTACTTTCGTTTTCTTTTATATCGGTAAATCTAAAACATATTTTATTTTATACAGAACAACCACCGTCTTTTGTTACTCCTACAGGGCAGAAATTTTTTGCCTACATATTGCAATTTCTATAATTCGATTAATTCAGCATAAGCATATATAGCAACTACCAAGTATAAAATATGCAAAACAAATCAGCATTCATTTCCGTCAATTGTTATAAATGTCTAAAACCTAAACTGCTTTAAACAAAGCGAAACTTGAATCTTTTTTTCACCATTTTATCCTTGATTCACGTTAAAGTTGACTAGCATTAAAAAGCAAACAAAATAAAATTATTTATAACAATCACAGCTCATTGTATAGTACCACATTTTATTAAGCGCAGTGTATAAGCAGAGATAAGATTCTACGTCCGTAGTACGTATTAAGTTCTTAATTACTTTAAATTAATTCAATACTCAAATGCACAATTTCAAAAATCGCCATTCTTCCGCTGTATTGACGCATAAGAATGGCAAATACGGCCCCTGGTCATAGGCATCCGATTGGGGCATTATACTTATCCCAAAACTTAGAGTATTATTTTGAAATGCCTTAAACGGAATATTAGACCATCATAAGCATTAAATCTAATATAAATCCAACATAAAATCTCTTATTCTTTCTCCTCTTTTGTCACAGCTGATCTACCATATCCCTCTACTGCTTACTACCATTTGAATAATTTCGACGTCCGGATAATAGTAAGAGCCACTGCAAATTCTTTTGATGCAACAGTAAAATATCCTGATTCAGTTATATCGTAATCGTATAAACTTTAGACTTTATGTTTGTTTTTTTTTTTTTGATAATATTGCACATCTAGTTTTTTTTTCCTAAGTCGCGAATTCATTTTAAAGGTACGTACATACATACTACATAGCGTTTCATACTACACTAAGAAAAATGGTTGGTTTAATCCAACATACAATTTCGTAGTACCATTTTTATAACAAAATGATGTTAAAGAAATCCGCTATTGTGTTTGACTAAAACATATATGTTGCGTTAACATTTTTGTTTTGGATTGACGATATTTAGTGTTGATTTATGGATGACCACTTTATTTATGTTCTTTTAAAATAAAGTGTAACGTTAACTCAAACACGCAATTTGCGTTGATTTAATACATAGAAAGTGTTGAAATAGTATTAATTCATTTTCACGTAACCATAAATCACAGTCAAATGAAAAACTTTGTTGGGAAATTTTAATATTCTCTGCGCATGTTCTTGAACAATCACATCGTACGTCCGGGAGCAATTTGGATTCGCCGTGTTAACCCTGGACGAAAATAAGAAATAATGTTCCAATTAACAATGAAAATGGTTCCTTTAATATTACTAGAAAGTTAAAAGCAAACCTGAAGCATTAAATAAAATTACATTTTCAGTTGCGGCAATTGTAATGACAAAGTACCATCACATCTATTTTGTACCAGTTTTCTTCGTATACAGTACAGCAAATACGTTAATCACTTATGTATATTAAAGAAATTGTCACATAGATGGCGCTTCTGCTATTTCATTCGGGTAACATAATAATTTTTAACATAATATTTACCAGATATATGACCCACCAAATAGGAGCCGTATTCGTGGAAAGCAATGTTTTTTGGATCAATTAAATAAAATTATAGTTATTCAAAACTATAATGTTTGTACAACTCCTGAAAATAATCTTATTTTAAGTTACTCTTATTGTCTACGCAACAAATATTGTTGTATTAGTATAAACCAAAATAATGTTCACTATACCATTACAATAAGAGATTTTGAAACTTTTTGTCTGTCTAATCAAACGAAAATAACGTTATTTCAAACAAATTGTATACTACAGCTAGCACAATGTTGGTTTGTTTGAAATATAAACTTGATGCAGTAAAAGCATATTTTGCGTTAACATTACTCATTTTTTGTATTTTTGTTACTTAATTTAGTGTCCAACCAACATTTTATGCTAACACTGTTTTATAGGTTGAATAAATCCAATGGTTGTGTTGGTTATATACAAGCCAAAAAGTCTGTTAAATTAACGCATTTTGCGTTGACTAAATACAATTTTTCCTCAGTGTATAAATTGTTAGTTCCATACTTCTTCTACTGCTTGTACAGATGTTCATTTCAAAATAGAATATTTTAAATTATATTTTTGCATATGTTATATAGATTTCAAAATTAATTTTCCGCAGTGTTATAAAATCATTAAGTAGATATATGAGATTAAATTTAGGTGCAATATACCACGTCGTGAGACAGGTAATTATTATTATTGTATAAGGTGTAGAACATAAAGTAAACTAAACGATAATTTCCCAGGAACTTACTTTTCCAACTGAATGAATTACTGCTAATCAACTACTAAATGAAATTTTCTGGAATTAGGTAAACGTTACACGTTATTAGGTAATATGTTAACTGCTGCTTCTGTTGAAGATCACTGTATTAACACCGCCATTATTAAAAGTACTTTTCTTGTTACTTCACTGCTTAGCTTATGTGATTTACTATCCCATAGAAAGAGTACCTGTATAAGCTTTACGAAAACACGTAATGCTTTTAAGTTGCTCACATTTAGTTAATTATCGTGAATAATACAATTTGAGGTTATTTTTTTTTATTTATAGAAACTCTCAATCGCTACAAAATGCCATCCCTATATTATTAAATATCTTTTGTTTTGTAAAGACTAGTACTCATGTGATAACCAAGTGCCTTAACTAGATCTTGACTATTACTAGAAGTCGCGGCTTCAATCTCGCTCTGAGGAATTACGGCAACTATTTTTTTTTTTTCGTAAATAACCATTTTATTTGATGGGAGATAAGGATTCACTTCTCGCAGGAAATATGGGGACACCTATAATGGAAAATTTTAAAATTTCTTGGGTGTAAATCCAGCTTTCGGATTATGAAAGCCATAAATCACTTATTTATGTGTATTATTGCGATCAAAGGTTTCAATTATGTTTTGTTTCTAATCTTGAATACTTTCCAAGATTTAATTCGGACAATAGTCAATAAAATAGAAAATAAAAATAAGGACATAAATACTAATCAAAAAAAGAAAACTGCGTGAGTTGGTGAAATATAGTTGATTTTTATGTAAACAGATGAAGAAAATTAAGTTATTGTACTCTGATATGTCAAATACAACATAAGGTACACTTGATTTCTTCTTTAAAGATGATAAGTAAACTTTTATATACCAGATATACATGGACATTTTATGGTGGTAAATGTGTAAAATGCCAATATTGTTAACTTTTTTCGTGCGTCTGTTTACTTGCATTACGTATGTCTGATGTAATATTATGTAGTGATTTATATTTGATATTCACCTTGTTTTCAGCTTTAATGGTATCCGCGGTATTTGAATTGCTAAACGTTAATAATGATTGCTAATAACCAAATTCGGTACCTACATAATAACCCAAACCTCTTTTCACAAACGAATCAAAGCAAGTCGTATTGTCTAAAATCGGCCGTTCGGGAGCACTTGGAATCTTAAAATTGATTTAAAGTATGGTCCAGGCACCAGGTCATTAAACGACAAAGAAATATGGACGCAGGGGTACGCTGATGATATCATAGTACTAAAGGAAAGTTCCCGGGCGTGGTGGCAAGCGTCATGCGTAATGCACTGCGAATGGTGGAGGAATTGTGCCTTTCACAAGGACTCTCAGTTAACCCACAAAAAACAAAGTATAAAGTATCTGGGGGTTACTCTCGATGCGAAACTGAGCTGGAAAAATCACTTAGTTAAAACAACAACCAGGGCTACGCAACTATTCTGGCGCTGCAGGAGAGTTGCTGGTAAAACCTGGGGACTAAAACCGAGGGTGATCCATTGGATATATACTGCCGTGATAAGGCCAGCGATAACATACGGGGCAGTAGTCTGATGGAGAAGAACAGAGGTGCCCTTCGCAGTAAAGCTGCTAACCGCTGTTCAGAGACAGGCATTGCTGGCAATCACTGGTGCAATCGACAGCACAGGGACTGCTTCTGTGGAGACCATTGTGGATCTCCCCCCGCTTGAGCTTTATATAAAAGCAGAGGCTTTGAATGCGATCCTTAGACTGAAAGCCAACAACTTGTAGCATCCCAACTTTAGGGTCGGAAAGCACACTGATACTACGGGTACGATGCTGGACGGGTTATTGCTGCAAATGCGCACGGACAGTATGGCATCCGAAATTATTTTCACTGAAAAGATTAAAATCTCCATACCGAACAGAGACCAGGCACGTAGTGAGATTACTGCTACTGATAACTGGTTCACGGATGGATCCAAATCCAGCCAGGGCACAGGAGCCGGTATTTGTAGACACAGTCCCAATCAAAGGATATAGAGACTGCAAACAATCACTCAACACACTGGCTCGAGACTACACGGTGTCACTGATTTGGGTGCTGAGACATGAGAATATAAAGGGCAATGTGATAGCCGACGAACTAGCCAAGGAGGGCTCTTAAAGACATTTCATAGGTCCAGAGAGCCCGTACGTGGGATTACTAATTACTCCGCAATAAGGGAGATCTGGACCTGGTTAGATAAAGAAAGTACAAAGAGGTCGACTGAAGGTCAACTCCATACTAAACCGCTAATAGCAGATGGGGATGCTAGCTTCTCTGATAAACTACTCAGACGCAGCAAGAAAGAAGCTAAAACCATTACTGGGCTGGTAACCGGACATTGTCCTCTGAAAAGGCATCTGTACAACACAGGTCGAGTAAGCGAACCGTGGTGCAGAAGATGCGACTACACGAGGAAACGAGTTTACATGTAATCTGCACCTGTGAAGAATTGGGATCTATTGGAGTCCCATTTCTTACAAAGAAAGGCAAAAAACACTTTTTATTTTCTTTGTTTACCTAAGCAAATGGCTTGTTTTTTTTACTTAAAACACTATTATGATGTATTTTTCAGGAATAACTCCTTTATTATATTTATTATTTCATTTTAATAATTTTTATCCTAAGAAAGATATGAATGGCAATTAATTTTGATTTTGATAGTATAATACTACTATAATTAATAAATATTGAATATTCTTGAACCCAATTTTTATTCTGGGGAAGCGTATAACCGAAGTCCGTATGCGACTGGCCCGTCTGCGTCTGACTGACACGCTTGCCTACGGTGATAGTGGGAGACTCTTCTCGCGCAGTGCCGAGCACTGACGAGATGACTGGATTAACCAACGGGCAGCGGGCCACGAAACGGATGGCTCCACTTCACTGTAAAAAAAGTTGCAGTAAAATTACATGTAAAATCGTTGGTAACAAAGTTGCCTACAATTTTACAGGTAAATTTGCTTCATAAGGTAAAATTTCTACCATCTAGTAAATTTCACATGCTGATGTGCTTTTCAAAGATTGTACTGTAAAATTCGTATGTAATATTTATATGAACTCTATATTTACCGAACACTGAAGCAATTTTCATATGTATTTTTATAAAGAGAGCAAGCAACTTGCCTAATTCTTTTATAGCACCTAATAGGTCATACTGAATCGCTCAACCAGGGATCAAGAATGAACACGCTTACGCGAAACCTACGATTGTTTGTGACGTACATGATATCACTGAGCCAATAATAAGTTCGACAAACGAATAGAATTACCTACGGGCACAGATAAATAATCCAATAACCAATCACATTGCAGCGTGTGAATTTCGTATTTTCCGTGATATCTATAGTTTTACCCGAAAATTCAAGTAAAAACAAATAAATATAAAAGAGCCTCATGTTTTTACAGCAAAATTAATAGTTCACTATTAAAATTACTTTTAAAGTGCACTAAATACCCCAAAAAAATTTCAATTTTACACTTTTAAGTAAATTTTGGGAGTAAATACAAAATTGTACATGCTTTTTCCTGTATTTTCCTTTTGAATTTTTGTTACATCTTAAACTTACATGAAAACGCTATAAATTTTACCGAAATTTCTTTTTCCATGTTAATATCCTAGAAAAAACATGTAACACAAAATTTACATGATTTATTGTGGTAAATTCACAACGTTATTACATGTAATATTCCTGATTTACCATGGCAAAATTACTGTAATTTGTTACAGTATTCAATGTAATTTTTGCACAAACGTCTGAAATCAGGGGCCAGTCTAGAGGTAGCCCCAGTTCGCCGCTTGTCTGCATAAATAATTACAAAGCGCGCTTTGTTGCATCAAATCATAGGAATCGCAATCTTCGTTCTGTACTTAAATGTGTATGTGTGGTTGTGTACGTAAATTTATCGGTATTTTTACAGAAAATAAAAGCTCCTTAGTGAGGTTAAGTGATTAGAATCTCGAGTGAGGAGTAAATTATAAACTGTATGTGTGTGTGGCAGGAATGTGTTGCGTTTCTTTCACCTAAGACAGAGCCCTAACTTAAATATATGTTGTAAATTTACTATTGTGAATTTGTTTAACAATTTGGGTTTTTCCGTGTATTGCCTAATAACATTAACCGAATTGGGCAATTAAATACTTCAGGAATGCTGTCAATAAGTCTTAATTTAAGCGAGCGACACGTTTTGCTTCTTCCATCGTTGAAGCGTTTCTCACTTTTGAACATATTAAAATATAACGCTATTTTACTTTAAAAGGTAACGTAACGTTAATGTATACCTGCATTATAGTTATCTAGCTCTTCAAAAAAAGAAGGAAAATATTCATCGAGCTGGTATTTTTGTTTTAAAAAATATTATAAGTACATGCGCATAACAAAATAATATACCTATAATAAAGCTCAGCCAGACATTAAGGTCGTAGGAAATATGATGTTTACTTAAGAAGAACTTATAAAATTGATACTGACGGCAGTAGTCTAAAGAATGCAAATTAGATTGCAAATTCCTCTCTGTACTATCTGTTACCGAGAAAGCCGATCTTGTTATAAAATCTGATGCTCAAATCATGTTCGTTAACCCAATAGGCTTCATTCTGGTTTATATTCATAGCTCGTAGAATTCTAGTCAGGCTATATACAGGGATTATATCGCAAACTACTTTTTAAATATATTCTTAATTCCCATACGTCGACTTTTATAGCTTTCCCAGATGTTATTACAATGAGCCAATTCAGCGTCCGAACATTTTATATTTTATCCTAGTATATTGTATATTAAATGGAGACACTAATAACACACATTTTCATAAAGAGAACGTTTTCATTGCTATTTAGGTATATCGGATGTTCAACCAGTAACAGGACAGTAACGGGAACGAATGGGGAACGAATTAATACTTTAATATCCTGAAAATTTTACAATAAATGCCCATTGAGCATGGGGGTGACTACAATTAATAAGAAAATTATTGTTTTGTTGGAAGGATAATATAATAAATTGGGAAATTATATAAATGGAAAAAAGTTGCGTACGAAAGGTTCCGAAGATATATGAATAAAATGAATTCATAGATTACCAATTTATTAATGGTCTTGTCTACGCCTATGGCCAACCGCGGTCGGTTATAAACTAATGAAATGAAAAATATTTGAAACCTGTAATTATTTTTACATCAAAGTGTTTCATTCACATGACAATATTTATGTTTTTTAGTAATATTAGAATAGAAATAGATATAACAACTTTTTCACGTAGAACACCCTTACATATAGGTTAAAAATGGATACAAAAAAGTTTTTTCTTTAACTTAGCACTTTGGCAATATAATAGGCTCATATAAGAAGCTTTGCCCCTCATCCGAGCTTTCTTGATACAGACGATGCCGAGAACTATAGAAGTTTGAATTTGACGAGCAAAGATAGTCAAGTATTGTCTATTGCTAAGGGGTTATTTTGTCCAACTGACACGTGGAATTATAAAAATACTTCTAGTCACATTTTAATTTGATCTAGACTAGACAAATTTACTAGCTGTTTAAAACTAAATGAATGCGATCTATTGGTGTTTTAAACACCGTTTTCCTAAACACAAGGTCTTTTAATATGCCACTCTATTTCTTAAATGTGATAAATATTGTCTCTTTAAGACGTTTTCTCAATTATAAATATGCAAAACCACTCATTCACAAGTTTTGGTTTCAACTAACGTACCAATTTAAAAATGATTTTTTGAGAACCATTATAAATTAAGTGAATGTTTAAGCTATTTGATTCAAGTCTAAACTAATTGCTGTAAATAGATGTTTCCCAATACATCTTTAAGATGTTGAATTTTTTTATGCCCACTGGTATTAACGTTTAATAACACGAGTTACAACATTGCAAGTCAGTCACATTTGGTGGTTTGTTTGGATATGTTAATACGGAGAATCAACACGAAAACAGATACACGTGCAATGCAGGTGTGCGTATAATGCAATACTGTTATTAGAAATAGGTGGGGTTCTATATTTCTATCCGAGGAAAAATTCTGATTGTTGACGCTTCTGAATGTCTAGAAGAATTATCAATCCTCATATCTGAACAAAGAATTCACAACGAAATTCTAGTCATTTCTGTCTATTACATACGCGTAGTCAACTCGTCTGGCAAAGTTTGGAAAAATCAACACTAAAATATTTGACTAGCGCAAAATTAACGCCAACACCGTAATATTTTCAACAGTGTAATGATTTGAAATTGATATTGAATATAACGACAACTTTATTTGTATAGCCCTCTATTTTTCATGGTTTTCTTTCTCTGCAATTAAGTTAATGTCCTCAAGGACTCATTTACACTCAAAGGCTCAGTCACTTATATTACTTGATGAATATGATGCATGCAATAATTCATCATAGATATAGCTAAAGAAATGCTGAAACCGATGATTAGATATATCAATGTCTGCATTAAATTAAAAGGTTATATCATGTATTTATATTGAATAACATATATTGCTATCATCATTCTTTATTTTTAATATGACCTAAACATCTAACCCTATCCATAAGTATGACAATTATTTTTGAGTATCCATGCACTTTTTCGAAAAATTCAACCGCCATCCACGTCAAACCAATGAACTATACCGGGTGAAAAGTTGCAAGCTATGGATTGCATTTTGGGCGACTAGAAATGGGAAGGACTTAGCTGTAGACGTACCTACGCATGAGGACGCAGCACAAATTTATTAATATTCGGCGAATTGTGATTGCTCAGCCGAAATAAGATGAGCCAGATATTTTTTTTCTCCGCTATCGATGGTCTGAATAACAGATTAATAACGAATTGCCAGTTGTTGTAAACACGATTTATGAAGTTTGCAAAAGTAATATTAAATCCAACATTACATTTGTGTTAGTGAATATGGCAATAATAAGACAATACTCATTTGATGCTAAAATCTATTCATGCTTATTTTTAGGTATCTCGAAGCATCAGATAATGTAAACTATATATTACAGTGACAGAACTCATAAGCAACATACAAAAAACAATGAAAAAGAGTTTTAAAAGTCAATAACCAAATCAAATAACAAACATAGTTTAAAAAAAAAACTAGCAGTAGTAAGTAAACAAAGTACCTATCCGTCATTAAATAGTATAATATTATTCATGTTCTATATTTATTAATCATTAATTCACAAAATACCATGCGACAGTAATAATCGTACGGTAATGTAGAATGTGCTAATTTTGTACGACCGATATTTATTTTTATGCAAAAGGTTTAAAACAGTTGCTCTAATATTACATTCACATTTGTCTAGATGTCATACTAGAATTTCATTCCACTAAGGCACAAACTTATTTCGATATCACTGACATTTTTCGCTAGGACATTTTTATTTTTATGTTAGGTATTAGAGAAAACCACGAAATAAGTTCTATCCAATCCTCTATTTTAATTATTATTACAACCGGTTTCAGCTCTAGGCCATAATCAGGCGCAATCCGTCAGTAGGATTTTTACAGCTTTGTCGTTTATGTTAAATATCAAATTAAAAACGTTATAATTAAAATACTACTAAATGCGAGAGACAGTAGTATGGGTTACCGTTATTTGCCAGATTTATTCATTATACGTACCTATTAATGTAATTAATTATATCGTTATACTAATTGTACATTTTTATTTTAAGTAGTTGCTTCGCTTGGCTTAGCTGGAGGTATTGTTTTACTTAAAATTAATTTTAATTTCCATTTTCGTAATCTTTTTGCTTTCCTCGCTTTTGGTTATTTATTATTACTTAAATGCCACAAAGTTACAGAAACAATATAAATAAACACCAACTATTGTGCTGACATTTACTGAAAATACAAGGAGCAATTGCTAGCAGAAGTAGGTATTCAAAGGTTGCTTGAAAAAAAAAAAGACAAATAATTTATTAGTGACTACTACGGATGTTAGATATGAGCTATTTTTATTTCTAACTAGAAGGCGTTGCGTTTCCCAAATCAGATGTACTTCGGACATGGCCACCATACGAGCGGCGCGCTTCCAAGATATTCGGGTGTTCGCATTTGGAATAGCGCGTACGGTATATCGTCAATGTACATAGAATACATGTTATTTATAAAAAACTAAATAATTACAATACAGCTAAACCCCGTGCTCCACCTAAAGATACTACACGAGGCTACCTATTCTAAGTACTATATGGATTCAACAATTGAAATGTTTCTAATTAAATAATTTCCCTATGATTATTGATAATAATAAGAAAAATATAATAAATCGATCAGCTATCAGTTGTTGTAATGCTTGCGCCCGTGGTATCTCCCAGCATTCACAGAGAAGCAAGGAAAACCGCGTTACCTCTGGAAGGATTGAAACTAAAGTGGTCAGTGACAAAACTGAATTATTTTACGATAGAAATCACAACAAATACTTCTGTCAAAATGGCAGGAACCTACTACATCTTCGATTTTACATTTAATAATTACATTCATTCTAAAGATTCGGTATTTTATAAAAATAATATATTTTATGCCTGCGGTAATTACTTAACTGGTTATTTAAATTTATTTTTCTAGAAAATAGTTTCTTACAATTGCAATTTCCTTTTAAAATGTCTCCATAACAGGCTTTTATTTGGTCATTTTATTTTTGTATATTTTACCGACAACCTATGGAAAACATTCATATGCATTGCTACCTATTCGCAGGGCAATAAAGTACTGCAAAAGACTGTCTGCACTATTCACACGCATTGAAGAAATTCCTATGCAGTGCCTGCGGCCAACGATGCGAACAAATTCGGTTTCTAATAGGACACGGATCTAAATATTTACAGTATTTCTGATAGCTGTTATAATATCTCTTGTTCTCCGCGTACGTTTTAAAAATTTTACTATTTTAGAATTCTTTTTATCTTGACCAAAATCAATTAATTATTATTTTCTTGTTTTTTCTTTATTTTTAAAATAATATTTGCAAAGATATAGCTTTACAATTTTATATACCTTAAGGGCAACAGAAAAAGGAAAAATGGAAAATCCGGAATAACTATTTAAATTGATGCACGCTCAAGATGCAAATATGAATTGCATAAAAAACTTTTAAAAATTGATAAACTCTCTTATATTCTCCTCAAAAACAGTTTGCCTCCTTTATAAATGTACATATATAGAAGCAAAATGTTGTTTCGTATGCATTTAGAAGAACACAGAGGAATACGAAATGAGATGAATATAAAACTTGCTCTATACCCATTGTATTAAAGGAAACAGGGAACAGAGTCAGCATATATCAAATATAAAACCATCTCGTTAACTCTTTACTCTTTTTTTTTTCTTTCAAATCCAAAGCAAAATTTCAATTTCTAAATGTTCTTTCTAGCTATTCTAAAATATTCTGCTTAAATAATAAGGAATCAACACCATAAATGTTCAATAAGCATTTAATTTTCCTTTGTGAAAAGAATTGGAAAGCGCTGAATCCCAGGCAATGTTTATTTTTTTATAAACCCTAATTGACAAAATACTCAACTATGTTAGCCTCTACTAACTATAATATAAAACTAATATAAAAAATCTTCGTTTTTAACATTACTTTGGTATTCTAGCCTTCATTAAGTTTTTTTATTTATTAACATTTAAGTTTTGTATTAGGTACTATATGGTATTCATCATTGTTGTTACTCTTATAATTTTGAAATGTTTGTCGTCGTCCCATTTATAAATTTTGCCTAACAACAATATTGCAATTTATTATAAGTACTAATTGACTTATAATTGTAGTAACTCGGTATATAGATGTATGTATATATTATACTAAAATAACTTATTACTACCGTAAAAAAAATATTTCTATAATTAACCGAAACACAAAAATCTTTTAGAGTTTGAAGGAGGCGTAAAAATAAAATGCCAAAACATTACTAGCGTGTTCTAATCATAAGCCATTCTTCAAGCAAAACTAATTAATAATTAATTTTTCGGCTAAACAACTTACTACATCAAGATGTATTGTCCCTGCCCAGATGATGTGCTCTTGAATACTTAAAAATTGTATCTTTTGCAACAGACTTACCGCAGAGTACGCTAACTCCCAAAGAAAATAATACTTAAATGTTATTTTGGTCAGACTGTTGCCATTATTTTGGTATCCTATATTAATTGGCCAATTAATTTTCGTAAAATACAAGAGACTAGGACAGTAAAACACGAAATGTATTGCAAGCGAAAAGAAATAAAGATCCTGCATTTCAGAAAGAAACAAGAATTTACAACTATTTACAACCAAATTCGCTTCAAACTAATACCACACTAGCATTGCTTCACGTCTATACGGTCTACTAAAAATTCATAAGCCAGAAATCTAGTACAACCAGTAGTCGGCTACAGTCATTGCATCAACTACTGCAGATACTAAAAAAAATTAACAAATGCTTCAGAATCAGCTAAGAACTTTGTTGAAGAAACGAAGAACCTCCGGTTAAATCCAAATTACAAAATGGTTAGCTACGATATCATTACCCTCTTCACAAACGTACCAATCGTTCGAATTCGTCCGATCAAATTACAATCAGTACTTCACGTTCTTCCGTTAGTAGAAGGACACCAAGAGATACATTTCATTGTTAATCGAAAGTAGTTCCTCAACGAGCTTTCAAAAAATACATAAAGAATATACCAGCGCTAGATTCGATACAAGCTGCAGATCTATATATTAAGTTGCACTTTACATAGTACACACATTTTTCGATACACACTCCCTGCCCTGTTCTCACAGAGTAAGCATCCAACAAACACATAGTCATTACTGTAAGTAATTATATTATCCAGTTGCTCAATTTTCTAATAATAAAATAATGTAAATTAGTGTAAGAAAAAAACTGTTTGTGTGCTACTCCTTAATTATCCTACAAAAGAATAACCAATCATTCGAACTCGCTACGCAGCTTGTTGTTTAAAATACCGTGGCAAGGCCCGATACCAACCCTAATAGATAAATTCTACCAAGTTACCCTGCAAACTAGAGTTGACCGTAAACACTATCAGTGAACTATTATCAACATGCGTAGAAAGAATATACTTCCAGATAGGGGACACGTTTTACCAACAAGGATTTGGAATGACGATACGCTTTAGTTTAAACAAACAGCACAACAAATACATCATCTCAAGCCAAAGTTCTAGCTCGAATTCCTTCATCACATAGTTACATCCAATAAATATCTGGTGTACGACACCACATTCTAGCAAGTTCGCCACAGAACTGTAAAAACAGAATGCCATTGCATCATTTAGTACACTAGTCCAGAAACTGGAAATAAGAAACACATGAGAACCAGTGCGTACAGAAAACTAACATATATAGCCCAGTCAACAACTACATTGCCGATCCAACGAATAACAACATATAAAATTGGGATCCCAAGATACCTGCACCATTGGTCAAAAATCATATATAATAAATAAAATAAAAACAGTATAAATGTATATATCAAAATTAAAATACATCAAGGTAACAACATCAAGAAAATAAAAAAACAAACACAAAACACACACGAGTATGCTGAGGGCCCCCCTATCCGGTCACAAGGAAGGAAAATTCTAATATTGTTTAATGCTATTCAAGAAAAAGTTCATTTAGGGAATAAAAGCAGCGTGCGGTTAAAAATTTCTTTAACTGCGATATAAAGCAAACCATGGAAGATTCCTTCGAAGTATCAAGTCAGAAGTTATAAATTTTTATGCCATTAATTATATGTGATTTATGAAATTTGCTTGACTTATTGCTAACCAGGTTACAACGAACGAAATGTGGATTTCTTGTATTATATTCATGAGATTGTGAATTCCTAAGGATTAGATTACATTAGGATGGAGTGGCCTATGGACCTGTTTCACCACGACCTTTTCAGATCTATTATGATCCCCTTTTTCCTAAAGGAAGCTCCCTAATTTTGCCCTCTTAATTAGGCCTATCATCTTTAAGAGCGGTTTCTTTGTTGAATAGATTAATATTATTTAATTATACCGTTATCAGTTTTATTTTTATCTAACTTTTAAATAATAAAAAAGATATAAATAAAGATATAAAGGATAAAATGTCGCAGTGAACAATTCCGCGATTTGCAGGTGATGTGGGATACCTCTACATTTGGCAAGTTTCTCGAGGCATTTTCCTTCAGAATTTTCCCTTCAGGAACTAAAGATGATCAGTAGTTAAATACCTACACATCGAAATCATATATTAGAATTTGAATATTAAATATTTTCAATAGATTTTGACATATCAAAGTCGGATCACGTTTTAGTTCGAAAGAACACTTCAATTTTTTTATAGTGTGGTTACTTTTTGTTTAACTTTAATTTAATAATACTTAAAATATGTATTTGCAATCCAAGTGCATTGATATGTCAACAAAAAGTCAGGGAAAATTGCTGAGAATTCGGTTTTGTAAAAAATTGGGTAAGGTTGCATACTCAGTGTACAGTTAATATTTTAAGATTGTTAATTAAGTATATTAATTTGTTTTGTAAAATTCAAAATGTATTTTTCCCATGATATACACACACCTACCTTTATTTTACAATGAATGTAAGGTGATTGTTTTTCAATTTATTTTAAACATTTCTAGTTCCATTTGATCATAATCCTTATTTATGTTGTTTTTATGCGGTTTCACATTTCGAACCTTTTACAAATAAAAATCTCATGTGTTCGAAATTAAATGTTTTCTTTAGCTCACAAAGTTAATCAACAATCACACTGGTTATATAAGAGTTAAATGCACATTATTTCACGTCAACTAATTACTGCAAAGATGAATATTAGAGTAGAGGGCATAAAAGCAACATCCTTCCACGGCATCTTCTGCCACACTGAAGAATAAAAATAAACTATCCATTCGTAGTTTTCCTAATGCTAGCGCGTCCTCTACGCTGTTGCAATTATAAATTCTCACCCCGCATACCATCTGGCATTTGAGAGGGCATACTTATGATTAAAAAGTAATAAAATAGATGACACTAGGATGTTAAAAAAAAGATTTTACTAATTTAATTAAAGTATTATATTTATTTATTTTTTATACCGGACTGTATGCTACCTTATAACATTACAATACCTATCCATCGTTGAAGATCAGATATAACTGCTAATAGATACACCGATCACGGCTGCCCTTATGATGGAAGCGGTTCCTCCCAAAACGTTGGATTCTATCAATCCCATAGACCATAGACAAACAGCAGAAGCGCAAACTCACACTCAGACTTACTTTCCAAAATATATTACTATATTACTAATCCTTGAGAAGCGGAGTTGGGTATTAATCCATTAAATTTTTCAATTAAATTCTATATTAAAATGACCAATCGGGATTTAATTGAAATTAAATTAATTGTTAATTGACGATTAAATACATATGTAATTATTAGTTAGTTAATCGTTAATTTTAATTTAAAATGGATTAACTCTCAGTTTCATTATTATTCTATCGTATTTTGTTACAATTCGACATTAAACTGTAATTGCCGCAAAATGGTCGCAAGCGGCAATAAAGATTTAAATAATCCAAATTGAATTCATTAATGGCCAACTCTGTGGGAGTGTGTATCTAAACAATAACGATTGAATGAAATCAATCATTGATTAAGAATTAAATCAATTTCAATTTCGATTGATTAATTTGATTGAATTTTGACCAACTCTGTTTAGAAGTTATCAGAACGAGCCCCTTTCCAAAAGCACTGTATTGATTAACCTCGTACAACGCTTTATGAGCAAATCTAATAATCATACTTACAAAGTTTTAATTCAAATCACATTCCTCATTTTCTATTCAAGGAATAACGATGCGGAGTGAAGCGAAAAATCGCGCTCGAAAATCAAAACACTTTTATAGGTTCTGTAATTCCCAAAGTTTGTCTGACTTGCCAAGTTCGAAGATCACTTAACGTTCGGAAAGCCCCCACGTAATCGCTTCTCATCCGATCTTCTGCATATCTATTAAATTTCGAGACAAAATAACATTCCCGCCTGCAATTTGCTGTGCTACAATCCGCCCAAGCGTATCTTTCGGAGCTAAGAGATTTTGCCTTTCCACGAGACCGATCGACGCTGGTCATCGTCACCGTTACGAATCACATCTAGTTTTACGGCGAGGCGACCCCGAGGATACGAGAACTCCGAGGAAAATTGCAATGCAAGCGCAAGCAGAGAGAGAATAAAATTTAATATAAAAGTCGTGTATTATTAGATACCACCGCTGTGAAAGTAAGATGGTGTGTTTCAATTTTCATTCTTCGTGATGTCAAACTGTACCCGATAAATTTGTCTTTCGCCGTTTATTCATAAATTTTATATTACACGGAAATCCACTTTATATTACGTGCTTAAACAATGTTTCACAAAAGTTGCATTTGTCGCTGACATCACATAATACTATTATGTTTTAATGAACTGGAGCTATAGAATACTGAAGAATTGTCGTTTTAATAAGGCACTTAAAAAGTGAGCGTCTGAGCGACTCTTAATTTTCAATTACAGCAATTACATGTAATTTTATGAATGATTCGACTTTAATATTAAGCAGTCATTTGAAACAGATTTTCTTTAAATAAAGTATGCTTTTACCATTATTGTTAGCTATTTGTTATCCAGTTGAGCAAACTTAGATGATTTTAGAATATCGTTATTTGGACTAACTCGTTACTTTTATTAGTCTTGTAGATTAGTCAAGTTATAAACCTATAACATTCAATAATGCTTATATTTAACACACATTTATAAAACCGGATATTACATGGAGTCAAGTATTTAAAGAAAATTTTAATAATTGTGATAGATAAAATCCGCATAATTCGATTTCTTTTTTGCTGTAAGAGCCGTCTCACACATTTAGTCTCCGGAAAACTGCAACCTCTTGGCTTTTTGTATTTAATCGCCCATTGCGTCTACCCATTAAACCAGGGGTGGCTCTTATTAAAGAACCACGGCACCATGGCCCCACCATTGCAAATCACAAATTAATCAAATAGCTCTTATTTTCTGTAAAAACACCGATAAATACACGTACACACACACATTTAAGTACAGAACGAACGTTGCGATTCCCATGATTTGATGCGACGAAACGCGATTTGTAGCTATTTATGCAGAGCCTCCGCGCGGAGCTAGCGGAAGAGGGAGTGGTCACAGTATACGCAAAAATTACATTGAAGTGGGGCCAGCCGCATCTTGGCTCGCTGTACGCTGATTGATCGAGTCACGCGTCATCAGTATACGTCAGTACTCGCAGCACTCTAGGAGAAGGGTCTTCCGCTATCACGGTAGGCAAGCGTGAGTCAGACGGCCGTCGAAGATCTGCTATTGAAAGTATAAAAACAGATAAACGTAGAAAACCGTCGCTTACGGATTTCAGCTTAGACACTTCCCCGCAATAAAAATTGGGTTTAAGAATATTTAATATTTATAAATATTTATGATATCGCAAATTAATAACTATAGTATTTCAAATCAAAATGAACTAGCATTCATATTCCATAGGGTAAAAATTAAGGAAATGAAATAATAAATATAATAAGGGAGTTATTGCTGAAAAATACATCATAATAATGTTTTAAGTAAAAAAAATAAGCCTTTGCTTAGGTAAACAAACAAAGAAAATAAAAATTGTTTGCCATTCATTGTAAGAAATACGTCCGTTTATGCTCAGGATATCCATTATTTATTATCAAAAAGTTATGTTTTTCATCGGTAAATGATATTTTTCGTAAAATATGTGTGTGTTTTTAAAATTAAATCCAACACTACAACTACACAATAAACTGTTCTGTTATACAATCAACCAATCTATATTACCTATTATTAATCTCAAAGATTTATCTGTCAAAAAAATATATTCAAAAAAATGTTTATGCTTTTTTCTTGTATGTTCAACAAAACTTATTCAAACAATCAATTTTTGTCTTAAAACTTTTCTCTACCTCTTACCGCTACCGAGTTATGCGCACCGGCAGAATGCAAAATTTTCTATTTCCAAAAATTTATCTAATCCACTCAGTGTTTTTCCGCAAAAAAATGTTTTATTACTTTTGGTTTTTATCATGCTCAACGAAAAGAATACCTTTTCTCAGAAAAGTGTTTATTTTAATTGAAAGTAGCGTGCTGTTTTGCCGGAACACTATTTTCTTCTTAAATACATGCTTTTCGACGAAAAGTAACCGTAATTAAATGGAATGCACCTTAGTTTTGATTAATATTATATAAAGTCTGTATAACTTCTGTTTAAGTAAGTCAATACACATTACATTTTATATTGTTATTATTACATACATATTTAACAACATATTTTAATTTCTTTTAAGTGCGTTATCATATTATTGAATTATAAACAGTGTTTAAATAAAAAAGCCGGACGTTTTGGTTTATTTGCGTGAACACGCATGTATACATCGATTTAAAACTTTTTTTCCCTTTTAACGGAAAATGCAAGCACCTGTATTCAAGCTGAGTGCTTTTTCACGGGGAAGTATTTTAGTTTTATTCATGTTCTCACGTGCCTAAGTCTCAGATACACAAACAATGATGAATATTTATCATGCGAGGTTAAAGAAATTTCAAAGATAATTGGAATCTTTTCAGTTAATGCTGATTTACTAATAAGCCGAGGAACTTTACAGCAGTATAGTGTTTGAAGGTTTTAAAACTGTTATACACGGGAAAAACGATCTTGTTGTTTTCAACCACTTTTCATGCATTTGGTTACAGTTACTAAATTATTACTTGTATCTTGTGTAATATTCCTCTATTCAATCAAACAAATAATTTGGTTAGTAGATTTATTTGAAGCTAGCGCAGTATTTATTAATTTAACTAAATATTTACATGAAAGTAAAAATAAATAACGCATTTTATTTTCGTATAGCAGTTTTGTTCCCATATAATACAGCAGATGAGCAGATATACTTATGTGTAGTAGAGAAATAAAGAGGACTTCAATCAGTGAAAGGGAATCAACTATCAATGTCTTTCACTTAAAAGAATAAATTGTTTCAACGAAAAATATATTATTTCCGAAGAAATGCGTGAATTTAAAATTAGATTCCTTTTCAAGGAAACACCCAATCATGTTGGCAATATAGAAAACGCAAAAACTTTTGGTTTAATGCAATTCCTTTTAAATGAAAAGGATATTTCTCTCAGTGTATAACATGTTCCTAAAGTTTCATATTTTTTTGAATTTCCAGGTTCGGAATCTTCCCTTGTATGAATTTTACCACTCCAAAAGTTAGAAATGTATTCAAATACGAGCTGTGAGAAAAACTGTAAATCATTTTCATTACAAGATGATGAGATGGCAATTAGCTATCACTAGTGCGAAGTTATACGATTGCAAAGTGTATTCCATTAAAGCAGCTCTTTATTGTTTCATTCTCCGTAAAAAAAGCAATAATGCCTGCGACTGCTGAATTAACTGAATATCTTACCAGAAAAAAAAATATAGAGAATTTATTTCTTCTTCTTTCTAGTTTCTTTCTTTCTTAAAGATGTAGCAAAACAACAGAAAAATGTTAAGGAAAACATGTTGAAGAAAGTCGTACGGAATTTATTAGTATTTCATTTATTGCTGTTTTTACAGATTTATGTTATAAAACGATAAAAAAATATCAATACTAGGTACGCTAAAAATAGCTATTCTTTGAATCTGTTGTTACTAAATAATTATAGCTCCTACATCAAACCAATTTAATTTCATACAACGACCCAAAAATTCAGATTGAGTCGTCTCTTTTTATAAGAAAAATACCTTGACTTTGTACTGGACCTTTTATTTAGAATTATTATTTCTCAAAAAGAAATGTATAATGTACACTAAGGATTGTATACCGGTTTACCGGTTAACCGGTAAACTGACCAAAAAACGTTTGGTAAATTTACCGGTAAATTACAAGAAATTACCGGTAATTCGGTAAATGAAAAATCCATACCAGAAATTTTTATGTATGTACGAAATATTGTGTTTATAAATATTTAAAGGTCTAAAGGAACATTGAAAATAAAAAAAAAAATCAGGTAAGAGTAAGTAACAATATAACCAATTATTAATGTTTTTTTTTAATGGGAGATGTTTTTTGTTTAATTTTAATTTAAATTGTCTTGAGATTGAGAGCCGCTGTAATGCCCTAGAATAGAGAATATAGAAAAAAAACTGACAATTTTTTTTGATTGGAAACGTATAACATCCATTCCAGCGAGTTAGTCAGGAGAAGGAATCAAAAAATTCAACAAAAAATTGAAAAAATGGATTGTGGAAATTGAAAGAAAATAAGTCTCAAACGTGATGGGTAATGAAAAGCAACGCAAACAAAAGCGAGATTAAACCTAAGCGTACATTAGCCTCGCCGAATCGAAGCGAATCGAATCGAATTAATTCGCATCCCAAATAATCATATGGGACTGCGTCGATTAAAGAAGAGCGCGGCGAATCGAAGCGCGCGTACGCATCGGTTGTCAGGCGAATTTATGCGGCGGCGCGCTTCTACTCGTCAAAAAAATTAGCAGAATTCTTTGTTAGATCTGCAAACAAATGGTGAAACTCACCATAGATATTCCTTTTACTATTGATTTGTGTATCCAACATTTGGGCGCACACCGTTTTCTTTTTTTTTCATTTGCTTCTTCATCAAGAACAATTTGAAATAGAAACATTTCTTCCATCCGAGCTGTCCATCACGTACGAGTGATCACCTACTACAACTACAACCTGTGAGTTAACAACTGATTGACTCGATTCGATCCGCCTATGATAAACGCACGACCGAAAATTCGACTCGTTTCGCTTCTCCTCGATTCGGCTGTAGTGGGCGCTAGGCTCAATATTCATTTGTTGCTAAGACGGTAGGAAGCAAAACGCCCCACACTCATTTTTTAATATTTAAATTAATAGTATTTTTTTTACTTCTAACAACTGTTTAAAATAATGAAATACAAATATTTAATACAAAATTCTAATATTATGTGCAAAATATGTATTATTCTAGCCTAACTTCTAACCCTATTTTCTTGGGGAATCCCCATTAATGTCACACATGAAAAAATACAATTACCGGTAAACCGGTATTTTCATTTTCATTTACCGAATTACCGGTAAATGAAAAAATCGGTAAATTTACAATCACTAATGTACACCGTACAACTTTCCTGTGCATGTTTAAGCTAAAATTTTTCTTTTACGTGAACGAAGGCAATTTTCTTTTGCTACTTTCAACTCCTCACGGTCCTCTTGAAAACGCAGTCTTAAACAAAATTGGCGAAAAGATATAATATAGTACTATTTTTGAAAACGCGAAAACTATTTTTCGTTACACAGTATGTATAAGAGTATTAATTGGAATTCCTGTACACTTTTATCTAGATAAATATTTATACAGAATTAATTAGAATATCAATACCTTTTTCACGTCTTGGCAAATCAGTGTGTTTATATTTACCAATGTATGCAACTGATTACCAATAAAACTTTAAAACTAAAATTATCACTGCGTCTATATAAAAGTGTGGTCAGCTCGCTAAAATATATCATCATAAAGTCTCTGGTTCCATTTGATACAGTTACAGTTAGTTATCAAATACATATTGTTAAAGATAATTACGATGTATCCAGAATGGTCTTTTTGTGTTAAATACATATATTGAACGTCTTAAACTGTTTCATTTAAAACTTTTAAAATTTAAGGTGACTTCAGGTTAAATCGCAAACCCATGTTAAAATAAAACCGATTGATTGCAGTTTTAGGCATTCCCTTCTTTTGATATTTTACTATTCTAATCCTTTGGAACCTCTCTTTTAGTGTTTCAAAAGATAGCACATTAGGTTTCTTTTTCGCGTTTGGATATATCTGTAAAATCAGAAAATAGTTTCTGCCACATTCTCCTTGTACCTGCGCCGTATTAATTAATTCTTTCTTGCAAAAATTCATTTATACCAGTACCTTAATAACTTTCATTAAATACGATTACACGAAAACAAAATTACAGTTATTATGAAGTCATCAGATATTGAAGTTACAAATACAACCATAATAATGAAAAATTAATGAAAATCTTAATAACTCAAGAGGTAGAACAGATGGATACAGGACATGCTTAACAAAAATCAAAATATTTATTAGTTAATAGAAATTCAATGAGAAGGATATATTCAGGGTGTTCTATTTAAAAACAAATGAGATATTTTCAATCGCAGTCGTTGAATTTTCACTTTAGTGACGAACATCCAGTATATTAAACTTGAGACATAACCATATCTGAAAGTGTGAGTAGATCTGTATTTAGATATTTCAAAATTTGGTTCACTTATTGCAAATGGTAATCAAATTGCAACCGCCTCTCTCACACAATTTGGCGTAAATTTTAGGAAATCAAAGATATCTTGGAATGATTAATGAAAATATGCAAAAATGAATTTAACGAAAAATTAAATTAGCTAGCTCAACGAATAACATTTTTAAAGGGCACTAAAGAACTATTAACCTCAGAGTTACCCTCGCGAATTAAAACTTGAATCTAACCACGAAAAGTAATTTGTGAGTGAATGAAATCTGACTTTCTTAAATACCCGAAAAATTGAAAAGGTTTAAATAAAATAAAAGAATAGAATTTTCAACCCAAAGAAGCTAATTAACAGTCAAATTTATTTTTCAAAATGGGTTTAAATACAGATTGCGCAGAAAAAAACCGTGAACTGAAGGTTCTGGCCTAAAATAAAAACTGCACTTGATTCTAAATTAAAATAGGACAATGCTATTTCCTATGCAAAGCAAAAATTTTGTTTGTTCAGGAAGATTATCTAAATCTTTCAATTTCAATTCACGTGGTATCAAAAATAAATTAAGCGTGGACAATTACGAGAAAATCACAAAAAACTAAATGCAAGAACAATGCTTCTACTCACCCAAACGAGGTGATTGATAAATCAAAATGAAACAGCAAAATCGAATAACGGAAAATAAACTCTTTAAACTATAATGAGAGAATAAAAACTAAAAAAATATCTTCCCGAACAAAAATAATAAATGATCTTATATCTATAATGTGCACACTTCAATATATTAACAATTATTATAATATGAATTCCTTGATGGACTAAATTTTTATCGAAATAAAATTTCAATCTTAAAAGAATTACAAAATGACAACAAAGAAAGAAAAATACAAAAAATACGTCTACTGACGTCAATAGTCGAACAAGGAACTCCCTGACAAAACTCTACAATCGTTTTTCTTACAAAAATCCCTCTCTCAAAAACTTACAACGCAGTCGTAAACACACGACAAAATAATCATAGAATCTGCATAAAATCTACACTCAAACGATAAATAAATGAATGGAATTAATTTAAAAAAACTTAACACTTAATTTAAAAAATCATACAATAAACTCTTTAACTAAATTTTAAATAAAATAAACATTATTGTGAAAATTCTCGGAACATTGAAAATTGGCTGAACGGAGAAAACAAAACAACAAAACTATGCAACTTAAAATACACTCAGCGGAAAGTGGGTAAACTAACCATAGCAGTACGTTATATCTTATTTGTTCAGAATTTACTGACATTTCTAAAAGTGGAATAATAATAGGGGTATTTTATTTAAGAAAACAAAATTGAAAGCTGTACCTAAGTTACGAAATACCTTATACAAATGCCGATAATTTTACGTTCTAGCGACATCATAATCCTGTAAAGAAATTATAAAAGCTTTCTCCTGTCTTTTACTGCTTATGAGTTATAGAGGAATTCTCTTCCAGTGAACTCCTTGTATATCCCTTATTGATCGACAAATTTTAGAGTGAGCAACGTACAAACACAGCTTTTGCATGAATTCCTAGAACAAAAAAAAATTGATGAGAATGATATACCTAGTGCAGCTAAAATTATTACCCCATAGAAGCAAGTAAATATTTAAATAATCACTTAGCTTAAAAAAATCACTTTTCTTCGGAATATCTACTACATTGTTGGAGTTGTCTATGTGTTTCTAAATATTTGCCCATGACTGTATTCTGGAAAGGCAATTAATTGAAAACAAAAAATAAAAATCATCAGTCTTTGTTAAAAAGCTTGTAGATTTTATGGATTTCCAAAACATACTAGAGAACAGAATTCATTTGCCACGGTAAATCGTTACGTGTGGTTTCTGGAAGTGACAAGAGGAACGTATAAAAAAAGCAGCTGCTACAAAGCCATGCTTTATAAATCACGTTTCCTGAACAATACTCCCGCTTATTATCGGATAATTCTCATGGTTTGATGTTCATCTAATTCTACGGGTTCTGTTCTGTTCGAGATCGTACAATTGTGATTGTGGATTCCAAACGCATTGTAGAAGCACATTATACTTAGTATATTGCAAACAATTTATTATATTCCAAAAATAGTTGATCTCGAATTATCGAGATTATTACCAACTGATCGTCAACAGAATTAATCGTTGAGTTTCTTTCTCTTTTAGAAAAGATCTCCCAAGAATCAGTATGAAAAATGACAACGTTTGACGCGAAGGGCAAAACGTCAAATATTATTCGGCAATCTCCAAAATTTGTAGTTGTTAAGTTAAAAAAAGAAAAAGTCAATCTAGTATACTCTTTTATGACCGGCCCGCTCAGGAGAAGGCGGAGTTCCTAAAATTTATTTCGCGCCACCACGTCTTAAGGAAGCATAAAAGATCACGTCTAGAATACTCTGTAGACGTGGAGACCAGAGCAAAGATGTATCTGAACTTTAAAATAAGATATCAGGTACAGTACAACAAATGCAAATGGCAAAAAAAACATCAACAGTTACAAATATAATAAGTACAGCCGCCGACTGTACATAAAGAAATCATTTTCAAAATACAAAGATAAAAGTGCGAAATAAAATACAACGTTACAGTTTACAAACTAATTAATCAACTAACTGGATTCAGCTTCACTTTATCTATCGAGAATCTTAATTTGATTAAAGGAAAAGGTTTTTTTAAACAGCAGAACGTATAATAAAATATAGCACAATAAAATGTTCCGCAATGACAGTTAATATCAAATTATTTATCTGACAATTCTCGATATACTGGGTGAGTTTTTTTATCTTGAGACAACGAAATATCTCTAAAACACTGCATAAAATCAAAAAAAGATCTTAATAAGATTTGTTATAATATAGGAGGCTCACTGAATGGTGCCGAACTCGATCCCCCACCTCACCCTCCCAGAGTGGGAGGGAAACAACTTTGAAATCTTAAATGGGAACCCCCATATTGTATTTGCAGATTCGGATTCTACGCAATCAAGTATGTAGTTTTTGTTTGAAACTTTTTTTTCGATTCGTAACAGATTGCGCTGTAATCGCAAAAAAAAACATGATTGTGAACGTCTAGAAAAAATACACAAAAAAGAGAAGCAAGCAAACATGATTTTGTTTTCTTTTTTTATTTTAACATAAACTAACATTTCAAAATCGTTTAACAAATAGTCGCTCATATCTCAAAATCTATTTAAGATAGGTATAGAGAATGCTAATATAAAATGATAGGGGATGTTATTTATTTTCTAATTTCGAATTAAAATACAGGCTGCTGTTCTATTTAAAAAAAATGAGTTTTCTGCATTTGAAAATATGTCACTTTGTTCCTCAGTTTTGAACACCCTGTATGTTAGAATGTAAAGTGTGCGTGCCGTTTCTTAGAGTTGTATCTACATTCATAACATAGCAGATTTGGAGTCTCTACTTGCAGTATTAACCTAGATATTAATTTCTCAATGATGCAATGATTATGACTAAAAAAAAGAAAAACTTAAATAACTCAAAAACGGTAACATGCAGCTATAGGAATAGCTGATGAAAACTGACGTATTTATGATCGTAGAATCCAAAAATGAACAAAAAATTAGATCATTCTATTTAAAATAACAAAGTTGACATCCATTTCCGGTCAACCGGAAGTGATATTTTGGTTAAAGTATTTTACATTTATAGTTCCAATCGGTGGTGCCAAAATTTCAAATATAAGTAAATAATAGAACATCATAAACTTTTAATGAACCACTTACGTGGAAAACCCTGTATTGTTTTGACATCTGTTAGGAGAGCGTCCCAAACAACAGCCAACTATTATACCCATAATCCTTTTTGAAAATTGAATGTAACAAGATTAATTCAAAGCAATTCAAAATGTATTAAAGTATATGCTACAAAATGTAAAATTGCTGATCCTCATGCTAAAACATCATCTCTAATCATCTCGTCTTCTTTAATACTAATAATAACGGAAATAAAAAAATTGTTCAATTACGGAATTTTCGTGTTTTTAACGCGATATATAGGATTTCAAACTTTTTTTTTTAATCTGCGTTTTCTACAAACGCCTAACTTATTTAAGAAAAATGCACTACAGTACTAGCATTGATGCAACATCTACAGGGATGTAGGCCATACTTAGATCTACTTACATGTGATTTTTATTCGAGAAAGCACGGTATCTAGTTTTTTTTGCTCACTTTATTTGGTGCAAGTTATATTAAAATTCAGCGGTCAACACAATTCTTTTTCAGCAGGTTTTCCAAGCATATAGCAGCCCACACAATTATATTTATGACATAGACTTTTTTAATTGATCATCGAACCAAATCCCTTTAATGAAAATGCCACAGCTCTATACCTAAACTATTATTGAATGTAGACATAGAAAACTAAAAAAAGAACCCAACGCGAAACTAATAACGAGCTAAAACTCTACTGCCTCAAACAATTACACAAAGAATAAAAATTTATTTTCAAGGAAAAAGGGAGGTAATAAAGAAAAGATCCCTTTATTTACCGAACACTAAGAAAGAGTTCTTAATTGCTTTCATGTCATCTCCCTAACAAAAAAGAAGAAATAAAAATTCTTGCCTGTGATAGATGTACACACCGCGATATAATATATTATTATACTGTTTCGTAATAGAAGAAACCAAGAGAGATTGAATCATAGAATTGAATATAAGAAGAAGTTAATTGGAATTAAGAAGCTTCTTTCACTATATCACAATCATATTTCATAGGTACCAGCTATTGCAAAAAATATTGTTTACCTGAATTGATAAAGCTGTGCAACATTAATATAAAGTTGAAATTTGGTTTAAAAGTTTCAAAATTATACTCATTATTTTCAAAACACTTGACCGCTGAGTAAACCTGTAAAATGCAATAAATGCCGCCTTCAAACCTATAACGTAATATTCCCTCATTAGCAACTGTTCTTTCCGCTGAATTAGCTCACTGAACTTTCAGACCCTCATGGTTGCCCTAACTACAAGACCAAAACTTTGCCGAGAAAGCAATTAATTCATTGCGTACGCTACAAAATATTCTTATATGCTAATTACATTTAAATTTTATTAATACTTACTTTTATACTTTTGCTTGATGCCAATATTATTTCCAAACTTACTTCAATACTTTGTAATAATTTTGAAACATTTCTTTCACTATATCACAATCATATTTCATAAATACCAACTATTGCAAAAAATATTGTTTACCTGAATTGATAAAGCTGTGCAACATTAATATAAAGTTGAAATTTGGTTTAAAAGTTTCAAAATTATACTCATTAATTTCAAAACACTTGACCGCTGAGTAAACCTGTAAAATGCAATAAATGCCGCCTTCAAACCTATAATGTAATATTCCCTCATTAGCAACTGTTCTTTCCGCTGAATTAGCACACTGAACTTTCAGACCCTCATGGTTGCCCTAACTACAAGATCAAAACTTTGCCGAGAAAGCAATTAATTCATTGCGTACGCTACAAAATATTCTTATATGCTAATTACATTTAAATTTAATTATTATTACTTCCACACTTACTTCAATACTTTGTAATAATTTTGAAATAATATAGTTTAGAAACATTTAAAAAGGAAAGTAATTATTTACGTTATGAATACCAAAATATTATCTGGACACTATAAATTTTCTTTTTTACCTGTTTTTTTTTTGTGTTTTTCTTACAATCAACATCAATCTATTGTTATACATTCAAGCAGTCCTCCAAAATACTTTAGCATCTTCATTTTTTAATACTTCTTTATGACAAATATAAAAGTTACAATATTTATGGAATAACGTCTATAAATGTTAAATTTTTTCGCGTAACGATAATCTCCAATGGCGAAATGGAATTCAAAATCGATTGGTAGGTTTCGATAACCTATATTCAAAACTAAAATTTCATATTTCACCGTACATTTGATATCAAATAATTTCAGTCTAACACCACTCTTTCTTTAATGTCCTGCCTTTGCTATACACTGTGTATCAGCCAAATGGAATAAATTCGATAATAAATAAATGGGTGCGTGTTCGAAGAAACGCTCGCACACGTCGATTGATATTTTCAGTTGTGCATTTTTTTCGACAGAAATTATTTGATTACAGAAATTCGCTACAACACACTCAAAAACTAACAAGCAATCTGTTTATTTCTTGACGTAAAAAAAAACATTAATGTGAATGTAGGAGATGTTCAAAATGCTCGCCGCGTGCGTCTTGGCAACATCTTAATCTTAAATAGAAATTTAATCTAACGTTACTCAACATCTCTGGCATGACCGATCTACTCGCAAACGTTATTCGTCTTCTTAAGTGGTCAATGGTCATTGGCGTTACGTTCGGTGGCAGGCGTTTCGCATAGGTGTAACATTGGTTCATTTATGAAAACTATTAATTTATTCCTAAACAAATAATTCTAGTGTTTTATGCCTTATACAATAGTGATTTTGTAGTTATCTCCTGCGGGTTTTGTGCACATAACCGTCAATAACAGCAGATTCGGAATCGAGAATGGTGACAACACGTAGTCAAACAACTAAAAGTCAAGCAATTAAAAGTCGCAATAAAACATCACAACACAACAGTTCACAAAGTAATGCACCAAAAGACCTAAACAGTAGTTATTATAATAATAATAATAATAATAATAATAATAATAATAATAATAATGAGTTTATTCCAATAACTTTTACATAGTACATTTATGGAACAGTAAATTTAACAATTGCATAAGTACGTTGTTGGAACCTTAGGGATTTGGTTCAGAAGAGCGATATAACCGCGCTTCTGTTCTTCCACCAGATCCCTAAAAGGAGTTTAAAGAAACTAAAAATAGAAACTTGCCTAAAAATAAAATATAACTAACTTAACCTACATTTAATTCTAATTCCGTGATGCTTACGGGATGTATATCCTTAAGAAATAACATAACAGCAAAGTTAAATAAATGAAAATAATACTCGGAGACTAGAGAAAGGAAAGTAAGTAAAGGAGTAAATGTGCACAATGAAAAACAACAGGTACGCTATAAAGTATAGTTTAAAGTAAGCAAGGTAAGCAGATATCAAACTATCACAACGCGAAATTCAACATTGACGGTCCATAAGATAAGTACGGAGAACGCGCCCGAATGCTGCATAACTCAAAGATTTCAGAGAAGTCGGTATAGAATTATATAGGGAGTAAATATTATATCCGAAAGATCGCCTGAATAGTGATGTTCTAAGTGGCGGAGGAGTGATTAAATTTTTATTTCTAATATTAATATTATGCACATCGGTGCGAAAACGAATTCTATGTAACAAGTAAGGAGGTGAACGTTCGGTTATTACTTTGTGGTATAGCTTAAGACAGAGGAAAGTTCTACGATTGCCCATGTTCAGCCAACGCAATTCAATCAGCTTATGCGAGACTCTGTCATATTTGCGAAGGCCGAAAATAAACCGTATGCATGAGTTTTGAACTCTCTGCACGCACATCCTATCGGAAACATCCAGACAGGGACCATACACGGGGGACGCGAAATTAAAAAGGGACAAAACCAGCGCTTCACATAGCTTAGTCTTGGTGGACACATCAAACATGGAACGATACGGATAAAGAGTTTTCAGATTGCAGTACGCAAGATTACACGTTCTAGCAACATGCTCTCTACACCTCAAGGAGTTACTCATAAGCAGACCGAGATTCCTCGCTTCGGAAACCAAAGGTACGTTAGTACCATCAATTCCAATGGATATACGATTTTTTACATTCTCAACATCTACAGGTCGGCCGAAGAGAAGAGCAACAGATTTACAGGGGTTGATTTTTAGAGCATACAGTTTGGAGAATAAATATATACTGTGTAGATCACGATTTATGCCTTCCACAGCCAAATCTAAGTCTGACAACGGAAAACTCTTATAAATTTGAGTGTCATCAGCATACAACTGTACAGAGCAAAAGTCGACATAGGCAGGTAATGCGCTGGTGTAAATAGAAAAAAGCAGGGGACCCAGGATGGAACCCTGTGCTACCCCCCGAGGCACCCTCAACCGACCCGAGACACCAGAGGCAAGCCTAACGTATTGGAACCTATCCGTAAGGTACAAGGACATTAAGTTTAAAGCAGGAACACTGAAGCCAATACGGTGAAGAATACCCAGCAGAATCTCGTGATCGATAGTGTCGAATGCGCGACTGAAATCCAACAATATCAGTAGTGTCAGGTCGCCCCTATCCCTGGCGCTAATGATGTCATCTGTAACCCTCAACAATGTGGTCGTGCAGCTGTGGTTCCGCCTGAACGCCGATTGACAATCAGGTAAGATGTTATGCAGAGATAGATGTGTATTAATTTGACTATGCAAAATTTTTTCTAGAACCTTACTTAAAGTGGGTAGCAGGCTGATAGGACGTAGATCATTAAAAGAAGACACTTTATTCTTCTTGGGCAAGGAAATAACAACAGATGTCTTCCAGGCCTCAGGAAACACACATTCCAAAATACAGGAGTTGATTACATGGGTAATGAAAGGCAAACAAACAGGCAGCAGTAACTTCAACATAGAACCATTGATACCATCATGACCTAACGCGTTGCTCTTAATACCGTGTATGATGGATTCCACCATAGCTTCATCCACCGTGTTAAAGTGAAATTTAGATTCCGTCTCACTATATACAAAACCACGAGTATCAGACATGACTCCAGAGTAATCTCCCGCCACATCCGGAATGCCACCGACAAACGCATCATTTATACTATTAGGATCTAACAAATTTACAGGAATAGTACCGCAACGCTTGTTGGTTACATTCAGCTGCCTGATCTCAGCCCAGAGCCGCCGACTTGACTTCATAAACTATGGTGACGCCTTATGTCACCATAGTTTATGAAGACTTCAACGGTCAAAAATAAACCCTAAGTGAAATAAATATATCATTACGTGATCAACTTGCTACTATAAATTTCGAAGTATCGGTGTTAAAAGAGGCGAAACAATTACTTGAAAAGGAAATTCTGAATCTTCGCAAGTCGAATGAACACAAGGATTATATTATTAAACAATTAAAAAATACCATTTTGGAACTTACTCCGCATCAAGAAAAACCTCTTGTTGATGATGCATCTACTCAGACTGACGCACAAAAACATATACACTTACAAACACAATATGAGTTGTGTGTGATGTGAATAATAGTGATATGTACACATCACCGAATATAATGGTCACTATACGTCTGGAAAACAGGAAAAAATTACTTACACTAGAAATGGTCTTTGCGAGACAAAAATGACGATAGGCCAATGTCCTCAAGTAAATAAAAAGCAATTGTTAACAGATACGCTTTCGGCAATAAATACGAATAAGAAAAGTAAAGTTATGCTTCTGGCTGATAGTCATGGAAGAGATGTGGCTAATATATTACGCAATCAGTTGCCACAGTGCACGGTGCAGTGGATATTTAAACCGAATGCGGTTCTGGAGAATATTATAGAGGATATTCAAGCATTGGATACACAGACAATGATTATGTAATTATCCTTGCCGGAACTAACAATGTATTAAAAGGTGTGCCTCTCAATAAAGAATTTATCCTAAACATGTTTCAGCGCTCTCCTTTACAAATGTGTTTTACATGTCTACCCCATATTGGTATGGAAAGCATGCTTACAATGCCCAAGCTTACCGATTTAACTGTCACATCTTTGACATGACAAGAGACTTAAAGAATGTGCGGTACATCGAAACGAATGCGTTATTAGAAACTATTGAGTTTATGAATGGTATTCATATCAATAGAAATGGTAAATTACGTGTTTTTTTTTCTTATGCTGCTGACTTAATATTGAATTTGTATAAAAAAGTGTATAATAGAAGTGTCAACTTGAATAACTTAATGAATATACCGACGCATAGAAATTTTCTACCGCCAGCCTCTGTAGACAACAGACTGTTAATGCTGTAAAAGATGAGAGAACGAACAATACAAGTAATCCAGTGTTGACTAGTGTTATTCATAAGGATTTAGTAAATCCGTTTTGCAAGTACACTAATTTAAATGTGTCTATTGATGTTGATAAGAAACTGAACAAATTTGTTAGTGCCTGTCTTAATGTAAGCATATTCCATCTTAATCTACAAAGTAATTGTAATAAACATCCCCAAATTGATATTTTGCTAGGGAAAATATCACCAAATTTATTTTGCAAATCCGAACATAGGTTACTTGAAGATGAAAGCGAATACTTTGTAATAGATAATTATAAATTAATTAGTTGCTCATTTAGAAATAAGAGAGAAGGCGGCATTTGCCAAATCAGATTTTGTTGCAATTCACAAGAAAGAAGTAAATGTGTCATGTATTGATGGAATTTTTGAATATAGTGCCGCTCAGTTTAAAGTAGATCATAATTCGGTTGTTGTTATTGTTATTTACAGGTCACCGGGTTCAGATAATGTCTTTTTTTGTTGTTTAGATAATTTGTTGACGAATTTGATTGATTATGATGTGCTGTTTCTATGTGGTGATTTTAATATTAATATGTTAAATATAAATACTGTTAGTAATCAATTCAATGATATTCTTGATTCACACAATCTTCGTCTAACAATTTCTGGTGCTACTAGGATTACTGCCAGATCACAGTCTTTGATTGACAATATTCCTAGCAACCTAAACAATAATTCTTATGTATCATCAACATTTGATGTGGGACTAGCGGATCATCAGGGTCAGATTATCACTTGGTTTCATTCTGACTCTAAATATGTTGCAGAAAATATTGTTTACAAAAGAAGTTTTAATGACAGTAACGTTCGGCGGTTTGTTAGCCTGGTGCAGGGAATGGTTTGATCAAATTTGCTTACTGACACCTCTTCAAATGAGAATTTTGCATCGTTTCTACAGGCATTTCAGAATGAGTTTTACACTGCATTTCCTAAGCATAGAAGTATTCTCAGGGGGAAAAATAAATCATGGGTAACAAGGGAGGTACGTATCGCATGAGATAATTTACGATGCATGCCCACATTGTTTAAAAGGGGAGCAATGAGAGCATGAAACTTTCTCATCTCGCAATGATCGTAGACGATAAAAGGCGGCACGACACTAGTTTATTAGCTAACTCTTCCAATAAATCCAAATGTGTTTGGAACATCATTAGAAAAGAAACAACTGGTAACTTGACTGTGGACAGTTTAGTGATTAGAGACAGTAATGGGGATTTGATAGATGATCCGGAGGCACTGTGTGAAATTTTCAAGACATTTTGGTAGTGCTGTTACGTATAGTGACAATAATTGTATATCTGACGATCTACAATTCAGACCAATCAATCAGAGTATGTTCCTTTATTCAACAGACGAGAGCGAAGTGTACAATACTATTATTGACGTCTCCCGTAAATCAACTTCTGGGCCTGACCAAATCCCTTGCAATATTTTGAAACATGTTGTTCACATTATTTCTTCGCCTTTATCTACCATAATCAATAATTCATTTCGTGAAGGTGTGTTTCCGGATATTTTGAAAACAGCAAAATTGATTCCAGTGTTTAAAAAAGGTGATAAACAGGAGGTCAGTAATTATAGGCCCATTTCTCTTTTGTCATGGTTTGCTAAAATATTTGAGAAAATAATGTATTCTAGACTAATATAATTCTTTAACAAAAATAATATTCTTACTCCGGCACAGTTCGGTTTCATCGGTGGTAGCTCTACAGATGAAGCAATATTCAAATCATTGAATAACATATATAAATGTTGATGAAGGTAAGGTTGACCTGGTCAACCATAATTTGCTACTGCGTAAACTGTCACGATATGGGATTAGAGGTCAGGGCTTACGATGGCTCACATCATACTTACGTAATCGTAAGCAATTTATTACTATTAATTCTAACAACACTACAAGCTCATCAGTAATAGATGTTACCCGGGGCATACCTCAAGGCTCTGTTCTCGGTACCTTGCTGTTTTTGATTTATGTGAATGACTTGAGTAATAGTTTTAATATTAATGACATTTACCAATTCGCCGATGATACTACAATTATTTTTGCTGATTCTTCTATAGCTGAGACGTCAAAGAAGGGAACTACATGTGCACATAACATGTCACAATGGTGTCATAATAACTGCTTGAAGATTAATAAAACAAAAAGTAGCTTATTATCTTTCAATACAGGCACGCGACCAATCTTTGCTTATACGGTTGAACTCAAAAACTATGTTCTTTTAGTTATGCCGTGTCCAAGCTGCGAACTAGTGTTAATCGTGGTACTATGGCGTTCTATCATGCTCACATTGAGTCTCGAATAAGATACGGTATTATCTTTTGAGGTGTCTCCCCACACTTTTCTCGGTGCTTTTTGTTTCAGAAAAAAATTGTCAGATTCATATTTTCATTAAAACAGACAGATTCTTGTCTATAGTGTCCCAGGGGATTGGTGTAATGTATGTTGATATTGAAATTAAAACAAGGCAAACTCGTGTGCCAATCCTTTTTATTTCATTATATTTACTGCCACATGTTTCGGTTTTTCAAACCATCATCTGGCAATAAAACATCAAATGTTTGTTTCCTATGTAAGATTGAGGTGTCGAAAAAAATTTTGTTGGTGCAATAAGAGAAAATTCTTCAAAAAACATTTAAACTAATTAAAAACTAAATTAAAATGATGTAACGTTAAAAACAAAAACAACACATTAAAACGTATGTAATTTAAAAATCTCAGAATATCACAGTCAATCGAAAAAGAAAAACATAACAAAATGGCCCGAATGCCAGCCAAGGACGCATTGAAAATCAGATCAATATATTGCAAATCTGAAAAAAATGCACAAATAAAAATTCCAATCGACGTGTCCAAGCGTTTCCTCGAACACGCACCCATTTATTTATTACCGAATTTATTCCTTTTGGCTGATACACAGCGTATAATTATAAAAATGCCAACAATAATTACTATACAATATAATATGATTTTTAAAACTACTACGCATGTAATATGTTTCTTAGTGTCTTCTTTTGACGATGAATAACTTCCAACCACTAAATATTTCGATCCTAACATCTTGTATAAACTCTAATTAAAATTTAAATATTAAATTAAATTTCAATGAAATTCATAAAGACAAGAAAATTTAAATTATATGCTTGCCTATATATTACATATCTTATTTAATCTAAAGTATATATATAACAAAAGTATTGAACAATTGCCACAGTTTGATACAAATGATATCAGTAACAAACTTTAATTTGTACTTTGGGAATTATTAACGAAAGAAATCAAAAGAAATTCGTCTACGATGTTTTGGATTATGTTTCGATACTAACCCTTGACGTTATGTGATTAAAAGAGTGTCATGCTTTCGTTGGTTGCCTGAGAAGATGTTACCTTTTTCCCGATGTATGGTGAAAGAGATTTTGTGCATTGAGATATATATTTATTAGCTATTGCTTCCGATTTCAAAACATTTTTAGATTTTTGTGTTGTCCTTGGTTACTTAATACTATTCACGTTCTCAATTTCTGGCACTCTAAATTAATCTACCTCAATATATGACCGTATACGGAATATGTGTACTATATAAGACAAAAGTCTTGCATGAGATTTAGAGCGGGATATAAATAAAGTGAAAAAATTATAGAGCATCTCTGAACTATGCGAGCGTAATATAACAAGCACGTGTTGTCTTGACAACGCGTGCCTTTGATGAGAAGAAAATAGCAAATAAAATAACGGAGAAAATACCCAGGCAAAAACAACCTATTGAATACTTATTATTGAATAACTTTAACGTTGAAGCATGAAATTACTTACAGTTTTGTATTACATTCTTAGTTATTTTAATATCTTTATGTTGAAGTTACTAAAAATAATTGTGGGAAATTGAAATTTTTTTGCCTGGGTACTTACCTTCCTCCAATAATATATTTCATATTTTATATGTACTTTAATGCAATATTTTAGTAAATAAATAAATTATTAAGGATATGGTTGTTGTATTTATTAAATAAAATATATTATAAAATGTCGATATACTTACGCAGAGAATATGATGCCGAATTTATTTATGCGTAATCATACAAACCCTGAATTTTTTATTACAAATTCATTTGTAATTGAATTTGTAATTGATGTTACCTTTGTTCTTTATATTATTTAATCTTTCAACACGCAACGTATGAGTACGCCCGAAAAATTTCATTTTCAGGATTCAAATTTGCTGTTATTCCACATATGGTTTTTTAATAATTCTGGTCGTTATTGTTGTATAAATTAGGTTTCTGCAATCATTTTGGCTCGTCGGCAAAAAGTCGTTACTTTCAATTCATTGCAATAATTGATTAGACCCTTCAACTATTTACTTTAGGTGATCTTTTGCACAGCAATTTGGTTTGCCCTTTGGTATCATCGAATACACAGCAATATAGTAAACTGCTAAAATATGAACAATGGATTATTTTAAAGATAAAAGTAAAAAAAAACATTTGATAACGTAATGATTTGAAACGTTAATATGTTCTTCTACTTCCTAAAGCCGTATATGCAAATGAACAAATGCGCTCGCATCGCCGCAGGAGATGGCAACGAGAGGTTCTGTCAATACAATTTAGTGGAATCTTGGCTTGAGATAATTAAAACTAAGCAAGACGTTTCAACTTTAATACAGCCTTCTTTCAATTGTTTATAATAACATTATTATTGTAATATTAGAATTTCATTACTCATACTGATAGCGTCAACCTTAGCAGCAAAATTTTAATTTAGCACAATTATTCTTAGTAACTTCATCAGAAAGACATCAAAGTAACTAGTAATCTAATACAAAATCATTAGTAATTTCGTGTTTGAATGCTAAAGTTACTAAAAATAATTGCGGGAAAATTAAATTTTGCTACTATGAAAGTGGAGACGTTTTGCGATATTTATTAGTTTTAATTATCCCAAGCCGAAATTTCAGCAAGTTATTAAATAATTACACAGTCACGGCTACAAAATCAAGGTATGAAGTATTTCTTTTAATCACATATCACATTGTCTTTAAAAATTATAAAAAATATGCCCAACTTTATACACATTTTTAATAGTAACTAGATATAATTTAACAGATAATTATGTCTACCTAAGCTCATCTCTAGTGTTTACAAGACAATATCAATTATAAAATAAATTGAAGCACAAAATTAAGTATTTGTTAGGATTTATGAATGAATAAATTAGGCACGATACTATTTACTTTTTTTGTATATTATACGCGTTGTATTATATCTTTTACTAAATATATAAAAAACCTATCTATTTAATTTATATATTTAGTAAAATACGAAGTCCTAAAATATTTAATTAGGATGAAAATAATAATGTTAAAATTATTTCAGAATACATTCTCAGAAAAAAGGGACTCAATTAAGGTGAATACGTATTTCTGTGAGCGGTCTATTCTGCAGCATTATTTGTTATTTTCTTAGCATCAAAGCTTCGAGCCGCCGTCTAGACAACACGTGCTTATTATACTACGCTCGCACAGTTCATAGATGGTCTATACGTTTCTCTCTTTATTTATTTTTTTTTTCTCCATGGGCGGGTGTAAAAACCCGAGGAAGGCAGCTCGGCCAGAGAGACCTATTGTGCCCCCATGTCCATATTTAGCCCTCTCGCTCAGGTTGCACCCTATCAAAGAAGTTCGCAATCTGGCTGAGAGTTCATTTGTCAACTCTGGGTTCATCCAACCGATCGACCCCAAAGTGCTTCTGCCTCTCCCCATCCACTGCCGAGCAGTTGAGAAGAAGGTGAGCAGGAGTTTCCTCCGCCCCCCCACACCTCCTGCACAGGGTAGAGTTCACTAGCCCCATGCGGTGCCTGTGTTTATTTAGTGCACAGTGCCCAGTTAAGATTCCTATGAGTAATCTCAATCTGTCCCTGCTCATAAAGACTGCTTTTACGGAGTCTTTCCTGATAAGGTTGGAGTCCTAGGGATTTACAGTGTCTAGCGCCGGCAAGTCTATTCCAGAGGGAACAGTGCCTAGCAGCAAGTTGGGACCTGACAAACGTTTTGATTCCCCCATACGAGCTACCACACGTCGGTTCTGGACCCACAACGGCCAACTCGCTGGCGCCCCTAGCTAACGTGTCAGCGATTTCATTGCCTCTGATCCCAGAGTGACCTGGCACCCATCTCAATGTAACGTTAAGATGTTCCGCCAGCTGTTTCAGTATTCTGTGGCACCCCAGTACCACCTCAGAGTCAAATCTGACAGCCCGCAAAGCTTTGAGGGCAGCTTGGCTGTCGGAGATAATTTCCATCCTTCCATTTTTGCGTGGACAATTTGAGATGCCCTCAGCACAAGTCTGAATGGCAATGATTTCGGCTTGGAAGACGGTGGGGGAGGTCCCTAGGCTGCAAGCTTCGCCGTCCCGCTCGCCGTCCCTCCAGATTCCAATGCCCGTGCCATTACACGTTTTCGAGGCATCGACGAACCAACGGGATAAACCTCGATTTGGTTTGCGGATGTATGCAATTGCAGTTTCTCTGCTGGAGATATCTACCCTGTATCCCCCAGAGAAGCTAAAAACGGGCGAGATCTTATCTGCGTTTACGAACAGTGGTACTGTTTGTTTGATGTAGTTGAAGATACTGGTATGATCTCCGACTTTGCCGGAGAAGCCCTTGCATCCACTACATTTTGCTCTGAAGGCCCCTAGGACTGCCTCAGACCACAGCACCAACTGCAGCGGTCGGCAGCCCAAGACATGGTCTCCGTGATCCTCCAAACAGGCAATTCTCTGGACTTTGCTAAGCGCACTTATATCATAGCCTAGATTTGCTTTATGCCACCAGACCAGCGAGGCGTAAGTTATAGAGGGTACTATGACCTTCGTGTACAGCCAGTGTACCATTGAAGGCTTTAGCCCCCACGCTTTACCGAACATACCTCTGCAGGCCCAGAAGTTCCTGATGGCTTTGTTCGTCACATGTTCTAGGTGTGATTTGTACAGCAGTTTGGCGTCCAAGATAACACCTAGGTATTTAACCTCGGTTGATACGAGTATTTTGGAGCCGAATATAGTGGGACACTGGAGATTGGAGAGTTTCCTCCTCCAAGTGAACGGAACCATAGTCGTTTTACTGGAGTTGACATTGAGAGCCTCTCTTGTACACCACCTCTCTACAAGCCTGAGCGCGACCTGCATCTTCTCGGATACTACGCCCCCAAATTTCCCGCAGACGAGAATGGTGATATCGTCGGCGTAGCCCTGCGCATGGAAGCCCGCCCCCCGAAGTTCAGAGAGCAGGCTGTCCACCACAAGACCCCATAGCAGCGGTGACAGTACGCCGCCCTGCAGGCAGTCAGCTGCCACCGCCGCCCTGATCGTGCATAGGTTCTGCGACACGTGAATCTTTCTGTTTCTTATCATGTTGCCGATCCACCTCGTAATCGTTGGCTCGACTCCACGTTTACGCAGCGCCCTTTCCATCGACAGAAACGACGCCTTATCAAAGGCGCCCTCAATGTCGAGGAAGGTCACTAGTGCGATTTCTTTATTGCCATAGGCAGTTTCCAGTCGACGAGCCAGGTCATGGATGGCCTGCTCGCAGGATTTACCAGTTTGATAAGCAAATTGGTACTCGTGAAGAGCATCCTTGCCAGAGCCGAGTCCCTCAGGTGCTTGTCAATTATCTTCTCAAGAGTTTTGAGAAAGAATGAGGTAAGGCTGACGGGCCGGTACGACTTCGCTTCCATATAGGACGATTTGCCCTGCTTAGGAATGAATACCACCCGGGCCTCTCTCCAGCTGTTTAGTGTATAACCCATCGCCAAGGTTGCCCTTAGGAGGGTACATAAAACTGGGGATAGCACCTCCAGGCGCTGTTGAAGCAGCGCCGGGAAGATGCCGTCCAAACCAGCCGATTTAAAAGGTTTAAAAGGATTCAGTTGCCCATCGTATCCTAGGAACCTGAATTATTTTACGCGCTAGGTTCCAATCCTCTTTCCTTGCTCTCGAGGCAGGTATCTGCGTAGGTATCAGTCCCTTACATTCCCCCCCCAAACTGAGTTTGAATGATCTCAGAGCCCGGAAAGTGCACCTCAAGGAGGTGCTGTAGAATCTGCTCCTCTGTGTCGGCTATCTCACCGTTAGGCTTATTCAGAGCCCCTATGTTAGTAGGTCCCTCCTTTGCAAGAACTTTTCGAATTCTGGAGCATTCAGGGATACTTTCCACTTCCTGAGAATTTTTTCCACGACTCACGTTTCGCCTTTCTTAAGGCGCAATTGTATCTGGTCAGTGACACCTTGTATTCAACCCATGAACCAGATCTTTTCGCTTTATTATAAAGTTTTCTAGTAGCCGCCCTCAGGTCCGACAACTCCCTGGTCCACCAAGGTGTTTCTCGGTTAGTTGTCTTGACTTTGATGGGACAGCTAGTCTCATACGAGGTTATTATTGCATTCTGCACGCCTTCAGCCAAGAACTCAACATCAGCGACATTTTTAATTATTTTTGGGTAATACTCTAGTCGCTCTCGATAAGCGTCCCAATTACAGTTCCTAGGGTTTCTGTACCAAATCTTGCTTACCTGCGGTATGTCAATGTCAAATCTTACATACCTGTGATCAGAGAGGGACGGCTCATCCGACACATGCCACTGCTTCACCCACTTCGCGCAGGTGATATCGGTAATATCGATAACCTCTGCACGGCTAGCCGTTTCAAAGGTCGGCTTGTTTCCACGGTTAAGGATAACTAGACCGTTTGCAGCAAAGTGATTTATTAATAGCTCACCTCGTTTATTGATGTCGCTGCTGCCCCATAGAGTATGGTGCGCGTTGGCATCGCACCCCAGTAAGAGGTCTTTATTTACATCCCTCTCTAAATCTAATGCAAGACTTTTGTCTCATATAGTACATATGTACTATATAATACTCCGAGTGTAAAAGTTCCCAAAATCGAATCAAAACTTTTACTCGATTAGTACCAGATTCCGAAATATCATACTCGATCTGCTAATCCAAATATCTGCAAATACCGAAATTTCGAAAAAAAAAAAACATTGAAATTAGCTGAGATAGGAAGCAAACAAAAAGTTATTAGCTGGTTTAGGTAAAAACACCAGCACAGCATTGGCGAAAATCTTTACAAACATAGTTCAATCAAATAACTTGCGCACACAATATTTGAATACATTCTAACGTTTAGTTTTCCATCTAGTTATATTACACCATCTACCCTAGAATACCTGATATCAAAACTTGTTAACAGAATAGAGTAGAACGTATGATAGCATGGGATTGAAATAATTTCTCTAATATATTTAATTACAAATTTAAAATTTGCGTACCAATTTTTAATTCCACTGCATTTACTGCCTCTGCACAATGCCGAAAAAAAGCATTGGAAACACCAGCTTTTGAAACAAAACAGCATTTTTATCCATGCGAAGGTGTGTTTTGCTTTTGTAAATCAACATATCCTGTCTAATTTCCTAATTTCTCTGATTTAAGTAATCTTAAGATTTCTTGGTCTGCAACTAACCTTTAAAAAGTAATAATTAGAAGAGTATGGAATGTTTGCTAGCCATAAGCTGTATAAATTAATAAATAAATAATTATAATTATGTTGTTTAATTGAAGTGCAAAATAAAAATAAAAACATGACTGCATTCGAATGCTTAGTTGCACTAACAAGTTGGTAAAAATATACCAACTATTATACCACATCTTCTTATCCACTATTTTTTGTGAAGTATATGTATTCATTGTATAATAACGTATCTCTTCAGATACCCGAAGATTTTAAAATGATAATAAAGAAGCAACAATTGACTGCCGATATTCGGAAGAACAGCTGAGGATTAAAGTGTAATTGAAGGATCCTGAAAATTCGATTGCACGTTGCGGAAAATTAGAAAATGTAAAGTCTCTTTGTGAGGTGTGTGATATAGTGCTGTAATACGTTTTTTCCTATAACGCCAAAATTATAAATAGAAAATAAATTTATGTTCCGAATAGCTTTTTTTTTTTTTTTTTGTTTTAAAATATAAATGATGTTATAATAGTAGTAACATTATTATTATGGTAAATAAAGAAACGTAAAAACAATCTGAAAAGAGACTTTCACTTGAACCAAATATATTTTGAAAGAAGATTGTGGTTTTATTTACAAGGCTGCTATATTTTCTAAAATTGTTTTTTTTACATATACAAAATTTACCACTAATACCAAATAGAATACTAAATAGAGATATATATCTAGTATCCATTTTAATGTTGTGGCAGGTTTTATATACATATAAAAAAATACATTTCATAAAACAGCAGTATTGTTGTAAATAAAACTACAATCTTCTTTCAAAATAACAAATATTTAGTTCAAGTAAAAGTCTTCTTTTTCTAACCAAACCTAATCACTTGAGTTAAAAGTATATTTCTTCTTTAGAGTAAAATTCAAATTTCTTTACAAGAAAATAAAGCTTCATTAAAAAAAAAAATTCTTGTACTAAGATGTCTACATACCTGGGCTGAGACTGCAATGTTCCAACTAATAGTAAGTTTTATTTAATTCAAGAACGATTTTCTTGGATTAAGATATTTTTTCTTAAAAATTAAATAAACATTTTTTTTGTTCCAATAATTTGCGTATGTATGAAACAATGATATTCTTAACTTAAGTAAAATTTCTTTAAATTGAACCTTTTTTTTATGTGTGTAGAAGCAATGGCGTCCTATAAAATATAGTAGCAGAAAATTTAGAGGCATAAACAGTTAAATAATAAACAAGTGAATACAACAATATTTAATAACATTTTGCAAGTTTTTTAGCACAGCCACTTACTTCTCAACTGAAGTTTCTACTTGGGAGCTATTAAACAGGTGGTTAAGAATTTATACCCTATTGAAAAGACAATCGTCAAATCTTTATAGGCGTCTCATTTGAAGTATAAAATAGAGAAGCTTTAAGGAAATGTATACATTTAATGCATAGTAAAATGTACAAAACGAGAGTACATGAAAATACAGGTTGTTTAATTTTCATTTGAAAATCTGGATTTAAAGTGTAAGCTTTACGAGTCATTAAACAGGATTTTCTTCTCACATAAAATGGCATAGCATAGAGAAATTCGAAATCTTTACAAGAATTTCAAGTATTTAATATTAACGTTTTACAGAAAAAAAACACAACATTTAAAACATTTTAGAAAGCATTGAGTTGGCCATAGTGAACATGATGGATGAATTTATTACAAAAGAGCTGTACTATGATATCCTCAATGAAATATGTTAGTTTATCGGTCACCTTTATATGTATATTTACATAATCTTCTCTTTTACTAATAGAAGTAAATACACAAAGCCACAAAAAATATTGACAATTTAAATTCAGCTACCAAACTATACTTGCAAAAATACAGATGCTGTCGGTTTGTAAGTTTAGGGAACATTTTATCGGTTTTGTGTTGAGCGCATGGGTTAATAATCATGAATTTGGTAATTTGAAGTACAATTTATAGGCGCTATCAACCCTACATAATTCCCTATTTTATTTTATTTTCCTTTAAAATGTATTTCAAACACGTTTCATAAAACCTGAAATACTCGTCCATTAGGAAACTAAACTAAAATTTTGTGATTCAAAACGCGTCCTATGAAGACGTACAACCTCAATTTCTATTACTTTTATAATAAAATATATTTGCTTGTATAAATTTAAAATTAATTTTCGATACGGATCTATTGAAACCAAATGTGCCTTAGACAGTGTACCTTTTTTTATCAATTTCGAGCTAATAGAAATGTTTTAGATGCTTTAGATCGAGAATTCTGAAAATTTAATCATATCTCGCACACGCTGCTGAAATTTAATGATTAAATTGGAAGACTTCGTATATGGCATATTTACATCAAAACGTTGTTCTGTATGAGCTGCCTGCATACCTGTTGAAAACTGTTTCGTAACGAACATGTATAAAGATTTTAATTTTGAATTCCAATGAAATTTCATCGCGTTCTGCACGTGGGATAACTTTATGAGAACGTTTCTTCCTCTATGTTTCTAAAATGAATGTGCACTACCATTCATGTAATTCATATATTAACACAAAGTAAAGAGTACGCGATGTATAATCTGTCTTTGATTTAAATGAATAGCAGATTTTACTTCAATACAAAATAAATGTGCTCATTGCCAAAAAAAACAACTATTAATTAATGACATTTTACGTTTTTCAGGGGAGCAAGGATTATTTTTGTATATTAAAAAAAAATTATTTCCTACAAAAATTTAGCAAAATAAATTTCTGCATAATTCAAAAATATGTTCATTTATACAGGCTCCTCCGAAAATAGGTAAACGTTCATTTACTATACTTTTAAATAAAACATTTTATTTTATTTTTAAGTTCTAAATTAAAAAATAATACAACTTTATGCTATCTACTGCGTTGCTACCTTTAACAGTAATGCTATAATTTAATCAGTTTCAATCAATTTTAATCAACCTACATCTAGGATGGCTGTGCTAATTGAACATTATTATTATAACAAATTTGCAGCAGATGTTTATTACGCGTGCAACTAAATAATCATCTGTTAAAAAATTGTTACTCTAACTTGCTGCATTTACAACAATAATGACAAATTTAACCAAAAAAAAAAACGAATTGAAATACTGACGATGATTGGATATGCCGACCGCAAGAGATCAGATGCAGAAGTTTGTTGGTTATTTGAAGATTTTTTTATGGGAGCTGTTTAACCTGAAGTCCCTGGAAACATTGCAGCCTCTTACTTTCTTCTATTTGATAGTCCAAATTGAGAAGTTAATAAAGATAATCATCGATATTCACCATGCTCACTGGACTGAAGAAATTCATTCGCAAAACTCAGAAAAGTTAATATATAGGCTGCCATTGCGTAAATCTTTTTTGAAAGATTTGACCTTCAAAAAAGTGAGAAATGCTTACAATTACTTCAACAAACTATCCTTCCAAAATATGCTGCCTGGCGATGCTTACTTTCAACAAGATGGTATTTTATCACATTTAATTTTGAATTTTTTAATGGAATTATTTAAAGAATCTACGTGTATGCAATCACAGATCAATCTGCAAACCTAAAAGACTTCAAAATATTCATTTATCTTTGATTCCTATATTGTTCCTGTTTATTTTCATATTAATTGTTTTTTTAAAATTACATTTTTCTTCTAATCTTAATTGAATAAATTAACATTAGGTGTGTTTTCTTCGAAATATTTGAATGATACATGATTTTTGTCAACCTGCAAATATAGTCATTTGCCAAGCCTATATCCATGTACCTATTTAATCCACAGTGACTATTCAATAGGCCTACTATTAATAATAAGCAGTCTTACTGACTTTTATTGCAGTCAGAAATTCTTCCCCGCACGCATCTGGCATTAGATAGGATACACTTACGATTTGAGATTAATGAATATAGGTGACACTGGGATAATTAAAATTGAATTTTAATAATTTAATTAAAGCATTATATTTAAGAATTATTTTTTTATACCAAAAAATTTGAGTCCGTTTTTACTACAGTGCCTTTTCCTCAGTCCTTCTTATCTAGTATTATAACGCTGATATTTTCTATCTAGGTTGAAAGTTTTAATTATATCAAAATATTCAGAAAATTTTCTAAATTAATAATTTTGACAGAAGCTTATCCGCTAGCCTACTTGATCATTTCAATAGGCATTAACACATTCAAGTCGCCTTAATTTCTTCATTTTTAAATTTAGAGTAGTAGCGTATTAAACAATTTTTGACCAAAATTCTTCACTCTTCGAAAATATGCAAAAATATACAGGGGGTTCCATTTAAAAAAAATATTTTTTCGATTTCTTTAAAATGCGCAACTCAATACTTTTTCTGTTTCCATCATTATAATCACGGAGAAATAAATACTACTAGTTTGCTAATTTAATCGACTATGTAGTTCGAATAATAACGAAGTTAGCAATAGGGCCGATATCATTTTGAACACACTGTATAGCCATGCAGGTGACCAGGTGACGCTGAAAGCAGTAAACAGAACATTCTGTAACCACATTCCTAACTTTCCTCAACTTCATCTGCTGTCAAATAAAATCCGTCATGCACGCTTGCATTCACACACACGTCATTATACACAGAGAAAAAACTATTGTAACAATTACCACAATAATTTTATTTATTGCTACTAGATACAGTCCCTTGCAACAACAATTGTCACACTGAAATCGCAGTTTTCGCTATCTTTATTACGCAAAAATTAACAAAACTGTTTGCATATCAACCACATTTGGAAATAGTACTGCAGTTGAGCCGCTAAGAGCGAAAAAAATTGGAAATATGTAATTCAACGAAACAATATTTGGAAAAATTGTGATTTTTATTTTTTTTAAATATGTTTACAAAAATTTGCATGCGGCCTCAGAGTTGAATTCTAAGCAACTTTTTCAAACAACTCTTTTGGATATCATACCATCTAACCTCACCTTTTGTAGATTCGTAGCATATTTTTTAAATTTACCGCCATACTACTGGTCAGGTGACGTGTGGCAAAATAAATGTGTGGTTTCTAGACATGCACAACCTATACCCACAAAAAAGTTTTAGTATATTTTAATAATAAAAAATTTCCCATGTGTTGCAATATTTATACCGGTGACGTATAACTATAATATTATGACAGTAGAGGTAAAAAATATTTTTTGCATAGTGGACGAAATACTACAAAACTCAGGTAATAACCATGATATTGTGATAATAAATAGATTGCCATTATATTGTAATAAAGGGATTATTGTATTGTTTCATTTATGCTTAAGACGGCGTTCTTACGAGCTAATCGCTTCCGCGATTATCTATGTGTGATTACACGTGAATTGCCTACCGTATAGGATGTGATTGCTGCTGTTTGCCGAGTCTGTAGGCACTGTTTTATTGATCACAGTCTAACAGTAGATCTTGTACAATACCAACACTGCTTACCGCTTTAACTACCAGATAAATACGATTTAGCTGTGTCTATCTAACCCCATGTACACCGAATAAGCATAGTAAAGGCAGTGAAATAAGCGGAAGCGCCATCTTCACAACAATTCCTATAATAGTACATTTAGGTAGTTAGATTAATTATACTATGGTGTTTTCTACTGTATATGTGTAACACTTAACTATAATAAAATTCAAGAAAATGTGTAGGTATTCTTTAACAATAACATCCAATTTTTGTGGAGAAATATGAATTTAGATAATAAATACCGTGACATTATCGCTGTCATCTAAGAAAATAAATTACAGTATGATGCAACCTAGTAGTAGCGTTTGTATACATTTAACAATTAATGGTGTTGGGTTACTATAATATAATAACTGCAAATATGTAGCTTATGTTAATATTGTGTGTTTTTACCTTAACTGCAATACTCAAATAATTTATCACACTATAAACTGATTAACTTTTCTTTAGTATAATTTAAATATTGACATTGATCTACAACTGTGGTGATTTCATAGATTGCTAATTGTACGAGCTATTGTTTTATTTTGGATTTAAAATTTTCTCTCTGTGCAGTATTACTTTTTTAAACAAATTTCAGCCCGCTGGATTAGCAAACTACTGATACACGGCTCAAATAATACGTTCAAAAAGTAATAAACTTAGCTACTAATGAATATCCCCCATGTGAACGTGATTTAAATGTAATTTACATGTATAATTCTAAATAAAAATTGATTAAACATGTGCAGTAAAGGGAAGTACAAATAAAACTTTCAGCGAGCGAAAATTACCGCACGAGATTAATTTATGCGGGCCGTATTTATATTACTCCTTCACCAGGGTTCTGTAGCCACAAAAAAAAAACCATTCTAAGCCGGTTAATTGAAAACTCTACTGGCGCGTCCGCCAAAAGTACTAAACCTACTGATCCTGAATATCGTACAACCTCTGTTGCGAAGATAACTTGTATTTACACAGCAATAAGAAAGCTGCTTTTTTACAGACATGTTCTTCTTTCTGTGCAGGGAAACGAGCGAGGGTATTAGTAATCATCGCTTGGATGCTTAGCTTCTTATTTTCTTCTCCTACAATATTTCTTTTCGAAGAGAAACCCATAGAAGGTAAGGTTTATGTACGTAATGTAGATATATATGTTTTATTTTCAAAGATGAAAAACAATGCATTTATTCCTTCTTTACTGAAAATTTTGTAAATGCTTCTGTGCAAGCTGTGCTAATGTTGTTGTAAATATAAATAACCTCAAATTGTTACATTCATGAATACTTACCGAATGTGACCAATATATAAAGCAGTTTTCATTTCCTGCAGTTATCGTAGCACTAGTTCTTTTATGAACATTATAGCACTAATATTTTTAAAAGCTTATTAAAGACCAGTTGCAGAAATTTCTTTGTACGTTTGTATAAAATCGAAATATTTAAAAATTGTTTTTAAATTTTAATGGTCAAGTAAATACGTAATCCAAAGTTATTCTTAACATAACGTTAATATTTCCCAACACGTGTATATAACCAAAAATAAATACATTCAGTCACAATATGATACACAATGGTTGAAGGAATTATAAAAATAGTACCAATAATAATAATGCCCGAAAGTTAAAATTCAAAATTAAATTGTACTCGAACACAATGTTATCATATACCAATAACTGGTATTTTCAGCATCTTATATTATGGATATTTTATCCTTTAAACGATTAATCAACGTTTTCGCACGGGCATTCTATCGCTTATTATAGACACACAAAGTTGTTAAGGATAAAGTGTTCATTGAGAGGTGATGTGTCTTATGATTAATTCCAGTGAATATAATATTAACATCACCCAAGGGCGAGTGTTTTTACTGCGGAGGCTGCCGCTGTTTTAGAGGCTCTAATTTATGCAAGATCTACGACATATCGAAGAATCTCAATCATGTCGGATTATACTAGCGTCCTGATGGCTATACATGCCTCAGCAACACCATCCTCAACGAAGTCGTTGATGAAATGGCGAAATAAGGCTGTCATAAGGGCAAAGAGTACAAACCGGTTCTAAACATAACAGAGTTAGTCCAATTAAGCAAAACTAAAACTAAAAAAGATTGGAATACCTTATGGGTGGAATCATATACTGAAAAAATGAGTCACTTTGCATATATACACCCGGATGCTTGTAAGAAATATTGGTATTACGACTGTAACGTATCTAAGCACTACCGCACTACCATTGCGAGATTAAAATTTGGACATGGTAGATATCCGCTCGTGTAAAATATTTTATTTCACGGACTAGCAATTGACACCAGCTTGCGCTTGCGGTGTCAGCTACGCAGATATAAATCATATTTGTTTGCATTCCATTTACACCACTGATGAATTTTACAAAGGACTGGTTAACGAAAGAATCCCTTTACCTACAAGCACCACTGTATTATTGAACGCTAATAACAGAAAGATTTGTGACTTGATTTTTCGTAGCTTGTGTAGGATGAAAGTAACTTCATTTTTTTTCCTCTGTTTTTCCGTACCTATGTGGGGCTTCCCTTCTTACCGATGGCCGTACAGTATGTGCTATAAAAGTCGTCTAGAAAGGCCCTTAGTCGTGAAACGAGTACTCCTCTGTCAAATCCCTCTGCTTTTGTTTAGTTATAATAATAATAATAATACGTACATTTGTCCAACAGAACATGCCAATAGTAGGGCAAAATAATATAATAAGTACCATATATAGTGCTATAATAACTATCAACTAAACTTGAATTATTTTAGTAAAGTAAAAAAAATACGAATTGTTCAAAAACATTAAATAAACAAATTCTGAGACAGTCTATTGTCGTTCATTGCCATGTGTGTAAGTGGTGCTGGCCTGAGTATATTGGACCTTGCAAAAGGTATCTTAACGACATCAAAACAACGAGTATTATGCGTAGGTAAGACAAAAATTAATCTGCGAAAGCACAGCAGGGCAATCAACATCATTACAAATCAACCGTTCCAAAAAACTAGCACTAACACTTGTCCTTCTGCTCTCCAAAGAAAAGAAACTATGTCTATTAAGTAGATCAGTACAATTCACTCCACGTGGTGGATAAACACGATCAATTTTAAATGATAAATATTAAAGGAATCTCCTTTGGATTTTTTCAATTGTTAATTTCTAAACGGTGTAGTGTGGATACCAGACCAGAGGCACATTCAAGCTTAGGTCTAACAATAGAGTTAAATAAAGTTTTTAAAACAGTAGGCTCAGTAAACAATCTGCAGGAACGAATCAAAAATCCCAAACTTTTGGAAGCAGAATTTACAATTTCATTAATATGATTGTTAAATATTAACGCTGAATCAAAAAGAACCCCTAGATCCTTATAAGTGGAATACCGAAAAATTGGTAGCCCATTAATACCGTAACGATACGTTATAAAAGTATTACTTTTCACATAAGACACTATGGCGCATTTGTCAACATTAAGGTGCAATTGATTTTGATTACACCACTGATATATGACGTTTAACTTGTTTTGAAGTAGAACGCAGTCAGATATGGATGAAACCCTGGTATAAATTTTTAAGTCATCAGCATAAGCAGTGAAGTTGCCGTCAAGTGTAGTTAATAAATCATTTATGTAAATATTGAATAAGGGGTCCCAAATGGGATCCCTGCGGGACACCTGCAGTAGCAACGAACGAACCAGAGTTGAAGCCGTTGTAAGAAACATAGCATGTACGGTTATATAAATAAGACTCAATCAAATTCGTAACTTGAGGCGTAAAGCCATAGTTTAATAATTTTACAATCAATAAAGCATGGTTAATAGTGTCGAACGCTTTTGTAAAATCCGTATAAAGAACATCGACCTGTTGACGATTATCCAGGGCTTCACAAACAAACTGTGTCACTTCAATTAAATTAATTGAGGTTGATCTTCCAGATATGAATCCGTGTTGGTGTATTGGCAAATATGGTTTGATCATGAAAGACATCTGATCATATAAAACATTCAAAAATTTTCGCAAAGTTCGATAAAATGTTAATTGGCCTATAATTATTCATATCAGATTTGTCTCCCTTCTTAAAAACAAGGATCACTCTGGCTATTTTCCACAAATCAGGGAACATACCAGTACGTATTGCTAAATTAAAGATAATGGAGAGTGGTTCAGAAAAAATAACGCACAGTGCCGTACGAGAAATGCAGGTATATTATCATGACCCATGGTCATATCCGCTCTAAGTTTTTTAATACTGGCTTGAACATCATTAGATGTAATAGCAGAAAATAGAAGAGGGTAGTGAGTTCATATGAGAAGGTGTTACATTACCTGAGAGATACTGTACGTTCTGATATTTTGTTGAAAAAAGCAAGCAAAGTTATTAACAAAGTTATAAAACTTATTGAGGTACATGGGCTATGATCCCTAAAGCCAAAAAAATATATATTAACATCGGAAAAGCTGGATTGATTGCTCGACAGCGCTGAGATAACTTGATCTACAATTTTGAAATTTTGTTCGCAATAAGCATATCCTTATATTTTGACATAAACAAATTTTGGCTATGGCACATAATATTCGGACCGTGCAACCGTGTTCACTTTATTTAAAAAAAAAAAAAAAATCTCATTTCGATTTTTATATTACCACGTTATTTTCGATATGAGATAAGTATTTTTCCTATGAAAGCTTCGCAAAATAGAGTTTTGCGTAGTTAAAATCTTCGTCTGTACGCGATATCCCAAAAATATAAATAAACGATTGATTACTTTGTTTATTTTAAGTGAGGCACTAGTATATTATTTCAGTTTCGTATCCTAAATTGAAAATAATATCTCTTTCTACTACCTATAGTAAGGCTGCAATTTATCCTTCTGTAACTAAAATGCATACTTTTGACTAGGGTGATACTAAGATAAAGGTGCTACACATGATTGAAAGGCACCACCCAATGAATCTATCCCTACCGATTCATTTTTGTGGGTAGTGATTGCTTAAAAATAGGAACTTCGCCTTGTTAGATCTACATTTGTTCCCTTTCAGTGTTATCAACTTCTCCAAGTAGCGGTAGTAATTCAGTTTGCAAAAAGTTCAAATATTTAGGCCTGTTAACTGGTTTGCGAAAGAAATGTGGACCAATAAGTCGTAGATTTTTAATTGTACACCATACATTAAGGTGTTTGAACTTCCCGGACCTACACAGAGAAAAATAATGTGGTGAAACTTAACAAAGATTAGATGTAATAACTAATTTATTTAGTCAAAACTTAACTAAACAATTAAAATTGTTAAAATATCTATTTACAATTCGTTGTTATTGCTAATATTGGTGTTGTTTGACTTGTCTACAAAAATAGTCAAGCATTATTTTTTAGACATTTTCTCATGCTGGTTTTAAATTGAATTTGCTTTCTAAATACTCTATCGCAGCGTTACCAGCAAATTTGCTGTATAATAGTGTGCCAATCCTCTTAGACAACATATCTCATCCTTCTTTTGCTGCATTTTCTTATTTGGATAAATCGTAGCTTTTTAAAAATCTTAGCTTTTTATGTTCTTATAATTATATAAACAAAAACTTAATCTACGTCTTACTTCTCTATGGATAAAAATTGTTCTGTTTTACGTTGTCCGTGTCGCTCTAAAAAGGTGACTTGGCATACATAGATACATAGATAGAGCTTTTATTGTATATGCCAGTAGCAATACTGAGAACACATTGTCAATGTTTATAGAGTATAATCATGCAATAACTATAAAACTTAAAATACTACACATTTTACGTGATAGAAATAAATTCCTCAACGGAGTAGATGCAGTGCTCAAGAAGCAACGCCCTTAGTCGACGCTTAAATACTCGTAAACCGGCAAGAGAGTTTATATGGCTTGGTAACAAATTAAATAATTTAATATATGTGGTACGCCAATATATACAGATCAAATAGTCGACGTATAGTCAGAGCATCGCAGGTCGGAACTATTCGGAGAGGGAGATAGCATGAATTACTCTATTTCGCCAACAAAATGCAACTGCATGCTGTCGAGTGAAGTGCTGTATCACGTATTGTTCAAAATATAACTAGTGCTTCTTTTTTTGGTACCTTCCTAGCTCAATAATGTTCAAACTATAACATGTATGCATATGTTGAAAACATTTAACTTATCATATTATCCTAATTTGACCCAAATCAAACTTACGTTACAATCTTTAGCCAAGATAGCTGCACAACTGATCTTATCTGCCTAAGTGAAAAGGTTTGCATCGATGCATTGCTGGTCGCTTTCGCATACACATATCTGTGGATGGGAAAATAATTCGACAATACGCTGTTGCCAATACACAACCAGTTTCAATTAGACGTTTTACGATTTCTCTTTCCCTACATCTTACAGAGGCTACCATTATCGTTTATTGAAATAATCATTTTCAACATTTTTCTAGGTATTTTCTTTTAATTTTTTTTTTTTTTGCAGAACGGTGTAGAATTCTTTTCTACACTTTTATATCTAACTCAATTGCATTGATTCTGTTAATGTTGTTTCATCATTGGGTTTGAACTTAATCCAAAATCTAACTTATTTATGGAAGTTATATTTTCTTTAACGATTTTTCGTGAAAAAAACACTAATTAATGATACTGGATACTTGAGGATGTTTTTTTCTGTATACGGTTGGTATATTTCAATAATCATACCATACCCCGAGACATACCATATCTAATATAATATAAAAAGTAAGCGGATAGATCTTTTCCTGTTTTAAAACACTTCTTTAAGTTTAGGCAGAAAATAAAAATTATACGATTTTTCAGAAAAAAAAGGAATACACAAAACACAAAAATTCTAAACCATTCTTAGCCTCCCCTATACGCCTACTATAATGATAACACAACACTTGCTGTGTCAATAGATACATAATTACACACATAATTAAGGCTCGTCTAAAAGACACTTCAATATGTAATTTGAAGAGATATTCAACTGTCGTCCTTTCATAGTATCAACTGAGGTCACCTTAACCATTTAATTTTATTTATAAATTTCCAGTTCGCACTATATGAAAATCAATTTCATTTGGTGATTTCAAAGTTCATTATTTTTTGCTAAAATATATTATGTTGATTCGTATGTCAATAAGCACGGCGTTTTCCCACTACAAGCTTTCTGCAGAATCGGCAACATAAATTTTATAAAAAGCACGAATTTTAACTTACAATTATAGAATAAAATTATTATGTAAATTATTCACCAAAATACTAGAATTTGAATCCGAACCATTCGTGTTTATTTAGGATCTCGCCTACGTGTAAATTATACACACGTGTCTTGATTGCAATTTAGTGGATTATAGGTATATAATCTTGTTCGAATGTTTTCCACGATACCATTCCGGTATCTATTTTCCAATCAAACACACACCCACATATATAGCTGAATGTTTACTTTCTAAGATCACCTTCGTTACCCACGACCATACATATATCATAAATATCGAAAATAGTTATTCCGATCTTTGCTTAACTTTTCGTTGTTTCAACTTTCAACAAATTCTGGTTAGGGACGAATTCTTTCATATTAACATATTACCACTTGTACGGCCAGATAAGCTGTAGCACAGCTTTTTAATACCATACTTGTTGTCGTTTGTGTATACAACGTAAAAAAAAAACGAAGAAGCAATCTTTTTAACCGACACCCACAATCACTAACATTTCATAAATAGAGTTGGGCAAATTTGCCGGGTCTAGTGCGTTTCAGCGCCGCCTATTCAGCGCCGGCCGATTCAGCGCCGCGTTTTGAATGGTTAAACTATGGATAACTTGATGATTCATTTTTATGGAGAATTTTTGTACCATGTGTATTGGTTGCAAACTATACATATGTAACATTTTTCTAATTTATTGTGATTGATACCACCCTTTTTTCTGCCTATAAACATGGTCTAGCTTAAGTAAAATAATGAGATCTTATGCAAGTGGAGTCGTGAGCTTCGATGAATAGAAAGTTGTTTTAAGGATAACATCTTTTTACATCTAAAGGAAAAACAAATAAATGAAATATCTTACTCAATAAGAGAAAAGTTTATTTTATCTGGTGTTTTTCCTCGGTCTAGGTTCTAGGACGTTTCAACGCGAGCCCTTTCGATGCCGGGACGTTTTGACGCTCGATGCAATACCAGTTGAATTTCATTTAAACATATGATGCAGAGATTTCTTCTGAACATCGGGCGAAAGGATACATTAAAAATGTCATCATATTTTTTTGGAAGGGGTGAGAAGGGTAGAGGAGTGACTGTTTTAAATGATAATTTTCTTATTTGCGAAACATCGGAAGGATGAATCAGCAATGTTTCAAATCAGACTTTTTTTTAACATTGTGAGGAGGAGAGGGGGGCATTTTTTGTATTTTTTTGTTTTTTTTTAAACGTTTGGAGAGGATGCATTAAAAATGATTCAAATCATGTTTTTTTTTTAACATTGGACGGTGTGAGAGGAGGAAGGAATTAGTTTTTTAAATCATATATTTTTTTCTTTTGTTTTTGAAACATCGGGAGAAAGAATGTATTATAAATGTTTCAAATCATTTCTTTTCATAATAATGGAAGGGGTGAGAAGGAAAGGGGATTGTTTTTTTTTTTAATACAAATTTTCTATTTTTAGAAACATCGGGACAGAGAATGCATTAGAAATGTTTCAAATCAGATTTTTTTAATATTGGAGGAGGTGGAGGGAAGCGGTATTAGTTTTTTTAATGATAATTTTTATGAGTTGAAACATTTTCAATGCATCCTCTCTCTTCTGATGATTCGAAAAAAGGAAAAAAAATATCATTTAAAAGACGAATGCCCTTTCCCCTTAATAAAAACTAATTTACTTCACTAATAAATCTTCTTATTACTTAATCAAAGATTGTAAATAATATTTTATCATAACAATGACAGTATTAAATAAATTCACTCAATAAATGTAGATTATTAAACGTCCTGGAGTTTTCTCCGTGTATGATCTATCCTATCCCAGAACATGTGTAATTAGTGACTTTGTATTATGAGAAAGGAAAGTATGCAAGATCTACAACTCGCCTATTCAACGAAAATCATACAGGCTAAAATGTGCGAAACCCATCTTATCTATTCAAATTTTAAAGGTGAAGTCTACCACGCTCCCAGGAATGATATTAAATCGTCAGTCCTTTCATTAAAAGTTGTCTTCGTTGATACGACAATTGGCAGGTTTTGGAATTTTATATAAATCACAGCAGGTGATAAGTGTAAGGTTTGCACGTCTTTTCAGCCAGAATAATACTTTAAGAGCGCAATATGCAGTGTGAGTCGTTAAGAATGGGAAATCCGGAAACTGGGAATAGTAGAGCGTATATATATACATGAGGATTGAGCGCATCATGCCTTATACAAATGTTGTTCGTTTAAGACGTACAGAATGTTCAAGTTAATACTTTTATTTCTAAATTTCGCAATAATTCAGCAAGTTTTCATAGAATCAACGTGAATTTGTTGAAATCAAAGTTCATTTTAAATTCGTGCTGGAAATGTTTTTTCCCTTAATGCGTATAGATTCTCAAAATCCCACAAATAACTATTTTTCCAGTTGAAAACTTCACGTCTAGAAAATTCTGCACAGAGTGAAATGATAAGGATAGAGTTTCTCTTTTCGTAGGATTCCATTGATAGTCGTTTGACTTATTCCTGTCGCTGCACTTAAACGGCGGGTACTTCCGCCTTGATTTTCGGTAACACGAACTAGAACTTCCTCCTCTTGTTCTACTGAAATTGTTTTTGCAGCACCATTATGACGCTTAGGACGAAAACACCCAATTTCTTCCAGGCGATTATAAGCATTTATAAAAAGTTTATGAATTGATTGTCTCCGAGCTTCAGCAGTCCATTAAAATTTGTTTGAACAAAAACACAAATCATATCTCGCATTTCAATATTTGAAAAGTCATTATGGCGTGGCATTTTTTATTACTACTTATTCTTGTACAAATAAGGCAGAAAAAGATAAGGCTACTTACTTAGCACTTTTTTACATAAGCTTCACAAGCATTAATAATGATAGCTGTCAGATGCATAAGCCAACTTCGTATTTTAGGAATTAAAAATTACTGTATTAGCACGAAATGAACTCAAACTTTCGAAGCGCCCTCTATGAGCAACGGTAAAAGTTGTGAAAAATTCCTATTCATCATGCTGAAAAATGTCAGAATACGTATTTTCACGTTGACTCTATGAAAATTTGCTGAATTATAGGACAATTTAGAAATAAGATTATTAACTTGAACATCCTGTATGTATGTCTTAAACGAGAAACATTTGTATAAAGCATGTTGCGCTTAATCCTCATGTTTTAGGCTTTTCTATTACCAGTTTCCGGATTTCCCATTCTTAACGACTCACACTGTATAATTGTTCTTCATGATCATCATCTGCAGACCGCTAAAGGATAAAAGTATTCGTTTTCTAAATTGCACAGATTCAGTAAATATTATTTTTCGTATAAATTGATCTTATGTCTTAATAAATTATTGAATCATCACGACAAAGTGAAGATAATTATATCTAGATACATACATTATTTACAACCAAATCGCTTTCATCTGGACAAATCAAACTTTAATAATTTTTTTTTGACAAACATTTATTTCCCTCACGTGTTAAACGCAATGTCTACTCTAGAGAATCTTTATATTCGTCTTTAGGTTAGTCACCCATTTTGTAAAGTGGGCAAATTATTATTTTTTTCTTCCTCTTTGCAAAAATTCTCTAGATATCTAAGTTGGATGTCGTGTATATCATCACACTCGGTCGCTGATACCGTGGAGAGAAAAGGGCAGTAGTAAACTATTCATGAATGAAGGATGCAGGTGGAATAAAAATGAGCTCCATTTCAAAGATGCGAAACACATTGAAAGCCTGCAGATATTGTGATTTTTCTTTGTTCTATATTTTTCGCAAGTAAAGATCTTTGAGGATTTCCCCTAAAGTACATATTTCATTTGATACTTCAAGTTTTAAAAAGAAAGTTTACTTGCAACATATTTTTCGGTGGCAATTCCTAAAAAAGAAAAAAAAACGATTATCTATAAATTTAATTAAACGCTGTCGTATACATGAATCTTGAAATGTCTTGAAATTGTTGCCCTGAAATTTGAGAGTAATTAAGCAGATAGGTACTTATGTTTGTGAAGAAATAAAAACGGTCCCATTTCGCAATACTCTTTTACCTTTTTATCTTTTAAATAATTTAATAGTAGTTGCTACCGGTTTCGAGCCTAGTGGATCATCTTTAGGCAACTGAATACCTGTACAATAATTATAAGTTAAATTACGAAGTTATAATTAAACTTATTGTTTTGATTAAAGAATAACATTTTTTTACGGAAATATGGAGATAAGTTACAATAAAGAAATAAGAATTAAAAAGCCAAATAAACAGTAGAAAAATATTATAATGCGAAATTTTTTGTAAGCAAATTTGAAAAGTAAAAAATAATTATAATCATTATTATTAAATATAATCTCAAAGTAAAACTCAAGTTGTATAATGTAAATCAACGAAGAGGACTTGAGTGATAGGACCTTTCTTAGAAAGATAAATTGGATGTGTATGAATTCATATTTTATACTTCTGGCCAAAACCATGAAAATTTCAACTGAGGCTAGAAGAAGAGCACTTTTACGGTGATTTTTGGCATATGTGTTCACAATATGTATGTATTGATATGATGCCAATAAACTGATATTATTATTATTATTATTTTTACAATTTTAGAAATACTTACAGTAAAAGAAATCCTCCTAAAAAATCATGAAAAAATGTAGCTTTAATTTAAATATCTTATCCACCGATAAGCAAACAATTTGCTTGATCGAAATTTATATTATTATTTCACGTTTTACATTAACTATTTACTTATGGATTACACCTTTGTTCTTAGTAGTCAAGTAACTAAAGATATTACGTCTTACAGCTACACTGTTTACATACTGTTTACATACCTTCAAAGCCAATTTCTTTGTTGTTGTAGAAGTCACTTTAATCGCTGAGGTTAACTTTCATCAAATATTCATTATTTATGTTATATGTCTAATCCATGTTTTAATTTATTAATGTTTTAAAATTTCTGGTTGTATCTAATACTTTTCCTCATGATAACAATATCGGTTTATTGAGTACTATCTCGTATTATCGATCTATTTGACATCTGAATCATCTCAATCTACCCAATATCTGTACGTTTGACTTCTACTGTTAGAAAATAGATGGCGACTCTGATCCGGTCTGATCATATCAATTATTATTTAGATATTATTAGTTGGTGGATGGTATAGCGAATGCATAAATTTTCGAATTTAAAGTATATTATTTACAATTTCTACATTTTTTTTTCTTTTTTTAACTCATTTGATTTATTACGTTTTGTTTATTAATTTTAACTTTTATTTTTGTGTATTGCTATAGACATCTACTACGGTATCATACTTTTTTATAATGTGTTATATTGAAATTAAGAAATTCTGTAAAATTCTATAAAATATAATGTAATGTACTATTTGATAAAATAAATCATTACAAACTCTAAAAAAATCCACATGTGTGGACTAATTTACAATTGCAGAAAATACTATCGCAGCACCAAAAAAAAAAAACAAAAGCAATTTACAAAATATTGTTTCATGTTTTTCTCTTTTTCTTGTAGCATAGTACATATCAAAATACTGACAGCACCCTTTCGTTCTGACGATTGCCGTAATATGAATAAAAGAAGGATAAAAATAGGGTTTCTATCAGTTAACAAAGTCGAGAAATACGCATGCTATTCTGCTGGGCGATTGTGTATCAGATATGCAATTCGATATACCATATCTAATCCGTATGCTATCGCTGTCTAACGGCAAGCTATTCTCTACGCTTGTCTAACTACTGTAAAATGCTATCCTCACATTGATCTTTTCAATTTGAATCAATCCAATCAAGCTCTCATTCCGCACTACTACACTGTTGAAAATTTTTACACTTTTTTGACTAATTTAATAGTCAGGAGAGGTCCACACTCTTTTCGTGTTATTTTGTCGAGAACTATACGAGTATAAATTTGACAAGTAAAGATAGTCAAGTATTGTCTATTGCTAAGGGGTTATTTTGTCCAACTGACACGTGGAATTATAAAATACTTCAGGTCACATTTTATTTGATCTAGACTAGACAAATTTACTAGCTATTTAACTAAATGAATGCGGTCTATTGGGTGATTTAACACCGTTTTTTAAAGACAAAGTCTTTTTAATATGCAACTCTTATTGCTTAGTGCTATAATATTCTCTCTTTAAGACGTTTTCTCAATTATAAATATGCAGAACCACTCATTCAAAAGTTTTGGTTTCAACTAAACGTGCCAATTTTAAAATCATTTTTGAGAACCATTATAAAATTAAGTGAATGTTTATGCTATTTGACTCAAATCTGAACTAATTGCGTAAATAGATGTTCCCAATACATCTTTAAGATGTTGAAAGTTTTTATGCACACTGGAATTAACGTTTAATAACACAAGGTTACACTTTGCAGGTCAGTACACGTTTGGTGGTTTGTTTGGATATGTTAATACGCAGAAACAAACTCGAAAACAGATACACGTGCAATACACGTGGTGCATATAATGCAATACCGTATTAGATTAGGTGGGGTTTCTATATTTCTATCCGAGGGAAAAATTTTGATTGGTTGATGCTTCTGAATGTCTAGAAAAATAGTAAACCCTCATATCTGAACAAATAATTCACACGAAATTCTAGTAATTTCTGTTCTATTAAACACACGTAGACAATTCGTCTGGCAAAGTTTGTAATAATCAACACTAAAATATTTAACCAGCGCAAAATTAACGCCAACACCGATAATATTTTCAACAGTGTACGAGGCGAGGAGAACGAATCGCTAGATATGCGTAATTCACTTCAAGTAAAGCCGATGAGAGTATTATCCACCCAAAGAAAAATTAAGTATTTATAGTAAAAACAATTTTCCATTTAGCATCAATTACACACGATTTATATGCAGTAAATTATATCGAAAAATCAACTTCCAGCGCGACTACTATTCCACGGTTCGGCATTTTGAAACAACGTTTACATTAATAAATAGCAAAAATACAGATGGCAGGATTCAAGTTTGCGCATTAGTGGAATTAAATCCTAGTATCACATCTAGACAATCGCGAATGTAAAATTAGTGCAACAATTGCTTGAAACATTGTACAAAGAATAAATATTAGTTGTACAAGCACATCCGAAGAACGTTTTTTACCCGACGATTATTAACGTCGCTTGGAATTTTGTGAATTAATGATTAATACATCATCTTGAGCTTACATATTTTTTCAATAATTTACTATTTACCAACGAATAGGTACTTTTTAATACCAAGATAGTGCGCTCGATTTCTAAATGCAAAGTTTGGAGTTCGAGGTTGCTGTCGTGTTCGTGCTGTCGTATTTGTTTTTTTTTTTTTTGTTAATAAGATATAAATAATTGTTAAATTAAAGTTTTGCATAAATTAAAATTAAATTGTGAATCACACATGAATTAAAATTCAATAACAAGAAATTGAACGCACTATCCACTAGGCCAGTAGGCCCCTTTGTTTGGTATTAGAAATTACTAATGCTATATGAGTGCGGCCACGGGACTACAAATCGAGTTTATGCCAATTTTATCAGTTTATTACAGCTAAACGTTGCTCGCTTTACATTTTTTATTAATATAGTGATGTAAATTACGAATTTAAAGATTAAACACATTTTTTTCGCCGTTCAAAAAAATATTGTTTTAATTTTCTTTTTAACCACTCAGAGGCCTATTCACAAAAACTAGCGCACACGTATCCACTTTCTGGCTTCAAGAATCACTTGATTTCTTTTTCAGCTGGATGGCCGGTATTCTGATCCGGCAATCCCCTTGTTAGACGTATTCCAATATCATCGAGATAGGTTGGTTCAGCAATTTGCAGAAACCAGCAGTGTTTTGAACCGAAAACATGAAGGGGCTCCCAGAATATTGACAGATGATGTTATAGAAAACATTGACATTAGACAAAGAAGACATTTTAGTCAAAATAAAACGAAAGCTGTATGCTCAAGCACGCATATTTTTTAATTGTTTTAAAGCACTGTGTTATTAGATTTGACACCGTTAGATTTTTTCTTTTGGGGTAACTTAAACAATGGTTTGCACGATGAGGCACTAGGTACATGAAGCATACATCTTATAATCCTTTTCTGAATAATGAAGACTCTCCGAGAGCCAGCAGAAGATCCCCAAAAAATTATACCGTATGCCAATCTCGACTGGATATGGCCAAAGTAGAAAGTCTTTAGAGCGTCGATAGTAACAAAATTACGAATTTTATAGATCGCATAACAATACTGATACATTTGAATAAATTAGTAATTTGTAAATCCCAAGTCAACCCAGTATCCAAAATTACACCCAAAAATCTTACTTGATTAGTTTGTTGGATTTCGTCTGTTTCCAGGTATAATTCATCACCGCCGGCACCGAAAGGCACGACACTAGACTTACCGATATTCAGCTGTAAACTGTTTAAGTTGCTCCAGTCATTCATAAATTTTAGAATCCCTCCCACAATTTTTGAAATTTCCTCCATCGAATCACCGCGAACTACAAAAGTAGTATCATCAGCGTATTGGTAGAGACCATCATAGTTGATATAATTTTTTAAATCGTTGCAATAAATCAAAAAAAGTAGAGGACCCAAAATCGAACCCTGAGGTACTCCATGTGTCAGTGACGAAATTGGCGAGAAAGCGTTAGTCAATGTGCTGCCTCGAATAGCGGGCACACACACACAATGACTCCTGCCAAAGAGGTATGATTTTATCAGCATCAAAGAAACACCCCGCGCCCCGTATCTCTCCAGTTTATCACACATACCTTCTTCCGCGAGTCGACTGAAGACAGAATCTCCTGCAAACAACTAAAACACGCTTTCTCACATGACCCCCCCGGTAAAAACCCATAGTGTGATGCGCTAAACAGATGGCTACTGATAAAAAATCATATAGACGCGAGCAAATTAATTTTTCAAATATTTTAGAGAAGGATGATAAAACGGAGATTGGTCTGTAATTGTTTATTTCACTCCTATCCCCCCTCTTAAATACTGATATAACCTTAGCCAGCTTTAAGGAATCTGGAAAAACACCCTCTAGCATCATTGTATTAGCAATGTCCTCCAACGGTTTAGCGATAAAAACTACAGTTTTTTTCATAATATTGGTTGGGATGCCCTCAACACCGACAGATGATTTCGCCTCTATATTATCCACAATTTTAATAATTTCCGCTGGAGATGTTGGTTGTAAAAAAATACTAGCTGAATTATTCATTATGTGATGTGAGGCTTTTTTTGTATTTTGATTATTGATGTATGGAATGGTGAATTGGTTGAGAAACATTCTAGATACAACATATGGATCACGAATATCCTTTCCATTATTATCAATTACAATATTATGGAATTTATTTTTTTTTTATTATTGATTTCACTATTAATTATATGCCAGATTTCTTTAGGTTTATTAGTCGCCTCAGTAATTTTACGATTATAATATTGTTTCTTACTGTTATTAATTTCTCGTCTAACCTCAAGTTTACGCTTACAATAAAGTTGATAAATATCTTCATCTTTACTAATATTGTATAGACTATATAAATCAGTTACCTCATTGTTCAAGTTTTCTACCCTTTTATTTATCCATTCAGATCCACTACTATTCCCGATCCTAACTCTCTTCAAAGGAAAGTTGTTATTTTAATTGGCAAAGAAAATTCTATAAAACGCATCGTACTTACATTAGTATTAGTATCAGAGGACCGGTAAACGTCCAGCCATGATTCATTTTGCATATCCGTCAAAAACCGTAACATATCATGATGATTGTATATGCGTTTTTCGGTAAACATAATTTGCTGAGGAGGAGATAATTTCAATACAAACACGATTGCATTATGATCGGAAAAGTAACAGTCGACCACCGATATATCGTCTACACTGGACATGCAATTTGTAAAAACATTATCTATTTACAAAACAGAATATTTCAGAACAAACTTCATAACTTGGATGAATTGAAAGCGCCGATTTCTCAAGAAGTAGACAATATACCACTTAAAATGCTAATAAATGTGTTCCAAAAGTATGATAAAATAGGCAAACCCGTGTGTATCAAAATGATGATCGACATTTGTAACGTGTATTGTGAAAGTGTTTTTAAATACATGTTTAATAAAACTGAACTGTAATACACTTTACTGTGAATTTAATAAACAATATCACAATTATGTTTATTTTATTGCCATAGACAGTGTACATTATTAATTTCGAAAACTGACAAATCTGAGGTAACTTTTCTCTGTTTAACCCATGTTTCATACATAAACATAACACATAACTAGGGTTGGGCAAATTTTCCAGCGCGGCAGGTACGTACTCAGAACTTGCGCTCTAACGTCATGTACTCCAATAAAGCAGATGAACCGTAGAGTTGCAAATCAGTAACAACAGTGCCTGTTTTTCTTATAAAATGTACAAATTTTTATTTCATTAAATATGTAGTTATATAAAATGCGAATGCATCGCAAGGTGGCCCGTTTGTTCGTCCGCTTTGTCCGATTTGGTCCCCAAGGAAAATGTACGCAACTCTATTAATATCACTTATGTTTTATAAATGCATGCTAAATTACAATAATACGATTGATCTGCTTTATTTATATTACATTATTTTAAGCCGGGGTCGCAATACGTATCTGCTCCGCCGAACGATTGCCCAACTCTACACATAACCAAAAAAAAAAAAAAAACTAGTGAACACATAAGAGAAGATGCGACACTTGTGGTGCTAAAATAATGAAGTGGCACTAGAAGTCATATTTCTCGGCGACAAAACATCTCAAAGGTGCGGACAACAAGTGACGCTTCTTCTGTTATCTGTATTGATGGTTTAGTGGAAATTATACGTGTTAACAGTTTTCTAGGTTTTCAAAACATAAAATAAGTATATACTGCTATGTACTGACGTTTGGGCAGTGCTGATGATACGTACCAATCAGCCATCGACATAATTTCATTCAATTATTTGGAATTTTTTGTATTTTATTCACTGTGCAGATTCAATGCAGATCACGATTTCAGCTTCATTACACCTCATTATTCGAAACCTGTCGGAAACATAAACAACAGGACTCGTCGAACGTGAAACTAGCATGAACGGAATTCTATACGGTATTCGATATTAGAGGATACGAAGTTACAAAAGTCGGAATTTCTTTTTCCGCGGCACCTGTGTATGACACTTAATTACATGAAACTTGTTACAAACAAACAAAAGAGAATTTTTGGAATGTCCGTAACATGCTTATACTAATTCAAATGTCTTTCAGTTGAAACACGAAGAAACATACTTTTCGGAAAAAAAAGGTTGTAGTGAAACTGTCCCGAAATTAAAATAGTTATCACGCTTGCAGCCTTAATCCTCTGAATTTTAATTGACCTCTTTGATCTAATTTAGCAAACAGGTATGTTCCAATTCTGGAAATATACAGTATTATTCAAATAGATAAAGGATCGACCTAGACAAGTAACAACACAGAGAGCAAAATTATGTATTAACTAATATTATTATGATTATTATTTTAATTTTAATATTTTTATTATTTTAACAATAGGCACTGTGGCGCTGCGGAAAATGCCAAATATTGAATAATCGTAATAAGAAAACATAATCGCTAATGTTTTTACAAGTGCTGTTCATTAGCTTTTACTAAAACTTACCATCTTGCACTACTACTACTGAAATACATACATTCCCTGCAACCTGCAACATTATGTATTGTTTAGTAAACGGCCTAATATCCGTGTCCAAAACGTTGAATTATAAAACAGCACTTAATATTTATCGTACACCAATTATTGGTATATGATAAACTACGTCTTAACGAAATATTTTTACGTTTATTGTACTAGATATACACCAATACTATACGTTTATTTCACTATTATACGTGTTATAAACGGTTATACAACATTTGTGGTATAGTTTGAGGAACGAAAATATGAAACAATTAACAATATGAATATATTCTACAGATTAAAACTTTCTTTGAGGTGACCTTCAAAATTTTGCCCACCTTATTAAGATACATATTTTACTTAAAGTATTTTATTAGATCTCTAAAAGCGTCCATTTTCTTTTGTAGTTGCAAAATATCCTGCACATATGATGAATTACCACGTAAATACTAATGTTGTTTTCTTTAAAAAAAAATCTCATTTTTTCAGGATTGTCACAGTGTTGGATCGATCTGGAACCTTGGCAATGGCAAGTTTACATGACGCTAGTCTCATTAGCCCTGTTCGTCATACCAGCTCTTATAATTGGAGGTTGCTATGCGATAATTGTTTGGACAATTTGGTCCAAAAGTAAACTGATAATCACCACAGGACACGTACCTATACGTCGTCAAAGTAAGTCATTAAACGTGCATATATTAGTAGTAGGTATGTATTTACTATTTAAAATAAAAGCCATAAAGAAAATATGGCTGTCAGGAGTACAAACACTTTGCGGCATTTAATAACGATGGGCAGACATTGTAAAACGTAAAAATCAAAAAGAATATAAACTATATAGAAAAAGTCGATTAAATTACTTAAATGCCCATTTTAGAAGCGAATAAAATGCACTGAAAAACTGATAAATTAATAGGCTTTATATATTCCTCATTCCAAACAACTCTGCTGGCAACGCGACAAATTACTTAAATTATAATTACATACTTATATGGGTAACATATTTTTTGACACGTGTGGCATAAAATAAAAAAAAAAGGTTTAGAACATATATTGAGTTTTTTTTTAAAGTTAGCTGGTATGTATAGGCTATTTTACATCTATTTGCTCACGTATTCGGAAGCTCCTAAGTTAAAAAAATGCAGCAAAAACCAGTGGAATTGGGACGACACTAAATATAAGATTTTGTCATTCGATCACTTACACATAGAAATCACATCCATTAATTTGAAAAAATTAAAAGTGGATGCAGTCATAGCATAAATAATCTATATCGCTATCATTTCTTTTTATGTCAACCTGATCAATATGATTACAACAACAACAATGACAAGAACGCCAATCCTCAAACGTCCTCCGTGCAATTTCACAGAAACGAAAAGTAAGAAACAGGTGGATGATTCTGGTATATCGCGTAATAAGCAATAAAAATACTTTTAATATTATCAAAACTACTTTCCGTATCTGTCAAATTGCACAATGGACATTTTTTGTTGATACGTTCAAATATCTTTATTGACAAAAAAAAAAGTTGTGGAAGAATCATTTTTCCAAGTTTGCATTGTTTCACAAATTCTCTTGAGATAAATGGTAGGTTAAAATTTGTAAGAAATAGTACAAACATTATTTTTTTTTTTAATTATTTATGTCGAAATAATTATTTGAATAATCTGCGCTTAGTAACGTTTCATTTAGTTTATATTTATTAGTATTTATAATAGTTCAATGAATAAGTATTGTCGTCTCTGCTACTTTGCAGTACCCACATAGTACTCCACATTCAGTATCAGGGGAATATCACAAGAACCCTTCAAAACAATAATCCAATATTTCTCTAGCATCACAATAATGTCGCAGTGATGTCACAGAAACCCGAAAATTGCACGAATGTAACGCAATATCAGGACACTATTTCGATGTGATACTACTGCAATGTTACAAGCAATATGGCAGCAATATTTTAGAAAATATTGCAGTACCATCCCAACGAAGTACTGCTATATGTTACAGCTACATCACAGCGAAGTGCCACCGTGATACTTCTTTCAATATTGTAGCAAACTGCGATGAAATATCGTAGCAATATGACTGCAATAGGTCACTGCGATAATTCTTTTCACATTTATGTAGTATAATAATTATTAAAAAAAAAATGCCATTAAGACCGGTTTTAGGGTCGTCTACGATAACTTGAACGGCTAAAAGCCGGTCTTAGAGGCCGTTTTTCGTAATATTCATTATTATCGCAGAAATGCGAAAAGAGATGTATCAGCAATCAGCAAACTTTTAAACGGAAGACGGTTTGAAGGTATATACGAATTTCGAAAGGGCTCGCAAACTGGCGAAGAAATTGTATCTAACTCCTTCTCTTTATTGACTGAAATTTAATTAATTAAGCGCGGATCAAAAATAACAAATAATTTATTTACTTCAGCTTACAAAAAAGAAAAATGCCCCAATAAATTAGAAAAACAATTATTTTTTTTGATTTATTAAAAAAGAGGATACCAAAATATAAAAACAAGTAACCATAATAGATCATTAAAAATACACCTACTTTTTTTTTCTAACTATTCTAATTAGTCAGGTACCCAGTTTGAGCAGAATTTCCTGCTTGGTGGCGCTATGGAACGACATAGAAACTGCATCTGAAAATGTATTAAAAATAATTATGAATGAAAACATAAAAAAAGGTAATTTACGATGTATGCATTAGCATAGCAAATAATTGCTGAATTTAATTTTCTTCTGCCTTTCTTTCAGGCTGAAATCTTGAGCCAGTTAAATCATAAAGTTAATGACAATGATTCACTTTTCTATTAAAAAAAGCTGAAAATCCACACAATTTTTAAATTCTATTAAATTATTGCCCCCATCAATGTATGAAAACTAGTTCGAAGAAAAACTTTTATTTATTATAAAATATCACACATTTAGTATGTGTAGAATATATACTGAAAAAAATATTAATTCAAGTAAATCTCTCTTTGGTTAAAAGAGTATTTAGTAATTTTATAAATTTAATTACTTAAACGTGAAACTTAAACCTCAGAAGAAATTTAAAGTAATTGATCTTTATAAAACTAACTTTTCTTGTACCAAAGTTCCTTTAACAAGTTCAGATTATCCAGAAGATATCCTTAAATAATGCGCATTTAACAATTTTTAATTTATACTTCATTTCTCCATAATAAAGATAATCATTTGCTGATTAAAATACAAAATTTTAACAACTTGACTATACATCAATTTTTAAATTAGTACCTATATACAAAAATATTAATTTCAAGTAAACCATGAGTGTAATTCTATACTCACAAAAAATTAATATACCTATTTTCCCAAATTATTAATCAAAATACCAACAAATAACAAATTATTCAGCATCCAGCACTGCTTACTCCAGAATTGCCCAGCCACGCCCCATGTTGATTCACATATCTTTATAATAAAAAAAAAAATCATTTTACAAACGTTAATACTTACCCAATCTATTGATGATCATCACTAATTAATAATAATAATATCTGCTATTCTATCGAAACTCAAGCAGTATTGCTGCCACGTCACAATACTGGTCAAGGAACCACAGAGAGCAGCACAAGGGAAATGCCAATTTAATAGAGAGTTCATTCTATTCCAAAAATGATCATTTCGAACAAAATTTGCATAACCAAGCAAATATAGCACCTCCCTTATCTCAATTATCTAGTGTAAATGACCATTATCATTCCCTTCAACCCTATCTCTTTTAGTTTTTATTCTGATCCCTTCAATCGAAATGTCGGCGTCCATTTCACATACACATTCCTTCAAATTGCAGTTAGGGGCTATCTTTCTACTGCTTTATGTGACTACTTTCACCAAACGGTTTCAAACTTCGTTTTCGCACAGATGTCTTACGATAAAACAGTCCGTGTCCAATCTTATAAATAGCACATAAAAGCAAATAAACACAGTAATAGAGTAGCAATTTTCCTTTCTACGAGTAAATTATTTCTAGAAATTGAGTAGCCATGTATGTAAGTACTGGAAGTAGAAATATTATTTACCATGACCAGTCATGTGTAAAATTCTAAATCTGAGATGAAATGGAATTTATTATTTTTTGGAAATATTTCCTTTACAATCTGGAAATAGGATTACTAGGAATGGAGAACCGTTTCCATAGGTAGAAACAGTTTATATAAGAAATATATATTGCCAGTAGACGACACTTAGCTATTGAGGTTTTCCCCTACAATATCCCTTAAATTTACTGCCTTTCGACACCCGTTACAATGGCGCTTTTGGAACTAAATCAACCGATATGTAAGTAATAGATTTATGGTGTTCCAAACACTAGAAACTGTATTGTAACCGATCTTGACAGAAACACATGGTTGTTGTAAACAAACCGGATTGCAGGTCTTGTGTTCTGAAAAGCGGACGACTCAAATATTTACAATAAATTATATATTAATAACACGGCGTTAGGTTACCTAAAATTTTATAATCAGTTTTAAACATTGAAATAACTTTAGCCACAAATCACATATGTACTATATAAGACAAAAGTCTTGCATCAGATTTAGAGCGATAGATATAAATAAAGAGAGAAAGCTATAGACCATCTATGAACTGTGCGAGCGTAGTATAATAAGCACGTGTTGTCTAGACGGCAACGCGTACCTTTGATGTTAAGAAAATAGCTAATAAAATAACGGAGGAGATACCGAGGCAAAAAACCTTTTGAATACATTTTTACATTTAGAAATGTATACACATTCTTATTTCTTGAATGTTAAACACAAAAGTGTGTTTTTCAGAGAATATGTATACGGTTTTAAAGTTTTAGTATCGTTAGTTACCTTTCAATATATCTATTTTATGTTTTAAACTTTAATTCAATATTTTAGTAAATAAATAAATTATTAAAGAAGAGGTTGTTATTGTATTTATTAAATAAAATGTACTTACACAGGGAATATGATGCCGAATTTATTTATACGTGCTACGAATCTACAGCAATATAGTAAACTGCTAAAATATGAACAATGGATTATTCCAAAGATAAAAGTAAAAAAAAAACAAATCTTACCAAAGCAAAAACAAACTCAATATTTGATATTTTGATAAGGATTACGTTAATTTTCTTTCAGCTTCCTAAAGCTGCATACACATATGAACAAATGCCGCAGGCATTGACGAGAGGTTCCGTCAATGCATTTTATAGTGGCTTGAAATAATTAATACTAATTTATTTCGCAAGACGTTACAGTATCCTCTCAATTGCTTATAATAACATTATTTATTCATTCATTCATTAAAGTCAGGCTGGGCACTTAATGTTCGGGCACCTGAGCTAGGTGCTCATTGTACCATCCCTATTAATTCTCTTATTTCTACTCGAGCAGCTTGGTGTCTCTGTAAAGCCCAGTATCTTGCCCAGTGGGAACTTGAGAACCTTCGAGGGCTCCAATAGATCTCTCCCGATATATTTCTGCCTGAGTACCTTCAGTTCCTCACATATGCAGATTACATGTAAACTCGTTTCCTCTGTAGTTCGCATCTTCTACACCATGGTTCTCTTACCCGGCCTGTGTTGTATAGATGCTTTTTCAGGGGACAGTGTCCAGTTACCAACCCAGTAATGGTTTTAACTTCTTTCTGACTGCGCCTGAGTAGGTTATCAGAGAAACTAACATCCCCATCTCCTATCAGCGCTTTGGTATAGAGTTGACCTTCAGTCGACCTCCATTTCTTTGTACTTTCTTTATCTAGCCAGGTCCAGATCTCCCTTCTTGGGGAATCCTTAGTAATCCCACATACGGGTTCTGGACCCATGAAGTGTCTCTTAGGCCCTCCTTGGCTAATTCGTCGGCTATTACATCGCCCTTTATATCCTCATGTCCCGGCACCCAAATCACAGATATCGTGTACTCTCGTGCCAGTGCATTGAGGGATTGTTTGCAGTCTCTAACTAGTTTCGACCTAGTTACTGGGTTCGAGACTACCTTAATGACAGTCTGGCTGTCAGTCATTATATTAATTATATTAATTTAGAGGGCGGATACCTCTGCCTGGAAGACCGTTGTATGTTTCCCCAGGCTTATGGATATCCCGCAAATACCGGCTCCTAATAACATTATTATTGTTTAATATTTTTTTCGGTAACTTTTATAATGTTTGATTAAGCTTCCATGCACACACTAATGCGCCATCCTGTATGTATACACACACATTAACATTATAAAAGTGCAATAAATTAATAAATCATAAATCTTCTGCATTTCACTGTGTATACACAGATGAAAACGGAGTTACAATTAACACCTTCGGTCGCCAGGGAATCCCGAAAGTCCTTCCCTGGCGACCACTCCGATAACAGAGAGAATTTCTAGAACTATAAATTTATCAACTACTAAAGATGTATAAAAGTATTTAAGTCACCCTAAAATTGGGAAATATTTTCCTTTTTTGGTGCTAGCTTTAATAAATTTTGGAATGTATATATCCGCAAAAATGTTGATATACACCTTACTAGAGTCAGATTTAAAAAAATAATAGCATGCAAGGTGAAATACTACTCAATGATTTCCAGTGTTGTAGTTCACAAGAACCGCTTTTTTTCCTTCGACTCTACATATTGTTCTACCAACAACAAAAAGTTTGATTTTTGCCTTCTCGTGGAGAATACATTAATTTGCGATGACTCGTAACATATTTATGTTAATATTACTCCGCAACGTGTTAGATACCAAAAGTTACTCAAATTAATAATTGTAGGGGCGATTTCAGAGAGAACCATTTTTGTCGATAACTCTTCTTTCTTTTAAAATTCTTCAGAATCAACTGTTGATTTTATCAATTTTATCTGAATTTTCTTCAGAAACGCTTCCTATACAAATAGATATTAAATGAATATCATTCTGTTTAATCTAAAGCACGCTAACGGAAATAAGAGGTCATTATCAAGATCAATCCGAGCGGGGGTCGCAATAATTTCAAAACTCTTCGTTGATGTCATTCCATCTGTCACATCTGTTTTCTAAAAACGGTGTTTTGAATCTTTAACTGATTTTTTATTTCAATCGGTAACAAAAACTTAAAAATTACTACATTGCTTTTTTTTACTTTCTTGAGAATAATACGGCAAACAGTTTTGAAGTTGTAGGAAAATGCAGTCGGTTATTCTTATATCTATGGAATCAACTTCTACTTTTTTCGGCGTCCTTCAAACTTGAGTGAAATAAGTGTGAATGTATGGTATCAATTTGGTCAGGAAACGTTTCTAAACAAAACCGTCATTCTAAAATTTTTTGTAGAAAAAGGATAATAATCAATAAGAAACGCTTCCTTGTGAAATCAAATCCCCATGAGAGCTGCTTATGCTTATATGCGTACCTTAACGAAAATAGTTTACTTAAACTTCTTCATCGTCAATATGTACAAACAATTATAGATGCTACTAATTCTATGTACCATACAACTTTTTTTAAGAGATGTATTTACAATTGTCACTAATACCATAAAACTTAACCTGTAAAAATAACTATCTGATTAACTCAGAAAATGTAATGACGAAAAATACATACCTGGTCCAAAATATTGTAAAAAATGTTCGCTACACTACTCAAACAAGGGAACATTAAAAAACTTTTTGTTGCAAAGTGTTTTCTCTTTTGTTATCATAAACAAGAAACTATCTGAAATATCTATTCGGACAATTAGGATCAGTTAAAATTTAGGAATAATTTAGGAAACAAGCAACATAAACGTAAAAGTTTTAAAATGTTGATGGAAACATGACTTTAGAGTACAACACGCAATGGAACCAGCTAGAAACAAATTGTTGACAAGTTGCTTCTATTTATTTCTATTTAATGGACCAATGGTATGCCATGAATGCATTTCTTCAAATTCGCTGTGGCCTTTCGTGCAGATTTATTAAATTACTCTGGTACATACTTAGTTGCATACTTAACGGCTTACGTCTTACCAAAGTTGGAGGAAACCTCCTCAAAAATGGGCAAATAATATCCTAGATACTGGTGCATCTAGTTTGTTTGTGATTTGTTACTTCAGCTATTGTCGTTTATATGTGAACTTGATGTTGTAGGTGATGATCACAGAAATAGACAGTCAAGACATTCAAACGAGGAGAACGATTGTCGCAGGGCATCATCAAGAGGAATTATACCCAGAGCAAAAATAAAGACTGTGAAAATGACATTTGTTATAGTATTCGGTGAGTGTTCATTTTAAATTAAACACAAAAATGCATTTCAGTTAATTTTCTATGGTGCATTTATTTCAGTATTTGTGCTATGCTGGAGTCCATACATAGTATTCGACTTGCTCCAGGTTTACGGACACATACCGAAAACGCAAACAAACATAGCAATCGCCACTTTTATACAAAGTTTGGCGCCTCTAAATTCAGCCGCGAATCCCGTCATCTATTGCTTATTTTCTACCCACCTGTGTAGAAATCTTAGGTAAGTTATACTCCTTTATAATATAAATATTTTTCTAACATGGTAGATTTCATTCCACGATCCATACATTAAAAATATCGTTCACGACGCGCATTTTATGGCTGCGGATATATTTATGTGATAACCTTTAGGAAGTTTCTATCAGCACATACACGCGGGATCGAGCAAACATTTATAACTTTCCAACTTTGAAGTTTATTGCGGAGATAACTTTTAAACTTAAAATTGTTGGATTCTAGTATAATATATGTACTTATATCAAGTATTTGAGAAAAGGGTATGTAACTCCATCCTTAAGGCAGTAGTCTTTATTGATGGATTAAATACACCTAACTTTTAATAATTTTACATGTATACCTAATGTGTGACCGGCATAAATGTTGCAACATACGCGATTTTTTGTTCATTATTGAATTCTTGTAAACTCTTTTGAGGGAATAGGTTTAACATTTATAATAACCACATGATTTATGTTGGTGACCAGGCACCACTACTATGGTGGCAAATTTAACAAGCATTCCACGAAGCGACAAAAAGTGAGATTAGATCATGTCCAAAAAAGTTACTTGAAAAAGTTCCTCCGAAATCAAAGTTTAGCCATATGCAATTTTTTGTAAACATATATAAAAAAATCACAATTTCTTCAAATATTTTTGTAATAACCTGCGTTTTTTTTTTTGCAATTAGTTGCTTAACTGAAGTAAAATCTCGAATTTGACTTAAACAATTTTGCCAGTTCTTGCCCAATTGGCAGAACTTGCATTTCAGTATGACACTTGTTGTTACAAAGAACTGTATCCAAGAGAAATAAATAATTTTTCCAAATTGCAAACAATATTTTTACCAATTTTTCCATAATCTAATCAAATATTTTTAATGGAGTCAATAATTTTGTAATACCTAAGGTATGTAAAGTTAATAAAAAAAGATATATTTACTACACTTATGTCGGCCACCGTATAACACATATTCCTCAACTTGTTTTTCAAGAACTTTAAGAAAAATATACAACCATTCTAGCATACCATCATTAAAGTACTGTAAAACAACTAAACGAGTATGTGCTTACCCACACTTTGTCGTTATAAGTTATGGAATAAACCATATTTCATTTCATTCATTCTCATTTGTACACTCTTATCTTTTGTGCAGTTTGTCTTATCTCTTCGTTAGTGGAATTATTTGTTTAGAAGTTTATCGATAATTCTTCTCATTCTACTAAAAGCTCAAGAATTTTGGATTACAAACTAGTGATTTCCCCATTAGTTTTGATATGGTGTTATTTTTCACAATGGTCTCCCTCAAGGAAGCTGATACGCAATAGGTTGCCCAGTAATATTTCCTGTCTACTTGAACATGTTCTTACTACAACTTATATTCAATGGGTTGGAGATTTTTACCAATAGCAGCACTTTATTTATGAAAAGCTAAATAATTACAATTCATCCTAGACCCCGTGCTCCACGTAAAGATATTACACGAGACTATCTATTCTAAGTACTATATGAATGCCTTAACAATTGAAATCTTCCTGCTCTAACTAATAATTTCCTTATGATTGTTAATAATAACAACAAAAATCTAATAAACCGCAAATATTGCGCCCATGCAACGACAGCATTCGCCAAGGAATAAGGAAAAACCATGGAAAAACTTTACTCTGGTAGCAGAACCTGGGAAGTAGTCCCAGGCCTTGTTATTGATAGCCAGGCAATTATTGTTACTATCCTTCTGGTTTTGGAAAAGGCAGCCTCCACATCTTTTCAATTCTGACAGCTCTGCCGTTTCCAGGTAGCTCCCCGGTTCTTTGCACATCCTGAAGTTGTTTTTTCCGGCAGCAGAAAGATGGACCAACGTAATGAACTGAAAACAAATATGACAACATATTCAATATTCAACAATAACTTAATTCTAACTACTCTAATCAATAGTAATTAAATTAAAAAAAATATTTTTTAAATAATTATTTTATAAACCGTACTATGCTAATATCTATAGTTTAACACCAATTCAGACCACTAAAGAGTGTGAAATATTCATCTATAATACATACCACTCTACTAACTCTCCAAATGTGATGTCGTAACCTTGCTAATTCTTTAGCAGCATTACTAAAAAAACTCATTGCCCTTAATATTTGGTTCGCGTCACGGCCAATTTAAGCGAATTTTACATAAATAAGATTTAAAACTGCCGTGACCCGTCATTATCTCTACCCCCCGGTACAGCAAACTAATTTCCCTAATTTATTCCCTAAAACATGCAAAGTTACCGATATATTTCCTAGTCCACTACCTAATTAAAGCAGTATCCCACCTACCCTGCCAATCATTAGGTGTGTTCGTTATGGCACTCCGCGTCGTAACGCGGAAATCTAACCGCTTGCTGCCGCCTAAAGTTTTTCAACACAAGCCGTTATATTCTCCGGTTCGTTTTGCCATAACGCGAAAATAATCCATTAATTTTAGGTTATCTACTCTTATTTGTGATGTAGTTACCTAAGTTGTTTAAGTTTTCTTTGTGGTTTTGAGAGAAAGTTTTTAAGGTACAAATTTCAATTATTATTTAATGAATATAGTTATTTAAATTTATATATTCATTGTTACTCTATACATTATATTTAAGAATAAATCTTCGGTCGATTTTCTTTTATTATGCTTACATATAATAATAATCATGTTTACAAATGTTAATCCTGAAATTCTATGTTTGCTTTGTACTTGTTTATCAGAAAAGAATTGAAAAAGCTATGTATCATTGTCACTTATTTGTTGACCTAAGATGGAATGTTTTCTGAGTATTGTCGAGGAATGTTATCTTTTTTTCTGATGATGCAGATAGCGATTCGTTTTTTAAGGGATACAGATGACGGTGACGATGATTTACTATATAACCCGGCATTCAATTGAAGATTTTGAATAAACAATCCTGCTATATACAGAAATGGAATTTCTTCAGCAATTTCGTCATATTATTTGACCACTTCACCCAACGTCATGTCTTTATATCTAAAAACAGAAAAGAATTATCCACCTTATTTATTAAAACTTGTTTTTTTTTATTTACCGTTTTCAACTATCTCATTTTTATATACAAATTTCGATCGAATAAATCAAACACATCAATGAAGACAAATATACAGGGTTATTATTGTATAGCACTTTTTAAAATAAAGGGGTGAAAGATAAACATGAGTAATGCCTATACACAAAAAATTACGGTTCTATGTGCATGTTGTAATTTTCCAAATTTTAGGGCCCAAAATGTAGTTAAAGACGGCCCACATCTGTGTTTACCGTTTGTATGCACATAAATCTGATAAGAAATCAATTTCAACCATCTGTAAGTAAACATTGAAAAAATTAAATGCTAGGCATAGTGAATTCATTCAAAGCAGATGTTATTTACACAAGATTTAAACTGAGATAAGACGGAAGCACCAGAATGCAAACAAAGCGGTCAGGTGTTTTTTTTATGATGTGCTTTTGCCATAAGCTCGTGTATCACGTAAAATAGTAGTACATTTTAAAGGTTAAATTTGTTTTAAAATAAACTTTTATGTTTGCAATAAAACTAATGTATTATTGTTAACTTTATGTAGCGTGTTTCAAATCTATACGCTGCCATTGCAAACGCATGCATCCACTGCGAATAGCAAGTGCATACTAAATGTAATCCCAACGTTCAAAGTGTAGCGACGACCGATGGTTCACTGGTATGCTAAATGAGTCAGGGCCGGACTCGAATAAAGAAAAATATATTTTCTCGGTATCCGTGTACTTAGAACCGTAATTTTTTGTATATAGGCATTGCTCATGTATATCTTTTTACCCTTTATTTGAAAAGTGCTA
>RXPK01000095.1:155414-197619 GCA_004143645.1 Protaetia brevitarsis | reverse complement strand
CTCTTAAGGTTTTGTATTGCTTTATCCTGTTTTTCAACATTTTCTAGGGGGCTTTTTTGGAGAGGGTCCATATTTGCACCCCCCATTTTCTAGTGCTCTAACACTTTTTGTAAATCTTCGTTTTCGAATTCAAATAACTCATATCAATCATTGTTTTGCCTTCTCTCATTTAGTAAACTCATTATACTTGTTAATGAAGATCTAAAATCTAGATTTTTTTCTAAATCAAAGTAACTCTAAGTCAAAAATAAAAGAGAATGCCCATATTTACATATTTACATCCTCTATATCAAGATTCGCTAACTACCAATAAGCGAAGAGATGAATTTCAAAAACACGTAAATTCTATAACTAATCGTGATTCTGAATCATTAACATTATTGTATCACCATTTCACGAACGAAAACAGCTTAGATAGAGCGATCAACAGGATGGTAGGATCTGGTAGGGTTAAGACCAATTTAAGAAGGTGGTATCTGTGGAGTGTGGTTCTCTCGTTCTCTGTTGTGAGGTATACCTTTCCATTATCTTAACCTATCCAAGATATTTTATTATGTAAAACAAATTTGTTGCAAATACAGATGCAGAATTTATAGTAACTGTGAAGTGTGAGTTGATTAAAAGGAGCAGAGTCGGACTGAAATTTCAGTAAATAGGTATTAGTATAATCTCTCTGAATTTATATTCTTGGTATATAGATCCATAGAGAAATATACGAATGTCAAGAGAGTAAATAAGGTAAGTTCTAATTTATATTATAATTAATACAACTTTCCTGCTTATAATCAATATAAATTAATTATTACCTAAGCTGGTTCCAAATGGGTTCTACTGAAATAAAAGGAATAAGACACAGCAATGAAAGGTTTACGTTCCCCAGTTTACAACAGCATGCCTCTCTTTTACAAGATTAATAATAAAAGTACAAATGAGTTTAATTTTGATATATGAGGTTATATTGTTGGGATATACTCGAAATGAGGTTGGTAGCTTGTAAGATATCATATTGCATTTTTACCGTTTAATTTTAACATATATAAGGTTATACACAGAAATTTTCCCTAAACTGTCACTATGTAAAATCAAAATGCATTTACCTCAATATGAAATAAATAAATTTATTTAGTTTTAGCAGAATTTTATATTTTTCATAGCTATTAAAATTTTGGTTAGTTTTTTTCATTTGTATACATTCCTATTAAAGTATTGGTAAGATAGTTAAGGGGCCGTTCATTCGCCAAATTTCATTTACTCCATTTACATCTTTAGCTGTGGAATTATCCTATTTTTTCTTACAGAGTTACCATGAAGATTCTGATGAGGAATTTAGTGAAGATGAGATTTCACCAAAGAGAAAAAAAAAACTAGGAAGTACAAAATCAGCAGACCATACATCTACAAATTTAATAATTCGTGGCTAAATATGCCAATATTCATGGGATAGCTGGGAAAAGCTTCTGATCAACTACATTCATCAAGTGAAACAGAAAATGATACGGAATTATCTTTCTGTAAGATATGTAATGTTAAAATACATTCGCATAAGTCAGTCTTAAAACATCACGCCGAGAGCTTAGACGTAAGCAAAATGCCACAAGAGTATGAGAAAATGCAAAGATTACTTCTCTCTTTGGAATACCAAATTTTATAACTGCAGGAATAGCTGAGTTAAAACTTTGTGGGTTAATTGCTACTAACAACCATTATCCTTAATGGATACTCTAATACCATTATTGAAAAATATTTTTCCAGACTCTGAAATAGCAAGGAACATTAATTTAAGAAGAACGAAATGTACAGCAGTAACGACTGAATGTCTAGGAAAGTTTTTTTTTGGAAAAATTATATTGTAAACTACGAGAGCCAGGGTGCCTTTTTTCCTTGATCATGGACGAGACAACTGATGTTGCGAGAAAAAAGCAGTGTGCATTTGCGGTTATTTATTATGATATTGTTAAATGTGAAATTGCTACGTCTTTTTTTTAATATTGTTGAACCTGAGGGTGGCAAAGCTGATGAGTTATTTAATACCCTGAAAAAGAATCGGATGGACAAAAATATTCCTGTGTCCAATTTAGTCGCCTTTTCTTGAGATACTGCCAACGTAATGGCTGGTAATTATCATTTTTTTACATTATTAAAAAAAAAGTTCCTAACATTTTATGTGTTAAATGTTCATGTCATATGGCCCACCTAGCAATATCACGTGCTTGTTTGAAATTGCCAAGATCCGTAGAGGATCTTGTAAGAAATATAGGTCAATCATGGCTATGTTTCTCTCAGGAGAGGGGGAAGTCTTTCGTTTAGTTCGGACACGTCAAAACGTCAAACTCGTTCTGTAAACATATCGCACATGGTTAGACGTTGCCGGCAAGTGGTTTTGTTTTGGAAGAAAGTTGTATAATAATAAACAGTTGTAAGTATAGGACCGGCATTTCAAGTTTATTATAATAAATATACTTCAATCAATTATAGCTGTATGATATATGGGTCGAAAGAATTGGGCTTAGCCAACTAGAAACTATGGATCCAGAAGCTGCATATAAGAGGTACAGAGTTTGTGACCGGCATTTTAGTGAATTTTGTAGAATACCTGGAAGTACAAAATTAAAATTTCGGAGTCTGCCAACTTTGAATTAACCAGGTAGGGAGTGTATAATTTTGTCGTGTATGTTAGACTGTGGACATAATATTGCTTACACAGTGAGTTTCTTCATTTTGGCACTAGCATTGTGCAGCAAAACTTATACATAGCACAGGTATTGTTTTTTTTTGTTAAACTTAAAAAATCGAGCAAAAATACTTACTGGGTTTGTGCATGAATATTGCTGTTGTTTGTACCATACTGAACTAATCTACATATTAATATACATAACATTACGAAGTAGTCTGACAATATATGTGCAGTGACGATATGAAATTACATGTATCTTGGTATGCTTTGTTTCAGGGTATCGGGAGGACTCTGCAGAGGACAATTCTATTTATTTTTATGGAAGAGAAGTTGTAGCCAATATATTATTAACACCGAGCACAATGTTCGCCAAAAAGTTTTCTGAATGTAGTTATTACATAAGTAAACTGATTGTTTTTTTTTTTCTTTTTCAAATAAAATAGGCACCAGAAAACACATTTTAACCTATTTACGTCAACGTATAGATTTGACTTTTTTCAGTTGTGAGGAACATGATTTGCAAACCCTGTTTTTAAAACATACAATAGAATTATTTATTTATCATTGGTTAAGAGTATTAATAATATCCTTAAAGGAAAATCCACAAATTGTTCTGATAAAATAAAAACCGTAGCGCATGAAAAATACTTGAAAATGAAGAAAAAGAAATAACGTAAAACAATTATGTGTTTTATTATTATGCCTAATAATTGTAAATATATCTTATCAAGGTGTTAGAGTACAGTTCTTGTATTTATACATTATTGTTATTATTATTTATGTTTTGTAGAATTTGTCTAGTTTCACAATTTATTGTTTTCTATGTACTTTTTTTTTATTCTACATTGTCCATACTCTTATACATATTAATTTGGATGGAGGGAATATAAATTTACTGACTTGTCCATGTTATACTGTTACATTATCAACATATGTTATTAACTAGTTAGGTATGTATACAGTGTGTTAAAAAAAGGTTTTCGGATATTTTACCCAATTATAGTACTGGTGGAAATAAACAAGAAAGTCTTAGTCAACATGGGTCCGCAATTCAACTGTTTTTGACATATAGTCGATTGCATATTTTAAAATAAAAAAAAAACATTTTTCGGTTTTGAGAATAGTTCCCTTTGTCAAACAACTGATTGTGACTTAAAATTAGTTCTGTCAGACATCTGTCATCAGATTATTTATCATTTGCGTCAATTTTTTTTTGTTCTCAAATTATGCATAAGGACACAAATGCAGAAATGGCCGATATGCATTTTATGTATGGTCGTGCGAATGGTAATGCCACTGAAGCACGGCGTATGTATACCGAAGAATTTCCAAATCGGTTTTTACCGAGTGATAAGATTTTCTTAAGACTTCATATCCGGCTGTCCGAAACTGGTTCATTTAAAATTAATTGTGGTTCTGGTAGACCTAGATCAGTTTCTCCTCCCGCAGTAGAATTAGATATTTTGGGACGGGTAGAAGACAACCCAAATATTAGCACCCGAAGACTTGCCGCAAAACTGAACGTCAGTCATCCTCTCATTTGGAGAATTCTGCGGGAACAGCAGCTCTATCCCTACCACATTCAACGCGTGCAAGTTCTTGCTCCTCTCGATTATGGTGCACGTAGGGTTTTTTGTCATTGGGTTTTACGAAATCTGACAGAAACTCCTAATTTTGCGACTCAGATTTTATTTAGTGACGAGGCTGGGTTTACAAGAGACGGAATATTCAATTTTCATAACAATCACGTCTGGGCAGATGAAAATCCCCATGCTGTTGTTGAACTGCATCACCAAAACCGTTTTTCGCTAAATGTTTGGCTTGCTATTTTTGGAGACTTGTTTAATTGGTCCAGTATTTCTCCCTAATCGTTTAACGGGACAAGTATACTTGGATTTTTTAAGAAATGAATTACCCGTTTTGTTGGAAGACGTGCCACTTTTTAACAGATTAAATATGTGGTTTATGCACGATGGAGCTCCTGCGCATTTTTCCATCATAGTTAGAAATTTCTTAAATCATGATTACAACGAGAGGTGGATAGGACGGGGTGGACTAACTGCATGGCCTCCTAGGTCCCCTGACCTGACACCTCTAGACTTCTATGTTTGGGGGCACTTAAAACAATTAGTGTACGCACGATCTGTAAACAATTTGGAAGAACTCAGGCAACGAATCGTAAATTGTTGCGAGGAAATTCGGAGGACTCCAGGAATTTTCGAAAGATTGCGTCGATCTTTCATAAGAAGGTGTGAAGCGTGCTTAGAAATGAACGATGGACATGTAGAACAATTTCTTTAGTTTTACTTTAAATAAACATTTGTTTTAATTTACATTGCGTCAGTATTTCTTTGAAAATTTTTATCCTACTAAAACAATATGCAATCGACTATATGTCAAAAACAGTTGAATTGCGGACCCATGTTGACTAAGACTTTTTTGTTTATTTCCACCAGTACTACAATTGGGTAAAATATCCGACAACCTTTTTTTAACACACTGTATAATGTTTTCGGTTTACTGTTAATAAATGCATAAATCTGAATACTGCTACGTTTTTAACTTTTATAATCATATAAAAGCATTATTTTATCAAGGGGAGCTCAATGAATAACACTCTTCTTGATTAAATAGTGCTTTTTATTGATTATGTATAATTCCATAAATCCTATATATAATATATTTTAAATTTGAAAATACCGCCATTTCAATTTTCGCTTAAGACACTTGCCACCGTGGCGCACGTGCCGGTAGAACGACCTACCCCCACCACGAGAGAAACACCTCAATATTATTTTCTCTATGGGCTCAATCACCATATTTGTTTTTAGACTAACTGTGCGTCTCTGTCCAATACACAAATACAAGCCGAACTAAAATGTTTAGCTATAAATTCAGCGTGCATCGGGCTAGTGAAGACTGTAGACATGTGGTCCCGTCGTACTTGCTACGTAAGTATGACAGTTTCTTTCCGTATGTCTTGATATTTTTGGTGTTTCTCAACGCATGCTATAAATTATAACCTTTCTTTGTATTACCTATTTTAATTTACCACTGTAAGTGTATAATCTTATTTGAATTTGAGGTTGGCATAGATGGTTATTTTTTTATATATATTTTTAGTGCACTTAGTACATGGGGCCACAGTGACTCAACTGTCGAAGGGTCACAGTGGATCATGATCCATTGCGCCTCATCGTTATTTTTATACATTAATATGGTCAAAATAAAAGTTAGCATTCTTTTTTAGTTTCACCATGCCAAGAAACAGAGTAAGGAAGACCAATATAGGCATGCACACAGAAGAACAAATGCAACATGCCATAGATGTAATAGAAAATTAAAAGCAAAGCATAAGAAATGCGGCAAAATTAACAGGAATTCCCTTTACTACTCTTAGAAGATATTACCAGAAATTTAAAAATTCGGAGGGTCCTGTAAGACTTACCCCTAACTATGCAGTGAGACAAATATTCACTGCTGATCAGGAGCACGCATTGCTGGATTATATTATAAAGTGCAGTCAAATGTTTTATGGCTTAACACGACAAGAAGTTCAGCAGCTGGCGTACGAAATGGCAGTGATTAATGGGATCGAGAAATGGCACGAAAAGAAATTTGCAGACAAAGAGTGGCTTTATAGTTTTAGGAAGAGGCACAAGGAGCTGAGTTTGAGAATACCCGAAGGTTGTAGTTTTGCGAGGACACAAATATTAACCGACATAATGTGAATGTTTTTTACACAAAACTTCAGGAGGTTATCTCCCGTAATCCAGCATTCGCTGACGGTACAAGAATATACAATCTCGACGAAACGGGCACTATTACAGTGCAAAAATCACAAAGTTCTTAGTCTTAAAGGACAAAAGCAAGTTTGCAAGGTAACAAGTGGAGAGAGGGGAGTTTTAGTAACTACTTGTTGCATTGTAAATGCTGCTGGAAACTTCCTTCCCCCTGCTATGATATTCGCCCGTGTTTTTTTTAAACAACACATGTTAAATGGGCCCCCCACTGGATCACTGGGTTTAGCAACGCAATCAGGTTGGATGAATAGCGAATTGTTTGTTGAAACAATGAAGCACTTCATAAAGCGTCAGCAATAGTAGTAAGGAACACCTAAGTCTTCTCATCATGGACAACTATGAGGCCCATATTTCCATAGAAGTGATTGACTTGGCGAAGGAAAATGGGGTCACTATATTAACAGTCCCACCCCGACGGCAAAGATGCAGCCTTTAGATGTTTGCTTATACAAACCATTTAAATCCGCTTTTAATGCCGCCGTAGATAGTTGGATGATGAGAAATCCTGCTAAACCCATCACTATCTATGAAATAGCTGCTTGCGTTGGAGAGGCACATATGAAAGCCATGACACCTAAATATAACTAACCCAATATAACTAACGCGTTTAAAAAGACTGGTATCTTCCCGTATGACAATAATATTTTTACTGATTTTTACTTCTTGCCGTCTGAAGTAACCAACAGATCAGGGGCGCTCCGCCCCGGGGGTGCTAGGGGTGCGGGGCACCCAGACGGCAAGTCAAGAGGGCGGCGATTAAATAAAGAAAATGTCAAAAGTAAAATAATTGATATTGAAAAGAATAAATTACATTTCGTAATTACTTAGATATAAAAATATTTTTTACAATTAACTGAATTTAAACAAATATACATTAGTTTTAAAAACGTAAAAAAATGGTGGCATTTCTAATTGTAATAATTTTTCTGATGATTGCAAATTGCTATTGAATTTATTTATGTCACTTTCTTCGACAAAATGTTGTTCTCAGAACCTCTTGCAAATATTCGAGGATTCAGCTTCTATTTAACGCGAAAATTAAGAAATAACTCATTGCCTCATTTTTTCAACAAAATATTATCCCTTATTCTAAAAAGTTATCGCCAATGTCGGTGAATTTACTTATACAACAATATCATTTTACCATTCTTGTTTGAACACGTTTAAAAAAATCACCATCACCCCACCCGAACCCATCATCGGCCAACGATCTGTCGCTCTGCTCTGCACTATTTAGCAGGAAATTACTTGTTCATAGTCAGAGCTTATAAATACAACCCCACGCAATTTACGTTTATTTTAAATGTGTTACCTCTTATTTCAACACGATTTTTGGTCGCTAATTTTTGTGCTTGATTTTGTGATTGCTGGTCAATGAAAATAATTAAAGGTAGGTACACTTTAAAATATTTTTCTTTTGCACTTAAAAATTTAAATAAAGCTTTTAAATATTGTTTTGATATTGTTTTATAATGTATTGTTTTTCAAACGATGCACCTCGTATCGATTGATTCAATTTATAGCATATTTTTAATGTGTGTGAACTAGATAAAAACCTTTAATACGATTTTCTCTAAATTTATTATTTCATGAGATACAGGGTATATATTCGTTTTATTGAAATATTTTTATAATGTTAACGGTTTTAATACATATCAAAAATTGGTGAACACTGTTCACTGATCACTGAACAGGACTTTTTTGCTATTAGAAATACGAAAAGTAGTTACATAGACAACATAGAACACCCACGCATCAGCGATATAATATGATATCATACCTTAATTTTTTTACAGATGTCTGATAAGCGAAAAAAGCTTTCTGGGGCACAATACAGAAAGAGAAAACTGGAAGAAGAGGAATTAATAAAGAAGGCTTGTGGTTCTCTTGAATCTTTTTTAATCTCAGATGCGCCATCAAGTTCCCGAGATGCAAATGTGACAAAGACCGAAATTGTAAACGTCAATGATAGCGATAGATCACAAGAGGAACAATCATATCCGTCAAACATAACTCAAATGGAAGATGTTTTAATTGAAGAACCAAATCTTGAAACCAGTGAAACCGGGACTAAAGAGGACTCGGAAGATCGGGGTTGGCTGAAAGAAGTAAGTTTCGACAATATTTGTCAAGTTTCTTATAGAGATGATGCCTATAAGGATCCCAGCTGTTGGCCTTCTGTATTATCAGATAAAATTAAATTAACTTTAGTAGAGTTAGGTCCTACCCAACTTACAGAAGCGGATGTAAATTTTCCTTTAAATAAAGATAACAGAGCCTTTGCATCTAGTTATTATAAAAGAAAATTAAGTAATGGGGAAATAATTCCAAGAGTTTGGCTGGTGTATTCAAGATTAAAAGATTGTGTATTTTGTTTTCCTTGCAAAATATTTAAAACCTTTTCTAGTGCCTTTGTTGAGGGATATAACGATTGGAGACATTTATCTCAGGTTACAGAACGACATGAAAAATCTCAAAGTCACATTTTTAATACAAAATCTTGGATCGATTTAAATAAAGCAGTTTCTTCTAAAACAACTACCGATTCACTAAATGAGCAATTGATAAATATGGAAAAAGATAGATGGGTTTCAGTGTTAAAAATTATAATTTATACCGTTAAATTCCTAGCTGGTCAAAATTTGAGTTTTAGAGGTAAAAATAGTAAGTTATACGATCAACAAAATGGAAATTTTTTAAAAATTAATAGAAACAATTGCAAAGTTTAATGACACAATCTCCGACCACATCACTAGAATTAACAGGAATCCATCAAATATGCCTCATTATTTAGGTGCGCATATTCAAAACGAACTGATTTCTCTTTTAGGACAAAAAATAAGGCATGAAATAATATCATTGTTAAAAGTTAGTAAATATTACTCTATTATTTTAGATTCCACCCCTGATCTTAGTCACCAAGACCAACTTACTGTGATAGTAAGATTTCTTCTGTTAAATAATGAATCAAAGCAAATAGAAATTAGGGAGCACTTTCTGGGATTTATTTCAATATCAGATTCGACAGGACAGGGTTTAACTAATGTTTTACTAGATTTCTTGGAGACTAACAACATTCCTTTAGGGGATTTAAGGGGACGGGGTTATGATAATGGTGCGAATATGAAGGGTCGCAATAATGGTTTACAGAAAAAAGTTCTTGACTTAAACCCTAGAGCTTTTTATGTACCTTGTGCAGCCCATAGTTTAAATTTAGTTATTAATGACGCTGCAAAGGCGTCTTTAGAAATTATAAGTTTTTTTGTTATAGTACAGGAACTTTACGTTTTCTTTTCCGCATCGACTAAACGTTGGCAGGTTTTAAAAAACAAAATCCCAACTTTAACACTAAAACCTCTGTCAGATACTAAATGGGAGAGTAGAGTAGATGCTCTAAAAGTTCTTAGATACAATCTCCCAAAAATATATGATGCTTTATATACCCTCTCTTCTGATAATACTAGAGACTCTGAAACTAGAAATATGGCAAATTCATTAATATTAAAAATAAAGTCGTATAAATTTATTTGCTCCATAATTACGTGGTATAATGTTCTAACAAAAATTAATATCGTAAGTAAAGCTATGCAGCAATCTGATGCTATACTACCGAACATTATTTTTATGTTAGAACAAACCAAAAGTTATTTAAATGATATTAGATCTGACAAAGGTTTTAATGACATTTTAGAAGAAGCTAAATATATTGCCGAAGATATCGATTGCGATCCTTCATTTCCTCCTCCTAATATTGTTAGACCCCGAATAAAAAAACGTTTATTTGACTATGAATGTGTAGATGAGGCTCCAAAAAATCCAAGGGACCAATTTAAAATTAATTTTTATTTTACGATACTGGATACTGCCTTAATAAAACTAGTAGAAAGATTTGAACAAATAAAAGAACATAATACTGTTTTCGATTTTCTCAACGACCTAAATAATTTTTTAAAAACAGATAAATCAGATAGGTCTGCAAAATGTAAAATCACTAGAAAGTATGTTACATGATCCCTCTAAAAATGAAAAAGATATTGTAGCTGAAGATTTGTGTGATGAAATTGACAACGTTGCACTCTATATTTCTAATGAAAAGAATGCCTTAAGTGTGATTCAATACCTATTCAAAAATAACCTCATTTATCTCTTTCCAAATTTAGTGATTGCCATACGCATTTTCTTAACATTACCTGTGACAGTGGCTAGCGGGAGAGAAGTTTTTCAAAACTCAAGATAATAAAAAATTATTTGAGAGCCACAATGGGACAAGAAAGACTTTCAGATTTAAGTATTATTAGTATCGAAAAGGACTTTTCGGAAGGTATAAATATATCAGATATTATCAAAGATTTTGCATTAAAGAAGGCAAGGAAAGCAAAGTTTATTTAACCCCTAAGGTTTCCACAATCATATTAATAGATAAATATTAATAAAGTATGTGTATTAACAAAGTATACGTAAAGTATCTGATATATTAATAAAGCATGTGTGTATGTGTATTACGTAACGTATATTTATTTTATTCTTGTATATTACACTGTAATAATAATTATTATGTAAAATTAATAAAATAAATATTTTTTACAATTCATTGTTTCATTTAAGAGAAAAATATTTCCAAAAAGATTTAGTTACCGATAAAACAAGGGGGAGGGCGGCAAAATTATTATCGTACACGGGCGGCAGATACCCTAGGAACGGCCCTGCAACAGATCACTGACTGATGATATCGGAAATACTTCAGTCGTAAACGTTAAAGAGCCATCTGAAGTGTCTTTGACAGATAATGTTTCTTTGGAAACTCAACCAAATTCTTCAAACCAGTTCCGGACAACCGAACAGTTTCGCGGATTTTCAGTAGCTGGGCCTAGAAAGGGAAAAAAAAAACCAAGGCGGAAAGGCAAATCGATGATAGCTACAGACACGCCAGAAAAAATGGAGATTCAACAACGGCAGGCTGCAAAAAGAAAGACGAATGCAAAAACAATAAAAGGAAAAGTTCTACAAGAGGAAAAGGAAACAACGCATGACGATGATTACAGTGTTCATTCCGATGATGAGGAATCGGGTAGCGATAATGAGAATGCAATAAATCCAGAATGCTTTCAATCTTTGGAAAATACTCCATCTACCGGAGACTTTATTTTAGTTGCATTTCAACCTAAAAACAATAACGTCTACTACATTGCGAAGGTATTAAGTGTAGAAAACGATGAAGTGGAAGTAAGTTTTTTGCAAAAAACAATAAAATGATGAACACTTTCCATATACCAAACGTGCCGGATATTTCGATGGTCCCTCTATCTGACATAAAAATGATCCTCCTACTCCCAAATTTTGCGGAAATACAAAACGGCAGCAGGCGTTCTATTTATTTAATTTAAATTTTTCACAAATTGACTTGCGTTAATTTGCTTTTTAGTTTCGTTTTGACAAAAGAAGACTTGTTATATGTTATTAGAACTGAATATATTTCGTCAGCACCTAAACCAGTATAGACTTATTGTTAGTAATGAAGAAAGTTGTTTTACTTCTGTGTTTTTAGGTAGATAATAAATGTTTAAGTTTCTTTTAATTTACTTATTTTCACAATTAAAATAATATAACACAATATTAACATCCTTCACAAGAAAAACATTTAGCAATGTGTAGTGATGGGTAGTTGCAACCATGGTTTCTATTGTTTAACATGGTATTTTTTAAGTATAGATACATGGTTACTGTCCGGGGCATTAGAGTATTCACTACACATTGTGATATTGGGCCTTAATTTACTAAAAGCTATAGCGAATCACTGTACCCCACCGGTGGGATACAGCGGATCATATGCGACACACACTTTTTTTATTAAAAATATCTCAGTGTCTATTACTAAAATTAATTTATACCCGATGTGTGTTAGTTGAGGCTATGAATTACTTGCCTACAAACAAGTGAGTTTTTAAGTCTAAGCATTTGTGGAATAAATGTAATAAATAAAGTTGATCCACTGTACCCCCCTTTCCCCTAGTCACTTTAGTAGAAGCCCCTGTAGAAACGAACGTTTACGAGAATTTCAATCATTTTTTAAAACAGATATACATAAAATGCTAAAACCAGCTAGAACTCGTCGGCTTTCACTCAAACAATGCGTTGACAGAATTCTAGAACAACAGACGAAATTTTTATTCACTATGAATAACCAATTCACGCAAATATACTTGGAGTTCATATAATGACAGATTTTAATACTCTCTTTCAATCAAACAAACTACTTTTACATAAAAGTGAAACCACAATCTGCAAAACTCTTAACAATATGCTCCAATTTTATAAAAATTGAAGTTATTAGAAAAAATTATATTTTTCAATTAAATCATAAAAATCCTAACAATTTTGTCCAATTGGAAAAAAATTAGATTGGTGTAGCAGCACATGATAATTTTCGGTTACTGACCAATACTCCTGAACTACAACAAACCTGTAGATAAAAATCATTTTAGAATTTTATATTGACATACTAAGTTACTAACATAACAGATAAGTTCGTATTTGATGATACAATTTATGATTTATTGTTACTAATTGAATCAAATCTTTTGAGGAAAAAATCTCTAAAAAATGTAATTAACCGATTTCCAATATTAAATGATTTTATTGATATGCAACAATTGAATAATGAATGGCAGTAACATGCCCTGTTGGACTTCAACAAGTTAACCCTTTCATTACGGGAACCCGGGAAAGCCCGCAAAACGTATTTACACCAAATACGCGGGACACGGCTTTTCACGCACGTGTTTTTAACGCATTTATTGCGGGAGCCGGGCGATCCCGTCTACGTACAACATCGATATCTTAGGATGCAATTAAACAGGTATCGACAGGATTTTACGATTGTGGATGCGGTTTTCATTCTATTCATTAATCAGCATCGAAGTGGTAGCTGCGTTAGTAGGTCTGTTTTTATTTGTTATTGTGAATTTATTAACCACGATGGCTCGAAAATATCTTACTGACAAGCAACTAGAAGAGTTATTGTGTGCTAGTGACGAAGAAAATGGTTTTCACGAGTCGTCAGGGTCTAAAAGTGATGCAAATGAATATATCAGCTCAGAAGTTGAATTGTCTTGTGATATTATATTTTGAACTTCCCGCGTGTTGGCGCGTGGAGCTACCTTCACTTTATGCGGATAATAGCCTAGTTTCAGAGAATAGACGCTAGTGCTTATGTGTGTGACCATGTTTGACATGGCGGTTATGTTATAACGTTATGTACTCCCAATATACTAATATATAATGAATTTCGACGTCTTGTTTTATTAAAAATAAAGTGAGACACCCTCTGCCTCCTACAGTCTGATGATTCTGAGGACGATGATAAAAGTGCAGGTATTTATATATAAATGGTAATAATAATTGATTTATAAAAATACTAACTGCATTCGATGTAATTTTTTAGTGCCCGCTGCGGCTGGAGCTAAGAAACAAAAAATAGACCACGGATTCAACTGGAAGCAAACTGCTTTTGAACCAAAAATACATTCCTTCGATAAAATTAATGTTGGTTGTAAAGCTCGAAACTTGTAAGATAACCCTTCAGTATTGGAATGTTTTGAAATATTTTTTTCGGAAGAAATTATAACTGCAATTGAAGACTGTGATGCAAGAAGGGGATATGTGCAAAATTGCGAAAAATGAGATTATTCCGCCTATAGGTAACCAAAAATACTCTTTCGCTGTGGTGCAAATATGGTACATGTGCAATGAATAGCCACCGAGTTATAACAGAAAAACACATATCCTGTACGATATCTTGGTGCAAGAATGGTATATGTGGTGTGTACTTATCTCGTTCTTGCACCACAAATAAATTGTACTATTTAAATGTACCGCCCAAATCCCTTCTATGCACCTGTCGAACGGCCATGTTTGTTTACCAACTAACGAGTGCGTAGTACCGCCGAAGCCGTTTTTGTCTTTCTGTAAGCCAGCTGTTATTAAATTATTATGGCAAAACGTGATGAAAGTGCAGGACCCAGTGCAGGATTAAGTAGTGATAGTGAGCAAGCAAGAAACAGAGAGTGAGCCCTTTCAGAGTTCGGGTACCGAATACCGGTCGAACTCGCCAAACTCGTCTTCTGAGGATGCACTCGTAGAAGTCGTAGAAGGACAAGAAACAAGCAAGGCAGGTGTTAAGAAAAGAAAACGTGATGTGAATAGTTGGAAAAGGAACGTGCAAAAAGTAAAAAGGGCCAAGGGAGAGAGCTATACGTCCATGACCTCAGGAAAAATGATGCCGAAACGCAAACAAGGCACTGACTGTAAATGTGATAAAGAGTGTTTGAAAAAGCTTTCTCCAGGTGAAAAAAATGAAATACTGACAGCATTTAATGGCCTTGCGGATCAAGGAAAACAAGATTCATACCTATCAAGTTTAATAACAGTTAGCCAGATTAAAAGACGTCGTAAAAATATAATGAACGCCAATTCACAACGAAATAGCACCTTCAAGTATAGGGTAAATTTTTAGGTATGTGTTTTTTGCACTTTTGTATTATTCATTATATTATTTTTGTTTTAGCTGAGGAAGGGTACATTGGAGTTACCAGTCTGTAAGCAAGCTCTATGTTTCATCCATGGAATTGGCAAAAAGCGCTTAGAACGTATCGCAAGTCACTTGACAACCAATGTAACCCCTGTCCAAGACAAAAGAGGTAAGCACGCTAATAGGCCAAATATGATTCCGGAACATTTGAAAAAGCAAGTTCATGACCATATTGTGAGCTTTCCTAAGCAAATATCACATTATTCTCAAACAAGAAGCAGTAGACAATATTTGTCTCCCGATTTAAATCTTACAAACATGTACGATCTATACCTCAAACAATTCGAACCAGAAGTTTATAGACTAAAACAAGTCAAAACTGCCGTTTAAACCTAAAATTTCCTATGATATTTATGGTCGTTATTTTCGGGAAAATTTCAATATCAGTTTTAGCCATACAAGGAAAGACACGTGCAAGAAATGTGATACATTAGAAAACAGGATTCAGGTGCAGAATCAGAAGAAGAAAAGAAAAGTTTTGAAACCCAAAAAAAGCTACACATTCTCAAGTCTGAGTGGTTCTACAAGGAACTGAAAGAAAAATCTAAAGAAGCACAAGAAAATGATCACATTGAAGTTTTTCCTTTGACTTTCAGCAGAACATGCCCCTACCCAAAGTGCCGTCTGGGGATGCATTTTATTTTTGCGTACACTCGGCGAAAAAAAAATGGGATATTTCTTCATGTATGATGAAACTACCTGTAAAAAAGGAGCCAACGATGTTTTAAGCTTTTTACAATATTACATTGAAGACATACTTGACCCAGATGTAAAGATTCTATACTTGTTTAGTGATAACATGTGCATCGTTTTCCCGAACCAGGGCATAGTTTTTTACCTTGCGATAGGTTTTTCGGGATAATAGAGAAGAAAAAACGTCGTATCGATCGAATTTATTTACCCCAAGAGTATATGGAGATTGTCAAGTCATCTTCCCGAAAATTTCATGTCATTCCTGTTACCCAATCTATGGTATTTAACTACACTGATCATTTGAATTTTTTTTTTAATCCGTCCCCAAAATCTGAAACAAAAGAAAAGTTTTTAAATACACTAAAAATACAGGTGGGGTTGCCTGTAGTGCCGGGGCTAGCGCCGATGCTGCTGTAACACATTTTGTATTGTTGAAAAACACTGGAAACCCTACATTAATTAACGTGACAAAGGCTTATTTAGATAAGTTACCTTTGAAAGATTTGAAGTATAAAAACGTAATGCAGTTGGCCAATGAATATGTAGGCAAAAGTGATATGCACTTTTACCTGTCTCTTAAATCGGACAAATCCTTAGAAAACCAAGATTCAGCGGTTAGTGAGTCCGATAATAACTCTGATGTAGAATAAAGATTTATTCACTATAACGTTTCTTTTTTAAATTTGAATGTATTTTTGGTTATATTCTTACTTAAAGTACTATGTAGAATAATAAAGAATAAGTTTTATACCAAAGTATTGTACGTTTGTTACTTATCCCTTTCTTGCACCATCTTATATAACAAAGAGTAGAAAGAAGTTCACATATACCTTTCTTGCATCACAAAACTTTTTTCCTAGCCACCTAGTTTATTTGTGCGAGTAAATTTGTCTCATATAGACAAAACTATTAAGCTTTTCCATCTCGACCTGATTAACATTAAAAACCAACACGAAAAACACAAGTTTTTTTGCCTCTCCTGTAAAATCTAAATAATGTTACTTATCCCCTTTTTGCATCAGAGTCTTCAATTGTAAATCAGTCAAATTTATTTTACGACCAGAGAAAATGCAACACCAACGCATGAAAAAAAAGTGGTCTCATTACTTATGCCTCAAGTAAAGAAACTGAAGATTCTGGATTACTGGACCACAGATAAATTACTAGCTACACCATTATTTGGGCAAGTTATGTCTCGTGACCGATACATGTCAATTTTGTCAGTTCTCCACTTTTCCGATAACAATAACATCGACAGAAATGACAAATTATTCAAAATCAGAATTTTATTGAACCATGTCAAAAAGGCATACTCCGACACATTTTATCCTTTTCAAAACTTATGTATTGATGAGAGTCTCATGCTCTTCAAAGGAAGGCTTTTCTTCAAGCAATACATTCCTTAAAAAGACATAGATTTGGAATTAAATTTTTTGTCTGTTGTTGTGAAACTGGATATATTTTAGACTTCATCATTTACTGTGGCAAGGAAAGTGACGTTCAGGAAGTTGAGCAAGAAGCTGGCATATCTGGAAATATCGTTCTAACATTGATGCAGCCATATTTGGATTCAGGTCACATGTTATATACCGATAATTGGTATACAAGTCCTGTGCTCTACAACATTCTACATTGCAGACAAACAAATGCTTGCGGCACAGTAAAGCAAAATAGAAAATATATGCCAGATATGAAAAAAAAAAAATTAAAAAAGGCGAAATTACATATTATTCAACTGAAAACCTGTTGGCCCTAAAATGGCAGAACAAACGGGAAGTTAGGATGCTTTCAACCTGTAATGCGCCAGAGATGGTTCCAACTAACAAACAAGATCGAATTACTGGCGAAATTATATACAAGCCAAAATGCATCACAGATTACAATGCAAATATGGGTGCTGTAGATCGCACAGACATGCTGCAAAGTTCCATTGAGTCCGTCAGAAAAACCATCAAATGGTACAAAAAAGTATTTTTTCACATAGTGGATATGACACTTTTGAATGCGCATGCGTTATACAAAATGAAGACTGGTGAAAACGTATCAGTAGCAGACTTTCAACTAAAGTTAGTAAAAGAACTTGTTGAAAATACCCATAAAAGACACCCACGCACTACAAGCAAAAGGGGCATAGATGGAGATTCTCCGCTCAGACTCACTGCAAGGCACTTTCCTTCACAACTGCCAACAGACAACACAACGCAGAAACAAAAATATAGGCGTTGCGTAGGAGAGGCGTTGCGACGGAAGACCTGTGTCCCCGTCGGTACTTACCCCGTGTATACCGGGAGACGGGCGTTCCCGCAACGCTTAATTTTCCCCGTTTGGAGAGCACGACTATAAAAATTTTACCCGCAATGAAAGGGTTAAATCTGATTTTTTCCGATCCAATAGATTGCTGGAACAAAATTTTCAAAATGAAAAATGCTGCTGGAACGGAAATATTCCCCAATTTAAAAAAAAGTGGTATAGTTACTATTTCTATTACCATTTTCTAATGCTTGCGTAGAACGCATATTCAGTGATGCATTTATAATATAATATTAAATCAAATAAAAGAAATTCACTACAAACCTCTACTTTAAAAACACTATTAGCTTCCAGAGAAGGTATTGCACAAAGCGGGGAGTGTGTAGAATTTCAACCAGATAGTCAAATGATTAAGTCTAATGTATGGCATAAAGCAGTGGTTCTCAAACTGTGGTACGCGAAAATTTTTAGGGGGTACGCGGCCGGCCAACAATAAAATAAAACAACCCGGGACACGTATGGACACGTTGACGTGCGCGCGCCACTAAGGGCTTAGTCATCAGAGTGGGCTGTGTGGCCGGCCAATCACTCGTGTCACTGCACTGCAGTAGCATTGCCTGTTATTACAAGCTCGCTCTCAGTATTGTGTTATTTTTGTGGTGTGTTGTGTTATTCTGCGGACACTCAATCCTGTTGAAACACGTTTACGGACATCTGTTTGAAAACTGAGTCAGGTACCACGTAAGTGAATTTTACAATAAAAATTAACAATGAATAAATGGCTGCTAAAGAAAAGGCCTCATGAAGATCTGCATCAAAATTCTGGGCCATCAACTTCACAAAATGGAAGTAGACCTGAACGTCTTGTTACTTATGAGCAGCTCAAGGAAAAAATAAAAAAAACCGAAAAACTGGCAAATGAATATAAAAGTAAAAAGAGAAAATATGATGAGTTGTACTTAAAATTAGGTTTTACTTGGACTGGAAGCTCAGACGAGCCTAATCCACAATGCGTTGTTTGTTCAGAAATTTTATCAAACAATTCTATGAAACCTTCTCTTTTAAGACGCCATTTTGAAAGCAAACATGAGAACTTAGTCAAAAAGGAGTTACGGTACTTTGAACGTCTTTTGGAAGATTTGAAAAGTAGGAAAAACACGATAAAACACTTTTCTGGTGCAGAACAAAATGAAAGTGCTCTAAAAGCTTCTTACAAAGTTAGTCATTTAATTGCGAAGTCTGGTAAAAACCATACTATTGGCGAAAACCTAATCCTCCCTGCCGCAGCAGAAATTGTTTCTTGTATGTTTGGAGAGAACGAGGCAAAAAGAAATACAGCAATTCCATTATCAAATGATACAGTTTTAAGGAGAATTAGTTATATGGCGTATGACACAAAAGAACAACTTGTTGGAGCAATTCGAGCTAGTCCTTGCTTTGGTATACAACTCGATGAAACCACGGATGTCGCTGGCCTAGCCCAACTGATCGTTTTTGTACGTGGCATTTTTCAAGATATTTTATTTTGTAAGACACTTAAAACATCGACAAAAGGTGAAGATATTTTCAATTTGTTAGATTCTTTTTTTTTCCGAAAACCAGCTCGAGTGGAAAAACTGTGTGTCAGTGTGTATGGATGGTGCTAAGGCTATGAGCGGTCACATCACAGGGCTGGTAGGCCATATTAAAACGGTTTCAACTGAGTGTAAGTTCACTCATTGTGTCCTTCACCGAGAGGCTTTGGTGGCTAAGCACCTCCCTGATGAACTTAAAGATGTCCTTGATCAGAGTGTGAAAATTGTGAACTTCATAACTAGGCCCCTAAAATCTCGTTACTTTAAAATTCTATGCCAGGATATGGGGAGCCTCCATGAGAACTTATTGCTACATACTGAGGTACGATGGCTTTCTCGGGGAAATGTTTTGTCCCGTGTATTTGAACTCCACAAAGAATTACATATTTTTTTCTGTCTTCTGTGCTTACTGATTTTGATTGGCTTTTGAAGTTGGCTTATTTAAGTGATATTTTTGGAAAACTCAACATCTGGAATTTATCCAGTGTTTCTGATATTTTTAATATAGAAAAGAAAACTGATGCAATGGTAAAAAAGATCATTCTCTGGGAAAAACAAATAGAAAATAACAACTGCGAGCCGTTTGAAAGATTACTTACATTTTTGCAAGATAATGAGAAAAACATATCTGATTTCACTGAACTTAAGACTCAAATTGGCCAGCATTTGAATGCATTGAAGATCCGCATAAGAGAGTACTTTCCACCTTTGGAGAAACAGTATAACTGGATACGTGACCCCTTTAATGCTGATGCTATGGACACTAACCTATCTTTCAAAGGAACACCTCATTGAAGTATCATGTGTGATCCCACGTTGAAAAACAAATATTTGACTGCTGGATACTACATTGTTAGATTCTGGATCGGTATTGGGAAGGAATACAAAGAACTGTCAAGCACTGCTGTTAAATTTCTTGTTGGGTTTTCCACCACTTATTTATGTGAAAAGGTTGAAGATGATTTAAGATTGTATTTAACCAAGTTAAAACCCAATTTTGATAAACTGTGCAAAGGGAAACAAGCTCACCCTTCTCACTAATCTCTTTGAAAGTAAGCGCTTTTTGTTCTTTAAATTTTGTGTGTGTTTGTTTTTAATGTAATAAAATGTTTGTAAACAATATCTCTTTTGTTTTTATTTAAACATGATGCGTAATTCTTTTCAAGGTTAACACTATACTTCTATGCTACATAGAAGCTTTAAGATTTGTTTAATATTTTAATTATAGTTTACTTAGTACCAGTAACTGAGAAGGGGTACCTAAATTGTTTTGTGGGTAAAAAGGGGTACAGTGTCTAAATAAGTTTGAGAACCACTGGCATTAAGAATCGAAACAAAATGGTGGTACATTTTAACGCAAGTCGTTTGTGAACCTTTTCAATATACATTTTTTTTTATATAAAACTGTCCTCGCTTCTACTAGTCAATATCGATTAGTTTATTTTAAGTAGATATTTGAATATTGTTAAAATTAGTTCTTTTGTTTAAAATTGAAGATAAAAACTGTTTTTTTTTTATATTGTACGTTGGGCCTTTTTCTAGTAGCAATTCATTGCTACACGTTGCTTTTTGAACATCAAATATAGGGCTTAATTCACATTTCAGTTGTTTTATTTAGTTTAACCAAAGAAACAGTTCCAAATGTATATTGACATATCGAACTACTATAAAATAGTATCTAAGTCTAGTAAGTATATATTTACCATGGATAATCCTCATTTTTCTAAAATTTCAATATATCTATATAAAATCAAATCGGATAATTTCCACTGTTTGCATTGGGCAGCAGTGATTATGTATTCTACCTATACCTATATAATATCTTTGGAACTTCTACTTTCAGAATTCAATAAAATTATATCCACCAAATTATTAGTTTTGTTTTTTTTGAAGTAATGATACCTTAAATCATGAATATTACTCCTAACTTTTGGCAAATACATCTAATCATTTCATCCCATCGGTTGAAAGTTAAGAGATTAAATTACATCCTGGCTTCAATAATCATTATACTGAAAAGAATAAAAGAAATTTAGTTGTCAGATAAATTGCAGTAAAAATCTACATTCAATATGCCGATTTCTGCATAAATTCACATTACTGTGACTGTTAGTTTCATATAATGGCCACTGATTTAGCAATTTATATGCACATCAACAGAAAGATAACATTTTGCCAAGTTCAAATTCCCTACCTTTTCTTTTAGAAAATGAGAATGTAGTAAAAAGTTCCATTTAACAAGGACTATTTTGAGGTTATATGCAAAGCATTATCGAATGATCCAATAAGTGGTAATAGCGCTGTGGAACTAAACTACTTTTTATTTATTTCCTCAAAAAAACAATAAATTTCTTGGTCAGAAAAACATGATCTTGCCATTAATATGCATATTTATTGCCAGATCTGTGCCCTCTTTCAGAACTATTATTGTTAAAAAACTACTAACACATGCCTACCTTTGTTACGAAGATTTATTTAAACTCTATTAGTATTGCAGCAATGACTAGCTGCAAATATCTTTTCTATTTAATCCCGCAATAATACCTATATATCCAAGATATATAGTTCAATATGGGTTTAATAGGTATATTCGACATAGGAGTGTTATTTTGCCATTCTTGATTCCTGTCCAGATCTGATAGGAGCTACCAACTGTCAAGGTTTTTAAGGGTGTGCATTAGTAAAATTCAATAATTGATAGCTTCTCTGATGAGTTTGGGCAAGACGGCAGAATAATGTTCTTGTTTCAAACATACACAGTGCAATAATACCATGGGTTTCAATAGGTTGAGACAATTAGATAGCATTCTAGAGTTAATACTTCATTAAATTGTGTTCAAACATTATCTGTAAGCAAATACAAATAGGATTAAGCAAATACGTAAAAAATATTACCTTTTATATTCCATTTACATCAGAATATCAAAATCAATCAAATAATTCTAGAAGCGCTTAGTTTTTAATAGATCTTTGTTTTTCCATTATGGTTATTTATTAACTTCTCCCTTTTTGTTAATAACAAAATCTCCAACTAATGAGTTTGCAACAAGGGTAACTGGGTAAGTATTATTTTTAAATTACTTGAAAATATATACTTTTCTATTTCGAATACAATGAGCACTTGTGATTCTGTTTGAATGACATTTATGGGAAGTTGGTAATGTATGTAGTCAGTGTTGCAATCGACAGAAGACATATTTCACTAGATCGAGATTATAATTCCACCAGAAAATCACTAGAATTGGGAAAGGAATTACTTTATAAAGTATTTTAAGAAAAGGCAAAAAAATATATTTTAGATATTTATGTAATTAATAGTTATTTACTATACCCCTTTTATTTCATTTTTTATGAATTTAATATAACACTTATTAGGTAGTCGTCAAATATTAATTATTTACAATATACAACTGTAACCGTGTTTCATAAAATCATAATATTTATTTTATTATTTTATTTTGTATGTTTATTTATTTATTTACATAGATATGTATATGTGCAATCAAAGTATAGGAAAACCATGTAACGTCACTTACGTTTTTATAAGTAGGTTTTTAGGTAACATTTTTGGTGACCTACCATTTTGTTTTGTTTTATTTAATTTTAAAAATTTATGTGTATGTTAGAATTAAAATTAAAATCATTCTCATATAAACGAAAATACACTCTAAGATTTGAGAAGACAGCTAAATTACAAAAGACTTATCTAGATTCCATATCATGGAATACAAAGTAGACTTATATAACATACATTATACGGTACAAAATAAAATGGCGACTCCCCTCGACTGAAATTTATCTTGGCGAGAGTGACGCCACCACCAGGTTTCCCTATGCTTTGATGTAATTTACTCTTCGTGTTCAATGAATTCACTAGATTTATTACTAAAATTAAAGAAAATGGAGTGAGTACTAACAGAGTATTTTTTACTTTCAACAACAATCCTATGTGAAATATTTAATGTGTTTATTTTACATATTATCTCGTATTGATATAATTGGTTATTTTGCGCTATATTTTTTCTGCTTGTTGGCTACTTTGTTAGTTCTTCCCCTGGCAACCCTGTTGCCTGTGCTGTTGCCATGGTACTGCCTGCTGTTTTGGTCATGTTATTTGTTTTATGCGGTTTTATGTTTTTATTTGGATATATCAAATGATACATTCACGTTTATTGCATAAAATCAGTCCTCTGCACAACTATTTCGGTGTACTCTTATATTTAAGTAAGTTTATTTGTTGTGGTGTTTTAAAAATAAAATAGAACATATTTTTTAATTTACTAAACAGCAGCATAACCTCTACGGTACGTACTTAATGATTTTCTTCAGCCTCAACATATTTTTCTCACCTCAGATGCAAAGTGTTGCGTTGAAGGATGGGAAGATAGTGAATGGGCTATTGCATAGTGGTAAGAAGTATTATAAATATGGCCAGAAGGAGTAGGAAGGCCAGAACTCTGGGTATGTAATCTCCAGAATTTAATACGTTTTCTTTGTTCGTCCCTTGTTATCCAGGAATGTATGGTTAAAAATTGTTTAGTATGAAATTCACATTGAACTGTAAATTTACCTGGTATGACTCAGATTTATCACAACTAATATATATATCGGCACAAATAAAGAAAATAATTTAAGCATATTTTTGTTACAGTGAGAAGAGTCAACAGGTATGCAAAACTTATAGTACTATTTAAATATGCAAATCATTAATTTGAAATTTATCATGTCATTCATGGAGTACATATTTATTAATTTTATATTGCAGTGTTAAAATATGTGAAACTGTTTTGCTGTACAATTGCACTATTGAGTAAAAAACTAGCGAACAGATAAGACAAGGAGTGTCACTTGTCGTTACTTTTGATATTTTGTCTCGTGTTGTTCTGATGCTCTTAAGGTGATATTACCATGGTCGACCATATTGAAAAAGACGTGTAAATAAAGCAATATTTCGGTACCATTTTTGCCGAACATGGGTGTTATTTTAGAAATTGTATAACACTGGAAGATAGAACGAAGTTGAAAGTTTATTCTGTCGTTGCGTTTTTTGTAAGTTATTAGAAAGGAAAGTGTTGAATTTACTAAGAAAATGGCACTCTACACAAGGTAGTGCGAGAGCCTAAAAAAACCTTATTTCAGAGAAACCGCTATTATTATTAAAATGAAACAACGTCAGTATATAAATGAAACATTGTAGGACATAGAAATTCTAAATTTGACAATTAGAAGTGATTTATATTCCCACAAATGGTACCGGAATATTATTTATAGAAAAGTAACCAGAATCTAGTATTATATTAGTTTTTTTTTATCAAGTTGACTTCGCGTTAGTTTAGCTGTCATTTAACAGATGGCAGCAGAGGTAAACTGAATTTTCTTTTAAATTATGAATATTTGCGGAAAGCACGTATGTAATGATGGTAGGGAGTGAACAATTTTTCAAATTACCAAAAGAATCAATTTTCACGTACATTTTTATATTTTTTTTATAATAGTAAAGTATGGAAGGCCTATGCTGAAAGCAAATCATGATAATTTTTGTGAAAATAAGAATACCCGGTCCAAGTGTAATTTTTCATTGATAATTACAAGGGAAAAATATTGTGTTGCATTGTTTATCATTTTCAATAACTGTTAAGAGTAGTATATATATATGTCTTACGTTAACGCTAATGTGTAAGTAGTTCAACCCTGATCAAGATATTTCCGAAAAAAGCAAGTTTCTTGGTAGTTCTCAATATCTTTGAGAAACAGGTCGACATAAATAAATATGAACCTTTTTTTTTATAACAGCATATTAATAACTTTCTTATTTCCCTGTATTATTAAATATATGGCACAACTTAAGTATTTCACTTAAAAATTAATATATTAAGAAAATTTACAGTTGTATTACAAAGTTGATACACACATGTTATACATAAGATAAAAATGTCTTAAAGTAAAAAAAAACTTGACTAAAAGTTGGTTAATCCACTTTATTGTGGTGGTCTCCATATTCTTGTAGATTTAAAATATAGTATTGCTAAATTAATGAAGACCATTTCACCAACACTTTCATGCATCATGGTTTTAGTCAGGTCAATCCTTTCTTCCTAGCTTTACCAGCATTTGGTTACATAGTAATTTCTGTGGGTGTTATGGGAATCCATTGTTGGTGTGGATTATGTGTATCCAAGAATCGCCACATTGAGATCTTTAGTAATGATGGTATCGCAGAAACGGTATTAATGATATGTATATTCGATGAGTAATCAATATATCGATACTTTTCCCAACCGTAGTATGCACCTATAAAAACATTTGTAGTTTTGAATATATGTAATATTGCTCGTTTGGGTCAACCAATGTATACGAAATGTATCCAGGCTCTTTGTTTTTGTTTTTCACATGACACCATAGCAGCCTTCTGAACAGTAACGGGGTCTCTTCTTTGAAAGTTTGCTGTGTTCCCGATATGAACTGTAGTCTAGAAAATGTTCATTTCAAGAAAGCCATACACAGAAATGGTAAAGAAATAAATTACCACAATTTTGGGTGGTTTTTAAAAACAATACGTTCAAGATAAAGAAGACACGACGGTAAAGTAAATAACTAAAAAAAAAGAGTAAACGCAATGAAAGGAAAATGTTACATACTTACCTTATCTATGATATACATATTGACTTCGTATGATTTGCACATTTTTTATTTCTGTCTATAATTTTGGGTAAATAACAATTAAAATAAAAGTTATTTAGCTTTTCCAGCATCCTGTTCCATATCTCTACATCTCTCTTTATTTCTTCTACATGTACAGGAGTGCTATCATTTATATATACCACAAAATAACATATTTCTTTGTTTGCTATATTTAATTGGCCCTGAACCTGCAAAATAGAAAGCGATATTAGTATAGGATAGCACTAGTATCATTAGGTGTCTTTTTAGCGACAAATAGTTTGAAAGCAAGTTTTGGAAGCGCTGTCGTGGTATACATCATCAATAATACGCTCGCTAAAGTACATACTTTTAAAATGGTAACACGAACAACAGATTGCTTAACATCATAAACGTTATTTGTTGTGAAGGTGCTCTGACCTAAACGCGTAGGCCAAACCTTCACAACAACAAAAATCAATTATTGCCTTCATTAGAAATAATAAAAAGGAAAAGCCAAGTTATGATGGGCATGCATTAGTATATAGCCTACCACTGTGTGATACTAAAAAAATTGTGAAGTTCCTCTTTCCATTTACACATACAGATAGGTATATGAAAGAAAACATGCATATCCACACAACGGTAACCATTATAATTTAAATAAAGCTAGTGCGTCTACACTGACTACTCCTGTGTAATAGAATGCTGGATAATTGTCCTCTTATTCTGTAAATACGTACAAACCAGAACAACATAACCCGATATCCCATAAACCACAAGCATTGGGAAATTTCTATCACAGTTGCTTACTGGGGCGTTTGCTTTTGCCTGTTTGTGGTAGGTGAAAGCAATTATAACGATACCAAAGAATTCCATGTACAGATAAGTAAATCACGATATCTAAAACAACTTACTACACATACAAAATACATACCGGTAACTTTTTTTTAAAGGCAGAACCAACACGTTGCAATCATGATTACCTTCGTCAAACAATGTGTCAGTTGAATTAATATAAAAGTGAAATATAATTTTTGCATAATACAAAGTAATGATGGTAGAGATGTAATAGCAGCTGCAAATGTACCTGATAGTAATAATGGTGATTTTTCTTTAATTTTATGTTTCCATCAACAATCTCCACTGGCAAGTTTTTCATTGTTTTGGCTACTTCCAGAAGGGAGTTGCCGCTTTTATGGACTTTCATAAAACATTTTACTTCTAGCAATCCATTCTCATCCGCAACACCTGCATACATAAACAAGTATAGTGTATGTAAAGATGTTGCCTCAATAAAAACTTACCATCAGGAGTGCTGCCAGATGATGTAGTGCGGATGTATAAAAATTCCACAGCCTCTTACATTTTTTTCAGGAAAACGGTCAATAAATTTCTGCCTCGATACATCTTCCTTCTGTTTTCCATAAAGGGTAAATTCATTCTCAAATAATGGTGGTGCTATTAATGTTTTGATAAAATTCTCGCACGGAGTTGTCATCCGTCTTTTATAAATTATACCGAATTGGGAAGCAGTCAGCCTGTGTTTCCTAATCTTTTTGTAGTATGGGTTATCCCACTGGCCTATGGTTTTTTGCTCAATCTGCACAATTTGGCTTTCCTGTACCTAACATGATGTTAAATGTTATTTTCCACAAATGAAGTACATTTAATTAAAACAGACATTATAACTGTCGAACTTACCTCAAAATCTTTCAATATTCTTCTTCTCTCTGAGTCATACTCTATTTCGGTCAATTCGGCTTGAGTGGCATCAGGTTCATAGTCGGTATTCCTTTTTTCAAGTACCGGAGTCTTCTTTGGAGACGGAGATTTATGAAACGTTAGTCTCCTCTTTGAAGTATTCTCTACTGCTCTCTTATTTTCTTCAATAACTTTGGCAAAATGCTTTCCAGGTGTGTTGTGCGAACATGTCTTTCCATTCATTTTTTTTGCCAGTCAAGTCCTTCATTGTATCTGAGTCCACTAATCACCGATCTGCATTGGAAATTTCCTCTGCCAGATAAGTTTAGCCTTTTTCCTGCATTAAATTTACAAAGTATTGACATCTACAACTCGCATCGATTGCTGGTTTCGTTGTCAATAAGACGATGGCCCTTTGAAATCAATCTCTGAAGTGAATCTACAATGAAACATTTTGTAATATAGACATGTGTACGTATATATATATTTACTTTTACTCACTGTTAAGATGGAAAAATAATTTGGTGTTGGCTACTGCTCCTATTCTCTTGCCAATCTGCTCAAAAGAAATCTTCTCCGCATTCTTGCCTTCTGTATCCACTAAATACTGGTATAGCATCTTTACTTAGTGTATGCACTGATAGCTTTCCTGTCTGGTTTCGCAGCAGAAAGCTTTGAATAGTACAGAAGAAGAAATTGGTTTAAACTGGGCAAATTTCCTGAGTTGTTTGCTTTCTGGAAACATTTTTCCCCATCTCTTCTCTATTGTACCAGTTGCCTGGATGTTATCTGAAATAGCCCACTAAGATCTTCTTTGTATGTTCCAAAAATTCATGAAACAATATCTGCGACGCTTGTTGTGCAGACATCTCACCCTCCATTGTCCGTTTTAGCATTGTGGCTTGTTTGTATGCATGGAACTTCCTGCACTAGAAAATTGAAGCTTCTTAGAAAGTTGTCTCTTCCTATGCCCATGTTTTGTTTCCTGCAGTGTCAACTATCATTCCCTCAGATCTAACTTCTAAGAAGTATGTTCTTGCTATCATACATAAAGGGAAGAACATTCTGTGTGCCTGTCTAGACTTCGTAATCACAGTATGTCGGCAAGAGTTCCTATTAATCCATTTATCTCAGAAGCAGGTTTCCTGCCGTTCTGCTCCAATATGTCGTCGATGAAAGGTACATGAGTCATGGCCCTCTATGCAGCTTCTGTCCACTTTTTCCTAAATGTCTGCTCCGTTCTGATGTGGCACAATTTGAGCAATCATAGGGACATACGCTTTGGCCATGGCACTTCGTTTTTCAGGTGGGTATGATGCATCCTTCAAGAAGAATGTGGTGGGTACCAGAATGTCCATATTTCTGTACTGAGAAAAGAAGTGTACTATCTCCATCCTTCTTTATAGGCATGTTTGAATGTCCAACTCTTAATTCATTGACCCTTAATTGATATCCAGAGAAGAAATCCAAATAAGGAGCACACGTACCATACCAGTTTTCATCATCATTGTTGTCATATGTTTTGAATTCAAGCCCAGCTTCTCTTGCTCCATCCTCTATAAGCTTCTTAGCGTCTTCTCTACTAATGTTGTATGTTCTTCCTCTCATTGTTGTTACAAAGGGCCCTTTGAAGATTTCTTTTGTTTTCTTATGTTTCCTGAAAAATTGTTATTTTCCTGTCTTATTAGATTGAAGAGAGTAAATACGATGTTGGTTATTTGAGAAGATAGAGATATGTTTGTCACTTCAGGGTCCAGTTCTTTGAAATATTTGTCCAATATTTTCTTGTATGGGAAGATTATGAATTTTAGTACTTTTACTTTTTTGTCCACGTCTAACACAATCCTTGCTTTTTTGGATGAACAACAGTTACATCACAAATATGCAGTTACATCACAAATATGTAGTTGAAATATCTTTTTGTATTTTAGCTAAAGCCATCTGTTAATGAATTTATACCTCGACACACAAGAATCGGTTCCTAAAAATTCTGGAGCATTTGCTGCACAACTTTTTGTTCAAATCACAAAACGATGATTTAGTATTAACTGTCCATATCTTGGATTTTCATCTATTGCCACACCATCTCCCTTTATCGAAAAAAAAAAAATATCAGTAGATATATGAGGAGCAAACTTTCAAAAGGAATATTATCCCTTTTTCAAGGATTGGAGAAAAGAGCTGTTTTGTGATTGCTGCAAAACTAAATAATGCAAATAAAATTTGTTAAGTGATATATGTAATACACACTTTGTAAAGCAAATGCCAAACATAAGAGATGTAGTTCATTTACAAATCTGATTAATTTATTATTATTTAGGATAAAATTCCTTTGGAAAAAAAATGGTAATTAAAATCTATTGAATCAAAAATGTTGGATAAAATTCTTTTTAAATAATCTTTATGAAAAAAGTGTTACATACTAATTGACTGAAAATAGGAATAATACAAAATAAATTTATAATAATAAATTTATTTATATATTTATAATAATAAATTTATTTTGTATTATTCCTATTTTCAGTCATTTTATTATTTTATTATTTTTAGGAAACAATATTAATTTTAATTGTTATATAAAAAACACCACCATCATCCTCATTGCAATCACAAGGTTCATTCCTTCTTGGCGGTGGAGCAGTCTAAGTGTGGTTCATCCAATAAGTATTCTTTAAAAAAATAAGTTTTTCTTCTCGCATGCAATTTTCGTGGTATAATAACAGCAAAGTTGTGGTTTTCAATTTTTCTTCCTTTACTGGGTTTTCAAGTACCTTTTTTTTACATTCAAGTCCTTTAAACTTTACCTTTTTTTTGTTATAATTTCAAAACTTTTAGATAAGTCGTCGTTTCTGTGAATATGTGTCCATTTTTTTTTAACAACTCTCTAGAATCTTTTCTCAATTATATTCTTTTAGTGTGTTTCATACCTTTTAACTTTTTCAAACTTCCATCAAGAGCCTTAAATCTTTGATTGTCCAATCTATTCCTAGCTGTTTTACAGTTTACCAGTCCCTTTTATAAATTTCCATGTACTCTTCAGAATTCAATATCACTTCTATTTTCTTAACTTTTTTAAGACGTCCAACACCCGATCGGCTGGCAGAAAGGAGTGCCCTCTAACCGGAAACGTAACTGTTAATTTCTTGTAATTGTCACAGGATAGCACTTTTTGACAGCCAAAGGGCCAGAGCATACATAGCAAATGAGTTTTTATTTTGCCCTGCACACCCGTCTGCAAATAAACGTAACACTTTTGCAATTATCCGAAAAAAGTATGGGAATTTAAGAAACTTGTAATGGAGATCCAATTTCATTTGCTCTCTAGCGGCTTGGGTTTCAGTCCAGGTGGAAAAAAGGGAGACGAAGTTGCGACATCCGTAATACAAAAATTATAGAAGGAAAGCTGCCCTTAAGTAATATGCTTCCCACAGGACAGTTTAGGCAGATTTTGAACCTGCTGTAGGTCGAAACAAAATACCTCACTATTTTCTTCATTTTTATTCATCAATAAGTGAAATTGTTTTGCTCTCATTGTGTAGTCTTAACTCTGTCATCAAATTAATTTTTGTAATTCAGTGCAATTTCTTTAGTTCATTTTTCTTTTTAAATCAGAAATATACAAACATCTGCGACGCTCGGTGACCGAAGCGCAATGTTAAATCAACAGAAAAGATCTTATAAAAAGAACTATGTTTTACCTTGATTTTCAGCAACAAGGCATTGTACAAATTCACAATTTTCTTATATTTAAATGGCAGGCAAATACAATCTTTTCGTTTCTTGCAATGTAATGACTTTCTGTGGCACGAAGCTTCCAATAACTTTTTAACTTCTTCTTTTTTTCATCATTCTTTTTTTAACGCTGTCTCGCTCTCTCTCCTTATGTCATGTCAAATCTTATATTGTTTGTATCGTATGCAACCGTTTAAAAGAAATCCAAAGGTTTAAAAAATTTTTTGGCACACTGTGTAGGTTTCCTCATTTTCCGTAACCATTGTTTATTTGCCTGTAAGACACTGTTGTGATTTCGGCAATTGGCTTATATTTTTCCCCCTGTGCCTCTTTGGATCAGAAACTTTACAGAAATATGATAATCTTCTGTCTTTAATATGCTTATCCACATTTGAAAAATGTTATTTCTTGCAGTAATTATATCGCGCCTTTCTTATTTTTAAACATTTATATGTTTGGCCCATTATGTGTGTCAGGACGTTCAAAGTTTCCGAATTCGGAAAATGATCGAAATTATCTAAAATATAAAAAAAGTAGGGTTACAAATTTATTAAATTCTCGTTCTTATTACTTAATTCTGCTTTCTCTTTTTTGTTGTTTCTCTTTCTTTTTCGACTTTCCTTCATTTGCTTCGCTTACTAAAACACCATCTAATTCCATTTTAATTCGGTAAATACACTTGAAAGAATTAAACGAGCTGATTTCGTCTAGTATTTTATGTTAAACAAATAAAATAAAATTCCATTTGAAAAGAAACTTTGGATAATAATCCTTTTGAAAAATTGCAATATTTTGACTTTTTTTTAATGGGATAAAATTTTTTTTGAACGCCATAGATTTGGTAACATTGGGATTATAGTATTGAAGCACGCAACACCACTATAAGTCAGTAGCTGAATTAATGGATATATCCTTTTGAAGTTGCTCCTTTATATTTAATTCAAAACTGCAAACAAAAAGGACTATGAGATCTAAAATTTTCCTTAGCTTTTTTTAAAATTGAATCTCCATTTTTTATTTTATCCTTGCACATGCAATACGCTTTCACATGTTTTCAGTAAGTAATCCGTTCCTTAATGAAATATTAAATTAAATTGATTTTTGAAAATTTACTTTTGATGCCAGCGGATGGATGCGAGTAAGGATATACAAATCTTTACACACTCCGTAAATTGAGAATATTGTTCGTCAAACTATTTTTATTATTTACCAACTATCCAAAATTCCTGACTTAATTGTTTGAGAAATTCTTTATTTAGCCATGTTCACCTTGAAAATTGCAGCTCAGATTACATTAATAGCACATCCATTTGTATAGCTATTTGATCCAAAAATTAAATTCTGTTATTTGATAAAATATTACTGATAATGCATTTGAGGGAGGAAAGTTTTAATGGAATTTAAATATAGGGTTGTTAAAATTAAATGTTTGAATATAATTATTTGACTCACTGAATTTTCATTCTTATGAATTTTCTGATATCTGAGATGCAGTGCTCGAGATGGTGCGTGGAGGTTGTTGCCGATGAGGTTCTTTGTGTTTCTGTTATTGTTGGTAGGTGTTGTTGTGCTATGAGGTTTTTGATTTTTCTTGCTTTTTGTTGGCAATGTTGAAATTCTGGAGTAGGCGATACAGAAAGATGAGTCTATCAAAATGGATTCAAGCGCTTGTACAAATCTTTTATTAATTTCGATCGATATTATTCAGGCTGCGATCTGAGACACTATAACCTTCAGTGATTAGTGAATTCTAAAATTCTGTTTCGTGTTGAATAATTAATTTAACGAATATCATAGATAGAATATACACTGACCGGCAAAAAAAACGGCCACCTTAAAACTTTCACGTAAACGCACTTTTTGCTTTAGAAATTTATATTTTGTTGTAACAGTGCACACTCCCAATGAGAGACACATGAAATGGAGAGAAAAGAGACAATGTAAAACCAACAATTATTCTTATCATTTAAGAATTATAACAGAAACAGCGAAAAATTAAATTTTACTTAAATACAAAGACTGGAAGTGACAGCTTCTAATCAACTTCAACTGAATGTTAATAATTTGTATGCTCTCCTCGAGCCTGGATTACACTGTTCAGTCGTCTTGGCATTGAATTTACCAAAAATGTTAAGGAAATTTGTGGAATTGCTTCGAATTCTTCTAAAAGGGATAATGGATAATTTATTTATGTAGTTTGTAGTTAGGCGGCTGTGCGCGTCGTACCTCTTGCACACCCGCACGGAACGTCCTTAACCGAGTCCGTTGGTCCCATACAAATGACTTATGGATTAGTTGATGGCAAAAAATGTAAATATATCGAGATATCAATATTGGTGTCGAACAAATGTATCTGCATGGCACATGGGCTCAGCAATAACAGCTTGGAAGTTGATTTCCCGTGAGACAGTATTTTACTTTCAGTAGCAGTTGTACCTATTTTTGAAAATAGCGTTGACTTGGACGGATGTGCCAACCACACAAAAATATTTCTCCAATTTGAATAAGTTGGCGTAAGTATTTTTCATCTCGGCCCAGGTATCCAGAGGTTCAGTGGTGAGAGGAGTCTAGAAGAAGTTTGCAATAATAATTGATTCAACAAACAGGCATTATACAAAGTACTCTACCTTTGAAAGATGTAATTTGGTCTGAAGCAGATGAAATTTTTGCCTGCTGGAATCCCGAAATCACGCTCCGTTTCCGGCACTAGTACTTGGTTCCCGAAGCGACAATCCGGAATTGTTATGGTTGCTGATGGTGAGCAATTCTTGTAAATTATTCTCTCTCTCTGTCAAATGTTAAAATGTATATTAATAAAATTAATCATATCAAGCCCTACTTCATCTTGATTTACTTTACTCTTCCAGTTCCAACATCTACTTGGCTTTCGGGTTGCGATGGAGTTTTTGTCTACTTTGGCGGATATGCCTCATCGGATTGGTTTTTCTCATCTTTTAAGTGTTTAAAAAGTAGAGGAATGTTTTTGTTTTAAGTGTATTTGCAAATTTGTTGTTTCCCGAATTTTCAAAAATGTTTGAGCACATATTGCATTTAGCACTATTGGCTGAAACTGTAACTGTGGAACATTACTTCGCAAAGGAGCCATTTTAACGATCTTTAATTAACAATTTACGACAATGATCGTAACCACAATGTTAGCACTTTTCCACGTTTCTTTTACCGTAGAAAAAAAATCACTGTTTACAGTACCGATATTTTCTAAAAACTGTTTGGGGAAGAACCTAATTTCGGTTAGACAACCCAAGCAAATCCCAAATATTCAATTGGCAATTCTGGGATCTATCTAAGTAGCTATTTGAATCTATCTGGTTCTAATGGTTCGCACAGTTGGTTAGTTTTTCGCTTATTTAATAAGGATTTTTCGGTATATTTTTTTTAAAACTCGATATATATTATGATATATCGGTATATAAATTTATCGATACATCGGCGCCATCCCTAACTAATGGCCCTCTATGCATAAAGTATAATAATAATAAAAAAAACAAATAGATTTATAAAAAAAATATTGGACAAAATAAGTTATTCTTCATAAAGTAAATAAACAAAATATTCTAATTCGTTGCTGCAGCATCGGAGATCTAAGATAATTTTTTTATCAATTTCCATTTGGAGACGGATTTTTCTGCACTTGCCACAAATACAGGAATTGCTAACGACGACAAAGTGTCGTAATCAACAAAATTTAACTCTTATTTATTGTAACTACGTTTAATACATATATAAATAAATGACATAATAGTTTCACTATATCAACAGCACTCGTTGCGACTTGCCGCCATCGACACCACTTGATCTATATGAAGTTATTCTAACTCGTAGTCGCCTAAACCAGTAGGTTGGCGACACTGGCGTCCGTGCCGCGAATATTCAAAGGTCGGTTCCGTTATAAAGAGCAATTTTAGCGAGGTCCCTAACATTGTCTGGCAGTTGATTTCTGAAGATGTATGTCTAAAACGTAAGATATCTTTACCTTTTCCTTTACTTGCAAGTTCTTGTAAAATTGGATCATACAAAGACAATTTAATATTATTTACAATTTAATATTATTTAAGAAATTGCCACTGTTTTTCAGTGATTCATTAACTCCTCTAAAAGGCTGATTGTTTAACCCGTTTTTGCCCAAGTTTTTTATTTCTTTTGTTTTTAGTTAAATGATCCATTTTATTAATTGAAATAATGTATAAAATAGGTATACAACAGTAAAATATGTATTTCTTATTTTCTTTCCTGTTTTTCATCATGATCCGATATTGGAACACTGGGCCTGTTCATGTATACGATGTTTAATTGTATGTGAAATAAAGCACGAAAAACTTCAAAATAAATTTTTATTGGAGATATAACAAAGTAACTTAAAAATGGTCAAACAAATACATTTTTGAAATGAAAGCTTTAAAACAAACTTCATGTAAATTTACGTCGCATTTCTCACATTTTTTTATTGAATTTTTTTTTGCAATGGACAACGATTTTGTTTGTCTGCAGGAACAATCCAATGATTTAGTTGATCATATCGAAGTAGTTCTGGAACTCTATTGGATATAGGTTTTGATGTTTTAGGTCGACCACCATTACTTGGTGGCGTACCATATGTTCCTAGGTATACCTGCACAACGTCCCTTCTAAACTTCAAGTAGTCTACACTACTGTGTTGACGACGATATATTTGCCAAGCGTTATGCAAACTAGTATCAATACAAAAAACGAAAACAGCCCACCACCATTTCTTTGAACGAATTTCTACTCGAAATCTGTCAATATTTTCGTCCATGCGATCTACGCCACCCATGAACTTATTGTATTGGGCAATTACGGCAGGTTGAACAATTGGACACTTTTTTTTTTCCTTCGAAACCCATCTCAATGCCTGTTTACATGGCATAACTGGATCACAGGAACTTACAGTTAGAACAACCCGATTGTCATTCCAGGATGTTACTGTGGTATTAGTATTGGTATCAGTCAAATAATCGTATGTCCCCCTTTCTTTCTTTTCCATCGCTTTTCCTAATAATATTGGACACTTTTCTATCCTATTCGCCATAACAGTTCCAGTGTAGCCATATCCTATCTCTTTTAACTTTTTTACTAATCGCAAAGAAGAAAAGAACCGGTCAGCATAAATTTTGAACGGTATGTTCTTTGGAAGCTTTGATAGAAGATTCATTACTACGGAGCACCAAACGCCTAGGTCTGTATGATTTCGATGTTCCCTTCCTTGAAATAAGGATGAAACTGATAAGATACCTTGGGCTCGCATAAACTCCACATTTTATAGCCATAGCAATGGGCTTTCCACGTATAATTTGTTTTTGGGAATGCCGTCCATATTATGGATCATACTTTCGTCGATGCTTAGGTGTTCGTAAGCTGAAGAATAAGTAAAAAATCTGCTATTCATCATATTGATTAGCGGCCGAAGTTTAGCAAATTTGTCGTTGGTAAGAGATTATATTATCAGCACAGGTGTGTGTATTTTTTTATTGTTCGAATCTGTCCTCCTCATTGCCTTCCGCGACGACTTCATTATATGTTCAGTCTTTGATTCCCACAACATACGCCACCTAGGTAGCCGAATGTACCCAGACAGTAAAAGTATTGCAAATAAACATTTCAGATCCCCTACGTCCATAGTGAACGCATGATCGGCCTTTTGATTTAGCATACTTTATAAAACTATCCACTAAGAGATTACATACTTCCTCATCTATAAATAGCTCAAAGCAACTAACTGGATTATCTGGAGCATCTGGTAAAATTTTTTGATTCACAAAATCACCAAAAATAACTTTCATCTAAGTCTACTTTTTTCAGCTTCTTTGTACAGTTGGAATTCGCTGAGTTCGTAATTTTGTACGTAGTTGTGCTAAAGGTATTTCGTCTTCATTCGTCATTATTCACTTTCATCAGAGTTTTCATTCCAATCTATTCGTTCAGAATGGGTATGAATCGTTGGCAGTAGCCTGTGCTGCAATGCCGCGCCCACTAAGATGATCCATCTCTCCAGAATCTTCATCGTCACTATCTTCCTCGCTGACGTTTCCTCTTCTGGAAGGTGTATATGAAACATCAAAGACTTTGAGCATTGAATTCCTTGCCAAAAAATCCTCACTTTCAATTATAGACATCAACTGTTCTGTTGTAAGCGATCTGAAAATTGTTATTGGCATATATTAGGCCCGGAGTTCCAAATTGGAAATATAAAAATAAATAAACATAAACACAAGTAGACAAATAAAAATTGAACATTTGCAATTATAAGAAGTTTACTACATATGTAGGCAGTAAAACTAACCGTTAGAATGAAAAAAAAAGGTTCTGGTTATTACATAGTTCACTTACCTTTTCATATCGGTTTTATTCATTTTGAGAACTACACTTTACAAATTTACTGAAATGCATAGAAGCTCGTTAACTGCATGTACGGCAAACAGGAAGCAAAGCAACAAGTGTATAGATAGGGTTATGTGTCAATAAAGCACGCACGCGTAAGTTCCGTTTTTGCTAAGTACACATAAAAGCGCCATGTTCAATACTGGAACACTGGGAAAAACGGTTAAAGATCTATGTTACTGTTATTTAATTAGTCTACGTAAAACTTTGTTTCAGTAGCTAATTTCAAATGCAATTCTTCTCTCTCTTCAAAACTCTGCTTATACCGCGTCAGTGGTGGATGTCTATTTCCATTCTTCTACTTTTGCAGGAATTACTGAGATTTGAAGCCTCTTGCCGTTCATGACTTTGTGAAATACTCGCCAGTCATTTTTGTATGTAAAGCCTGTAATAGATTCTGTAGTCAGTTTCCTTTGTTTTGTCTTAATCAGTTAATTGCAGAAAAAGGATTCTTTCCGCATTTGCAGAAGTAAAAAACATTTTCAAAATTTCTCAAAATGGGAAGTAAATATCTACCATCTCCTCCATAATTTGCTCACATTTTCCAAAATTTCACAAATTTTTGTCACTAAATGACTGCTTCCGACTATACGAAGTAATCTCCAATAAATCTAATTTTGCAGCTCTTGGATATTATATTTAGAATGTGACCAATGTTTGCCATAGAACTTGTATATCCCTATTTAACTATTACAGGATCGATAAATAACATTTGGAGTTGGATTTATTTTTTAATGGGACCGTGAATTATTTTGTTGTTACTTTCGATATAAAATCCAGTAGCGAAGGTTGAAAAAAAGAATTTATTTACTGCTTAGATCCGTTTCTCCAGATAAACAGTTTGTGCTAAATGTAAATGGTCCACTGCACAAAAATTCTGAGATTTTTAAATTAAATATTTTTGATACTGCTTTAAGGTCTATTCACACAAGATACGAACATGTAAATAACGGGCTTCGTCACGTCAAAGCAAAATTTCTTTCTACTAACATATGCATTTCACGGCAGTATATTCACACTTGTACTTCTCCCTGCGATCATCACGGGCAGTGCTGCTGCTGTCATTTGAAAGATTTAGACGGACAAACCCGTCGATTCCGACGAATGCTGCCAGTGTGATTATCTGTAGTCAATCGTCGATTATTGACGCTAAAATTATGTCTATTTTGAGCGACAAAAGAATTTCACTTCGAATGTTGTATTTTTCATTTTAAACCATCGTTAATTGCTTTGTAAATTCTTTGTACTGACTTTCTGAAATGTTTAAAATTTTCCTTTCGTTGATTGTATAATGTGACATATTTCTTCTATGTTCTGCGTTTTAATAGTTGTTTTTAACCCAGATACATTTTTTCTTACGGATCTTCCTATTTCTTCTCTTTTTTAGTGTTGTGAGTTTCCTATTAAAATATCATTAATTCCATTACTGAAATCGATGATCCGAATCGGTTAATATTTTTGTACAACGATTTTATACTTAAATGAATCCACCGAACGTTTGGCATGTATACTATCGTATAAATTGTGTGATTTTTACAAATCTCAGTTTTTCGGTTTTGACTGATCATTCAAACTCCGTTTTCCTACTGACGGGCTTGGTTTTGTTGTTCATAGACGCTGTGCGCACTTTAAATCACACAGTCACATACACTCAACTATTTGGTATAGGTAATCTGCAAATCATTTATTAGAATATATATTATTATGTTTGTAAATAAGTTTATAGAGATTTATTACGTATAAATAAACACCAAATATGAATCCCTTATATCCACCGTGCTCCGATTGTGAATTATTCTCGATTTTGAAATCATCCCCGAATATGTACAACACCTACACCGCCCAAAATTACGCTTATGAATAGTTGAGTGGGAGAACATTTTTATTTAAAATTGAAACACCTAAACTGACTGCCGGTAGATCGCAGGTGTGAATTCATATGAAAATTGACTGGACTGTGACGGGCCTGTGACTTGCATTTTCGTTGATCTGTTTAGTGTGAATAGACCTGTTATTCTCGTTGTGTAAAAAAACAATTACCTGTGTATGTTAAAATATTACAGATTTTACTATACAAGACATTGTAATTTTGGAGGTTCTGATTGCCTTTCGCGATTAATAAGTTATTAAAATGTATGAAAAGGTAATCAAGAGTGTGGTTGGTATAACGAATGATCTATTTAACGGATTCTTAAATCTTGGGAGGGAATGCTTTTTTGCAGTCGAAACATCACTTCGACGACAGCATTTGTAAATACAATTACAGAGCACCAAAAATTGTTCTAATAATTCGGTGTACAACTTGATGCACTAACAACCATTGGTGATTTCCCTTGATTATGAAGGGAGTATGGGAGTTGCTTTTTTGAGATGATGGATTTTGTTTATATTAAAATTGCACTTTAATTAACACTATTGTATTTTAAAACTTGGAGCGTGGAGTGGTGTAAATTGGGTTCTCTTTTAAACGGATTACATTGATACTAATACAATTTTCTCACTACTCTTGTTTCTTAGAAAGGGGATGAAAGTACTGGGGACTTCCTCAGTGATTTATAATGTGATTTAAGGCGGTGTGGAATTTCCACATTTATATTTGAATAAAAATAAATGTAAAAGGTTTGCAAATTAAACATTCCAAATGAATCAGCACTTAGAATTGGTAGGCTCGGGGGAAATAGTATAAGGCCACATTATTTAATTTGTGAGGATAAAGCTATATAAACTGAAAATGAGTTTTTAAGAATTCTGTTCAATGTTTGGGTGTAATAAATGCGGCTATCGGTCTCTTTAAAAATCCATGGACGAAATGAAGATTGCTTTTGCATTTTCAAAAAAAAAAATAAGAAAAACTGAATTAAATGTGCTTTTACGTTTCACTCAAGAAGTGGAACAGTTCTACAGTTATAAAAACTACGGAGTAATAATGGGAGCTGAGTTGTCAAGTAATTTTTTTTATTAAGAATTATAAAATACTATTTTTATTGGATAGCCTTCAACCAAAAAGGAAAACGTTTGTAGATGGCATTAATTATCTACCCATCTTATGTTCTCGACTTGGTCGTTCACTTCTTCAGCAGGCGTAACGTTATGTATCCAAATATTTATATAAAATCGCTCCCCCCCCCCATGGTACACAATGAATGTATGGCAGACGTACTTCAAGTTCTTTAATTTGTTATATTTTTAATTTAGTAATCTGGGCCCGGCTGTATTTCTTTTTTAACTGTATTCAGGTCCATCCACTGAGGAATTTGTCTGTCCCTTGCCCATACAATTAACTAGATCTTGCAACATCTTCTCGTTACAAAAGAGTATGTGTTCATAATTATTTCTGGTATGGTTCTATCAGCTTCAAACTTACACAACGCTATATTTGCCGCAAGTCTACGTTTTCTTTTGTCCCACAATTAAATACTCGTAACTAGTTTCATCGTTATTGATTTGCCTATTTTCGTCAAAGAGATAAAAGTTCTTGTGTTTCTGCGAATACGCACAGTAAATGGATTTTTAGTTCTTGATCTTTAACTTGTACCCATTCTTCTGGTGAGTAAACCTGATTTATGTATTCTTATGTTTTTTCTAAATGCCGCAAAATCACGATCGGAAGGCAGATGCGTATGTCCAGCCCAAAGGAAGGATTGTTCTATAGATTGTAGGAATTATTTTCTAATAAGTGAAGCCACAAAGCCATGAGAGTCCAATTTTATTTTGTCACAAGTTTCAGTAAATTACAATGAGATGTTTGTTGGTGTGTTGGGGCTGTCATTAATGTATTTTAAATGCAGCTGGCGATCTCATCACTTCCTCTTTTGGCAAATTCTCGGGTCCACATGTACATGTAACCTTTTCCAGTTATTACCTTCGGGTTATTCCCAGATTTGTACATTCCAGGCTTTACGTAATTATCTTACCAACAGGGTAAGGTGTGGAATGTTAGCGCTTGTTGGTAAGTCGAACGATATTAGTCCAGCAAATTGTTTTCTTCTTTTGATCTTAGATTATCATTTTTTAGTTCGTCATGCATCGCTCCGCTCTGTCTATTGGTTGTACTCAAACTTTTGTGATGTCTTGAATTTTTTTTCACTATCTATTTGAGATCGAGCAAAATATTTTCGCATGTGCACTACGT
>RXPK01000095.1:32072-155014 GCA_004143645.1 Protaetia brevitarsis | reverse complement strand
CTAAAATTTGTTGAATTATTAACTTTCTAACCATATTGTTTTTCAGTTAATGATAATTTTTTGCAATTTTTGAAACAAAGGGCATGCTTGTTGCAAAGAAAATATGCTTAACAAAATATATTTGATTGGTTTAAATATATCAGTTTTTCAGAGCACTCTCTTCAACTGCTTGCAATTCAAATGGCTCGTGCCATTTTATATGGATTTTTCTATGTACCCTTGCACTAACTTGCTGAAACATCCATCTTCCAAATTTGTATTTATCAAGGGTTCATTCTTAAATATTACCAACTTCCTGATTGTCTTTCCGGTTTTAAAATACCTGATTATACCAATACAATTATAATTAAATATAAAATCCATGCGGAAGAAAAATACATTTCCGACGCCTTCAGCAATTTTTAACTACATAGAAATTACAGTAAAAATACTCGCGGTTTATTTATAGACATTCTTAAAGCGTTCAACCTTGTCGAGCATGTTAAAAGCCTTCATACGAATAAAGCTAGATCAAGTCACAAAAGACGTGTGTAGATTACTACTTAATTTAATAGAAGTCAATAATTATTAAATGATTGAATGAAGTGCGCAGTTCGATAATGAGACGTATTGTAATTGTATGCTATGTTTTCAAAATATTCGGAATTATTGTTATGGAGTAACTCTGTGAGTCCATGAATTTTCGAAGCAGTTGTTCCGAATTAATAAACTAATGTGTGCTGTTTATTGCCCTTGATGCATGGCCTAGACCTTAGTCCTTAATACACGACGTTAGAAAGAATTGAAAATCCAGTAATTATATTCATCTTATTTCGTCATTGCGTTGCGAGTATGTTAAAGAATATCATAGTCGTAAATTTATCTGTCATAAGTTGTTCATGTTCGTATGCAGTTTTACCTTCTTTTAAAGATATTATTCTACTTCACATTCTCATAATAGTTATTAATTACAGAAGTCTTTTTTTAGATTAGAACATTTGTTTTTGTTTTTACAATTTACTCCAAAAATTTCGCAGAACCGAAAATGTCATCTAAGTAATTATAGTCACAGGAAATACATTTGCTCTATGTGTGTAATTGTCTAAAAGTAACTGCAGAAAAGCTACAAAAGTACCGTAGTAATTATGTCTTATGCAAAATTAGTAGAAAAGTGGATCATTGGCAATTGGCACTCCATACCATAATCCCCACAGTTTGGTGCACTTGCTTCACGACAGAAAATTTAATATTGCGACGTTTCCCACGTATTCGTCTGACCCTCATACGGCCATCATGCATTCCCAAACAGAATTGGGATTCATCACTAAAGACCACCTATGCCACTCTACGTTCTAGTGCAGTTGCAACCTACACAGCTCCAAATGTTGCTCGCAGTGTTGAGCCGTTGTGGTAACACAACATGTGGCTGATACAAATGCAAGCCAAACGCTCCGGTTTTGCGTTAATCATTCATAGAGTTACAGAGCGACCTTCATTAGCAAACCATTGATCGGCAACTGATCAAGAATTGGTCTCTTCTATGTTCAGTACCTAAATGTGTGTGTTGTACTTATGTTCTCCTTCTTCTTCTTCTTCTTCTTCTTCTTCTTCTTCTTCTTCTTCTTTAAGTTAGGGTGGGCACCTATAATCTAAGCACTTGAGCCAGGTGCTCGAGTGGAAGATATTCCCTGTTAAAAGGGACGGTAATTGTACCGTCCCTATTAATAGGGAATATCTCTTACTTCAACTAGAGCAGCATGGTGTTCTCTATAAAGCCCAGTATCTTGCCCTGTGGAAACTTGAGAGCCATCGAGAGCTCCAATAGATCTTTTCCGAAATACTTCTGCCTGAGTACTTTCAATTCCTCACATGTGCAGATTACATGTAAACTCGTTTCCTCCTGTAGTTTGCATCTTCTGCACCACGGTTCGCTTACTCGACCTGTGTTGTATAGATGTTTTTTCAGGGGATAGTGTCCAGATACCGGCCCAGTAATGGTTTTGGCTTCTTTGTTGCTGCATCTGAGTAGGTTATCAGAGAATCTAGCATTCCCATCCCCTATTAGCGCTTTAGTATGGATTTAACCTTCAGTCGACCTTCATTTCTTTGCACTTTCTTTATCTAACCAGGTCCAGATCTCCCTTCTTGCAGATTCCTGCACATACGGGCTCTGGATCTATGAAGTGTCTTTTAGAGCCCTCTTTGACTAGTTCGTCGGCTGTTATATTGCCGTTTATATCCTCATGTCCCGGCACCCAAATCAGAGACACCATGTAGTATCGTGCCAGTGTATTGAGGGATTGTTGTACTTGTATTTATCGGTGTTTTACAGAAAATAAAAGGTTTTTAATGATTAATTAAATCTTTTCTCTTTAAGAGAAGCCGCCATTGCTAGGCATGATCACACCCTCAAAACAAACAATCATATGCGAAAATAAAGTACTGAACGGTATCTCACAAAATATATACCTGAGAAGATTGTCAGAAAATACTGAAGAAACTGACAGATAAGCCCATTATTACTTGATCAATTCCTATGAAATTTTAATTAATTACTACCTTTTAGTAGCTCAAAGTTTCTGTCAGGGTTGGTCAAAAAATGCCTACCCGTTCCTGGTGTTGCGACTTCTATGTTACAGAGTATAGTTGTCGGTATCTCCTTAGTAAGGCGTACCATATCATAAAGATTATGACCGTAATTGAGAAAAATTAATAATTCATAAATAAAAAATACATTAATCGTAAGTAAAAAGTTCAGCTGGATAGGGGACAAAAGCACAGATTACTTAGCACTAGTAAAAAAGAGATCCTAAACACTAACAACAAGCAATCTAAGTTACTTACGGTCTGCTTCATACCGGTAACTTATGTATTGCTATGAGTGAACTATTTTATAATAGCTATCACACCTTCATTATTAACCTAAATTAATGCAAGCTATTTGGATTATTTGTGATAAGGAAACAGTATCATTAATGCACGTTCACTAAATACCTGATATATAGAAGGTAATGGTTTGCTATAAATGTACAATATACTTACCTTAAATTTGTTGTTCAACTTATAGGTAGTGCAGGAAACGAGGAAGTTTAGTGAATATTTAATATAAATTTAAATAAAAAGCAGTATTATTGGTAATAGTTTGATTTTGTATAGGACAAACACAGTGACCATCTGATATGCATGAAAGGTATTGGTTTCACTTTAACAACCGTTTTTTTTAAACTATTTACAACGTAATGACTCATAAAATATATTCCTTAATAATGAAAAAAATGAACAAAGCAATAATAAAAGATAAGGTAAATGGGGCCCCCTTGAAACGTTGTGTAGTTATTGAAATTATTGAAATCTAAACAAAGGACAAAGAGAAATATGGCTATGAAGTTACAACTAATACAAACAAAGAATAATATACTAGGCGGTAACTTGCGGTTTTCGTGGGGTATCCTAACTGCAGTGGCACTTGGACTGTCACTCACCTAGCGACGGCATCCACACTTTAACTTCACCAGCGGGCGCAGATATCATCACAATAATGGGGAATTCAAATATCCCACCACGTGGTTTAAAACTGCAATCTTGAAACATCCGATTGTTTATAGGCTCGGTACTTCTTCTTTCGCTGGGATGCTTTATACGGATGGGGCTTTGAGTTAACCCACCCGGTATTTTTAATATATTTGCGTTCCAACTGGCCTACAATGACCGTACTCCTTGGGCACTCTTTTTCGACGACCTTTTCCCATGTCCGTAACTCTTACTTGACGCTAGCCCGCGCTTGCGCGCGTAGCAGTCTCAGGGACTATTTTATTACTCCGCCCCATTAGCCAATCAGGAATAGTAAAACAATCACGGGATGGCAGCAAAACTCAAATAATTATAGTTGTGGCAAGTTGTTACCTATTTAAGAAAATACATGAGTTTAATAGCTATCAGCATTGTTGTTACTTCTACTAACCATGTGCTGTAGTTAGATACAGTACCAGTAGTCATAAGTAATACGTTACTTACCACAAATTTGTCAGATACGCTGTGTAATAGCCGTTAATAAAAGCACTATTTACAGTAACAACTTGCATTCAGGAAACTGGGTTTAGTTGCAGGTATTAATTAACGAGAATAGTTCCAAGTAATACTTATAATAATAATTTTTTATCAAGTAAGCACCTTACTTAGCCCATTTTTGTCAGTGTAGATGCAACAAATAAATTGCGTACACTATTTTCGAGCAGATCATAACTTAATTTGCAAATTGGCCATGTTTTATCCCCCCAGCACCATACGAACAGACATGGCGTCTAATTACGCTCACCGTACGAGAGCACATATTATTATTATTAATAGAATTTCGCGCCGCGCAGACATGAGACAACCCAAACTGTGAAAAGCGCCGGTTGTCGCGTAAATTTTGAGGCGTCGTAAGTATAAAGTGCGCCTCACGGCAACACTCATCGAACGCACTAAATTATATAACAACGAGCCGCGCCGCAATGAGGCGGTGGTGCGCCTTGCAAAATTGCCAAAATAAACAAACCGATAATTACGGCCGAAAGGCGCGTCCAGTCGTTCATCGGTCGTGTGAAAAATTCTCCGGCGGCTTCGATCTTTAATTAAAGTCGGCCGGTTAGTTATTTTTCCTTTAGCAAAAAACTCCGCGCATGAGAACAAAGATGCCTACTTAACCAACCGAGTGATCGCGGATCGCCAACTCTATTCGGTTATATTTTCTATAAATACACGCTCGCAAGGTGAACCTGTGCTTATTTTAAAAACGATTCCTTAAGAACTTTTTTTTTTTGTTTATTGATATATATGAATACAAACGCGGTGGTATTGTTTGTAGTTTTGCCAAGTGTCGGTTGTTCTTGACCTACCGAAGGTTACACACTAGATGCCCACTGAAACTTAATTTGTACGACAACTATGTATATAAAGCTTATTACAGCAACCGGGTCGTTGCTCAGGCGACGAGTGAAACTTATTGCCGCTAATTCGTGTACTTTTATCCATTACTGAAGCAATTGATTCATTGTTTTATATAGTAGAAAATAGAAGTTCGAGACACTAAATATATCTTTTTAACAAATTATTTTATTATTATTATAGTGGAGATAGTATGTAGATCATAATAAGCAATAAGTCAAAATTTATTTTCAATTCAAAATGAATTCAAAGCGTTCTCTTTAAGTTGTATCTTGTAACTAGTCCAAAGCTGTTCATAATGCTAAATACTGTTTTATGAATGGGCGGATATAACCCGATGAAGGCAACACGGCCGGAAAGATACCCCCATGTCCATTTTAGCCCGCTCAGTCAGGTTATACCCTATCATAGAAGTTCGCCATCTGAATGAGAGTTAACCTACTGACTTTTGGTTCGTCCAACCAATTGACCCCAAAGTACGTCTGCCTCTCCCTGTCCACTTCTGAGCAGTTGACAAGGAGGTGAGCAGGAGTTTCCTCCGCATTCCCACTTTCTGCACAGGGGAGATTTCACTATCCTCATGCAGTACATGTGTTTATCTAGCGCACTGTGCCCAGTTAAGATTCCTATGAGTAATCTCAATCCGTCCCTGTTCATAAAGACTGCCTCACGGCGTCTTTCCTCATTTGGATGAAGCCCTAGAGATTATAGTGTCTTGCGCCGGTGAGTCCATTCCAAAAGGAGCAGTACCTAGTAACAAGTTGGGACTTGACAAACGTTCTGATGCTATCATATGAGCTACCACGCGTCGGTTCTGGACCTAAGAACAGCAGTTCGTTGGCGCCCCTTGCTAACGTTTCGGCTATTTCATTGCCTCTGCTCCGAGAGTGATCTGGCACCCATCTCTATGTAGCATTTAGATGTTCCTCCAGCTGGTTAAGTTTCAGAGTCAAATCTAACAGCCCGCAAATCTTTGAGGGCAGCCTGGCTGCCGGTGATTATTCTACCCCTCCATTTTTGCGCAGGCATTTGCTAAATATTTGCTCAATTGTGGAATTAGTACCGGGAAGACAAAAGAAAAACTCCTAATAAATAAAACATCTAAACAAGAAATCAAAATTCTTGTTAAAATATGCAGTTATCTCCATCCACCTCTGAACTGGGCATATCTTATCTACATTGTTTAAGATTCCTCATATATACCCATTTCCAATAATGTATGATTTGATATCATTTTTTCGGGATTGATTCTTATGGTTCTTGATTTTAAAAACGTGGAGATAGCATCTAAATCATTATTGATATCAGCAATCGCGTTCTCCTATGGACCTGGTTTAATGCTATGATAGATCTGAGTATCATCAGCATAAATATGCAGTTTGTAAGCTTTGATAACCCTACCAATAGAGGCTCTTTTGGTCTGCAGCGAAACTGATCTTTTATATGCTAGATCCATCGTTTGCATTCTGCATCTAAGTAAGAATTTTGAGACTAGTTCGATAGAATTGTTGCTGAAGACGAAATCATGTAAATCGTGGAGCATAATATTGTGTTCGACAGAGTCAAAAACCTCGCTGAGATCGGGCAAGGTCAAAGCAGTCAGTGGCGGCTGGTGCATACGTCACAGATGAGGCCAATACTATGATTGAAGTTCGTGTGCTATCGTCCGAAATACGAACATGTTACGAACTTATACGAAGAAATTAGATCATTGTAATGGCCCTTGTAAAACGTAAGTGCCAGCCGCCGCTGAGAACAGTAATGTCTCCCCGATCAATAGAAGTGAGTATATTTTCTGTTAAACCCATGAGATCCGTCTCACAGCTGTACCCTGTTCGAAAACCTGACTGAATATCCGACAAAAGCTCATAAAAGCTTATTAGCGTTAACATAATTGAACATTTAATTATACATAATCATTTCAAAGATTTTGGAAAAAACTAGGAGAATGCTAATCGGACTCAAATCCTTGAAATCCACCTTCGTGTATGAAGTTTTGACAGATGATTATTAGCGACTTTTTACATGCGACCAATTGTTTTAAGATTTCAGCTTTTTGATTGACCTCCTTCAAGGTTTGCAAATTTTTTTTTGGCACGTTTTATGCCTTTCTTTGTATTTCTTGCTTATTATTATTTATCTCTGCAATATCTAAATTTAGATAAATAGTTATTTGTATCACTAGGCCAGAAACTACAGTTTTGCGATTATGAGTACGGTTTGTGGACCGAGGCGGTAGCCGAGGCCCAGAAGTACGAATACTCGCAAAAGAGTTTCTGGCTGTGATTTAAGGTGACCCCAGAGAAAAAAGTCCAAATAATTTAAGCCTGGAGACCGAGGAGGCCACGGTTGTGGACCTCCCCGTCCTATCCACCGATCTGGATACGTATTGTCCAAAAACTCGCGAGCAACTAAACTAAAATGCGCTGGTGCACCGTCATGCATAAAATACATTTGTAATCTTAATTGCAACGGAACTTCTTCCAGCAGTAGTGGTAGCTCCTCTTCAAGAAAATTGCGGTATACCTCGCCATTTAACCGCATCGGTAAAAAATGTGGACCTATCAAGTGATCTCCAACAATTCTGGCCCACACATTGACAGAGAATTGATGTTGATGACGGGCATTCACTAGTTCGTGCGGATTTTCTTCGGCCCATATGTGATTATTATGAAAATTAATAATCACGTTTCTAGAGAAAGTAGCTTCGTCGGTGAAGAATATTTTAGCCAAATAGTCGGGATTTTGTGCGATTTTGTATTGCATCCATTGACAAAAAGCCACTCTCTTTGCGGAAAATCTGCCGGCAAAAGTGCCTGCATCCGTTGAATGTGATATGGATACAACAGTTGATCTTTCAATATTCTTCAAACTGTGGCCTGACTAATGTTTAAAGCAAACGCAATTTCTCTGGTGCTTGTAGTAGGATGTTCCTTAATTTCATTTAGTACCATTTCTTCAACTTGTGGCGTTCTCACTGTAGATGGGTACCCGTTATCAGTCGTCCGTTTTATTTAAATTTCCCGTTTCACTAAGACGTTGGTGAAGACGAGCAAATATTGAATGATGCGGGATGACACGGTTCGGGTATCGTTCTTCATAAAGACGTCTAGCAGCACGCGAATCTCCATTGGCTAGACCGTAAACGAAATGCATATCACACATCTCAGCATTCGTGTAATTCATTTTACAGAACAGAAACTGGCAATAAACTGAATGAATACTCTGACAACTATTGACAAATATTGAAATGACAAATAAACAAGTCCCTCTCAACACAATAGTTTTTGAAGAACCAACAGTGATATTACATCGTGTTAGTTATAGTTCATAATTTATTATTAAACATTCAATAACTTTAAAACCAAACCGTTTTGGACATATACTGATATGAACTTTTATGATCAAAATAACCTCAGGAATCAGCTCTTAAAGTTTGTCGCATACATTGAGAATCATCCTGTATATAAACATGATGCGTGACAGGTGCCAACTGGTCTTAATCATAGTTGCTATATATTTGCATGTCGAAATCTTGATACTAACAATTAAATATTGCTTCTTGAATGTTTAACGAGTCCAATACACCTGTAAATATTCGATTCGGGTATCGTAAAGTGGCTCACCGGTACGAATCGTCTTGTTAGCGGCCGGTGGTCTTCACCGTACTGCGATGAAGTTATAACTTTACTTTTTGCTCATCCAGAGGCCTGTTATTATAGCCAATCATTTATTCCTTAACAAGCCGACTTTGACTCATCACAAAATGGTTCTGCTGCTCTCGGGCGAGGAGGCTCTCACACAGGTGAGCGCCTCGTCTATCAACGCGCGGGGGTTCTTCCCGCCACCGTGGGGCAAAACGAATGAACCGCCGTGTCGACCAATAATATACGAGCCGTTTCGTGCGTGCGATCGTTGTTATTCTTAATTTCATTAAGTTTTATTTAGGGGAGGCAGATAAACATCTCGCTTTCGCGTAGGTCATTTCGTAAGACACGATCCTGTGTGTTCCCTCCCGTTCTGCGGTATCGTTTTCGGAAGGTCTTTTTGCTCTCGTCTGGTCGACGATCGACGTTGGCGATTATCGTGATGGTGGCGCTCATGTTGCTTTTCTTGTTGCTGTTTGTTATTGTTATTATTTCTGCTCTTGATGTGCAGCGCTGCTTGTCTTATTATTTCAGCCAATAGGTTAACAGATTACGTATAAAAAAAAATGTAAATTACAGTAATTACAATCGTATTACATATATCAAACTGTTCTACCGATTAAGTTGCCATCTTCAAGCAAGTGTAATTGATAGCATCCGCATGGTTCAATTAATCGTTCCGTCCAATAAGCCGCTAGGATCTAGTGTAGAGCGGACGTTATTTTAAGGTTCATCCAACAAGTTGGGACCCTTAAGATAGCTCAGTATATTGCTGAATAATATTGTTTTGAAACCCTCTAGGGAAGGGTGACCCTTGCCAAATGTTAAATACCTGATTCTTGTAGCGGCAGGGCACTGACAGAGAATATCCTCAACTGCCCTCTGGTCTACTAAACACAGTCAGCATTCAGTCTCACCTCTCGGATAGCCCAAATACGTATTTCCATTTGCTACCATTGTGCAGAAAGGGTTCCTGCTAGGTAGCAGTAGGATATGAACGTACGAAAACTAACTGGAATAACTCCATAGCCTACCACTGTGGAGAGTATTCCAGTTCTTGCAACCAGGATAGTCATATATGAATACCGTAGGCGCACTTTGTATTTTGCGTACACTTTCGCAACTGTATCGGATGGTGGCGAATGTTAAAAAAAACGATTGTAATCCATTCCCAAATTATTTTAACATATTTATTGAAAAAAAAAATTATTACAGAAATACCAAACAAATCTACAAATAGCAAATAAATAATGAATGTCACTATTCTAATCGCTGAAATTCTAAGTTAAGTAATAAGGAATTAAGGATTAACTAAATTTAATGTTAGGTTTAGTGCAACATTAAAAATAATTTCAAAATTATTAATGACAGATCATTAACCAAAGTCAAATTAGATGAAAAATATGCCCAACATTTGTTAGGCAAGAAAAGAAAGTTGTGATTGTATATTCTGTGAGTGCATTCAAGTATAAATATTTTACAAGATACTGATACTTTTGACAATGACCTTTAACACATGCATATTTACATACATATCGACATATTACGTGAATTAAATTTCGATACTCTTTATAATGTATGTTATGGTAAAATTATATTGGGTGTGCTAGATGAGTAGTAGAGTTTTGTCATAAATAACTGTCTCTGAGGTTATTTTGATCAATTTGATTTTTGAACGATCCCCGCGAAATTGAAATAACCAGAGTTTATTTCGATATTCATTTATAACAAAACCATAGATAATTAATACGTTATATAGAAATAGATGGCAATGTTAATACAAGATTTTTTTAAAGTCACTAGATATATAAAGTACCGCAATTCATTGCGCCAATGCGTTAGAGAGAAAAGAACCTTGTTTGGACACAATATGGCGGAATGAAGGTCCAGCTGATTCAGCTGTAGGCGCTTGGCTACAATATTTAGCCAATTCTAGTTATCAGGGCTGTCATTCTAAACTGTTGGACTTAGAAATCATGTTAGGTTAGAGTTACTGTTGTATATACTTTAATATATCATAGTAACACTTAGGTTTATACTGTGACACTGTTGTTTAACTAATTGTACTAACATGGTACTGACAATTGACGACATCGACAACATGTAACTTGGTCAGTGTGTCTCGCATTTTCAATCTTTTATTATGCTCTCCACATATTTCCATCTGGATATGGGGGCAGAAGAAAGAAAGACTAGAGTTAAAGCAGTAGAAAAAAGCGCAGTTAAGTTTTCATTACATTATGGAAGTGTCGTGGTTACCTCCAATAGAAAAATTGAAAAAACGTGTAAACTACAATGATTAAATTTAAGCTTTGGCGCCTAAGCTGGACACAATATAGCGGCCAATTGCGGTACTTTATATATCTAGCAACGTTTTGTTAGTTCGTAACCAGATTCGTAACCATACGGCGTTAGCTCTGTCGAACTAAAAATTACGAGCGGGAAATTTAACCTTTTGACAACCTTTCAAATTCCTTTTTGACTTATGCTTATGAAGTTGGAAGTAAAGACGACTAATTAAGCAAGACTGTAATACGTTGAATCTGTACGAACTACAATTTTGCTCAATTTGGCGTCTTTACTTACACTTACTAGAGCGCTGTCCTTATCAATCAAATATGCCCATCAGCTTGACACATTTTTAAGCTTTTTTATTATTTTTTTCAGTTCTTCATGAGGATCCTTACCTAAAGCACTATATAGCAGAGAACAATCAAACAAACGTAAAGAGGTTTTAGTTTTTATAACAAGCAAATAAATCTTCAAATCATTACTCAACATTACAACTCAACTACATTGCCAATAACAATTGTCTAAAATAGTACCATTACGATCGTTTCACCACACAGTTACTTCACGAGGTGGATGAAATGTAACTACCACACTATTAAGACATTTCTGTTTATACATTGAAAGATAGTAATGGGGAGTAATATAAATTTGTTGGGTCATTCAGAGCTAAGCCTAACTTATCATGTTATCATGTATCTATTGATCTCTAAATGTTTATTTTTATATGAAAACAGTTACGGTTTTTTTTTAATCAAAGTAGCTATTAATGACATTTTTAAGATGTTGAATTTCACTATCACTAAAGCAGAATTAATTTTCAACGGTTAGAATAGTATGACATTCTTTATTTATTTGCTATTTGTAGATTTGTTTGGTATTTGTGCAACAATTACAATTTTTTTAACATTCGCCACCATCGGATACAGTTGCGAAAGTGTACGCAAAATATAAAGTGTGCCTACGTGTATTTCATATACTATCCTGTTGCAGAACTGGGAATACTCTCCACAGCGGTAGGCTATGGAGTTATTCCAGTTCTTATCCTACTGCTATCTAGCAGGAATCCTTTCTACACAATGGTAGCAAATCGAAATACGCAGCCTGATTCTGTGTAAGTGCTTTCTGAATTTACACTTTTAGTTCAAGCAGTTCCCCGGTTCTGACATGATTAGGTGAGATACTCTCTCTCTCTCTCGAGGGGGCCAAACCAAGAGAGTTGCACCAGTATTGGATCAATTTCTGATTTGCCCATAATTTGATTTGCTGCTTAGCTGTCATAGGTGCTATGCCAATGTTGGGTTCTGCTCCTTAAAATTACTGCTCACACCCTTCTTTCGCAAGGATGTCTGCTTCCTAATTGCCGAGAATATGCCCAGGTACCCAAATTATGGATAGATTATAAGTTATCCCCACCAGCTTATTCCCCACACAGACATGAGTATATGACGATTAATTCCCTAAGAGCCAAAGGCGAAATGCTGTTAGTTCGGCTTCACTTTCCACAACAATGTGCAAGGATGATAAGTCCAGAAGAACTTCTAATGATAATGTCGATGTGGAGAACATTGCTCCCGTGGTTGCCACACTTGTGAGCCTTTGAATGGCCGTAAGTTCTGTTTGTTTGTTAAGGCGTCATTTGTCACCAAACTATTATTACATAGGTTATGATTAAAATTACTACCATCACAAGGTAGCTCCCAGGATTTCCCACGTATGCTTTGGCATGTCCATAAGGATAACCTTGCCTAGTGAGTAATGTTTTCCAAATGCGGATTCCAGGATAATGTCAAATAAGACGATTTGCAAATGCAAGCTTAAATCTTAAATGGGGAATTGTATCAAGTGTTACAGACGGCGTTAATCACCTATTGGAGGGTTGAGCAAATTTCCTTCTCCCCTATTCTTCTTAACAGTATATATTACGATATCATCCGCATAGGCCATCACCTCTGCTATAAGCACTTCAATGATAGCCAACTGATCCCACCAGTACAGACCATGGCAATAAAATCACCCTCTGCGGACATCATCTGCCCGGCCTGAATTGACTTGTTTTGTTTCTTTGCAATTATATCCACTATGGTTTGCTATCAATACACATAGACAAAAGAAAATGCGAATCTATAAAATATTGACTGACCCAAGTAAAGATTTGTTTATATTTGCTCATATATAAACAAATATTCATTTCTCTCAATGCAACTTACTTTGCCAGTACCAGATATTAGATTCAAATGTGTACTATATTTGTTTTAAACTAGTAAGTAAGTTTTAAGGTTAAATATTATAGAAAATTGAACTAAATGTGCCTACATATTTGGAACAATTACCTAATTATTTACTTAAAATTACACATTTGCTTGCACTAAATAATTACGTACTTGGTTGTATTAGTTAAATTAATTCAACGGTAGCCGATACTTTGTATAGACACAATCTGATTTGCTACTACATGTAGGTTTCTTACAAATCAGTCCTGCAAACATAGGAGGCCAAGTACAATATTAGGATATTAAGATTTTCGGTTAAGAAACACACAAAGAACATAATTGTATATAATTCCTATGGCAATTCGTATAATTCAACTTAGTAAAAATAGTTATTTGTATATACACAATGTTTTTCGGGCCGACAAATCTTAATTTTCCATTGAAAATAGAAAAGAAATTTTGGCACTAGGGAGTTGACAGTACAAGTTGGCACACATGTTACATACCTTAGTATTTTGACGTTTCCGAGAATAAATATTTTTCTGTAATTTTCCTTCTAGTTTAATATCTATTTATCAATAACAAGTGCAATGAAGACACCAGTCCACCTTATCATGGTCGAACAGTAGCTTCATGACAATTTATTACACATCTGTCAGGTGAATCTAGTGTGGCCAACCTTTAGTGACATTTTTGCCTGCCTAGGCAGGAAAACAATAGTTTTCATGCTGCTTTTAAGTGCTGCAAAATAAGTGTTTCTGGACGGAGGCGCAAAAAATATATTGTCTCATGATAAAATATAATTATATAATAACTGGGATTTAACTCTACGTTTAAAACATTTAAAAGAGTTAACCTTTACATCAGCTGATAACTTGTTATATAAAATATAAGAGACATCCCCAGAATGATAATTTTTTTTTGAAATGAAGTTATTTTATGAACTGGTGGTAATAGGTAGTTAAATTGCCTAATATCGTACTCACGTGAGGCATCAGCAGAGAACTCCGATCTGCGACTGCGTACAAAACACAAAACTTTCATAATATATGCATCGCAGAAGCTTAAAATCTTTTGATCTATAAAAGTTTTTTTGAAAGACTCGCGAGACGACAGCCCAAATATAATGCGTAGAATACGCTTCTGCAATAAAAATACTCGATCAGCACTACCACCTTATCCCCAATGAATAATATCATGCGTCATTATAGAATGAAATTTAGAATAGTAATACGATTTACATGTTCACGAATATGACAAGTCTTCTTTAAGTTATAGAGAACATAACACATTCTAGATAAATCAGTGCAATATGACTATTCTACTTTAATTCCTCATCAACACTCACTCCTAGTAACTTAGAGCATTTGTCCAACTCAATAAGATTACCACTTAGATAAAAGCTATCAATGTTATATTTTTTTGTATTCTTTAACAAAATACTCTTAGTTTTGTCAGTGTTAATCAGAAGGTTGTTGTTAGTTAGCTAATTGCACAGTTGACTGTGAAGGCAGTTTACAGTGTCAAACAAATGTGAGACAGTGGTAGAACTGACCAGGATATTAATATTATTCGCATAAAAGGTGATGTTAGTAGCACACTCCATTTTCACAGAGAGATCGTTAATAAAGATTAGAAATAGTGTTGGTCCTAGAACTGAGCCTTGAGGCACACCCTTATAACTTCACGTACGTTAGATAAATGATCATTGATTACTACTGTTTGCGAACGATTAGATATATAGCTACTGAACCAATAAAGAAGAATACCTTTAATTCCATAGTTATGTAGCTTCTTAATTAGGATGTTATGATCGACATTATCACATGCTCTCGACAAGTCATAAAACATAGCAAGATATAGTGAATTGGCATCAAGATTAGACGAGATCTGGCTTACAAATTTATACAAAGCAGTGTTTATTGAGTGATTCGGTCGGAATCCATGCTGACATATACTAAATAGGTGAAATTTGTTAAAATAGGCAATTATCATTTTATTCATTAAAGATTCGTAGATTTTAGAAAATATGTATAAAATGTTAATTGGGCCATAATTATTAAGGCAGTTTGGGTCTCTCTTTTTGTAAACTGGAATGACTTTAGATGTTTTTAAAAGTGAAGGGAATATACCATAAAGTAAGGAAAAGGATTTATTAGATACGTCAGAGGCGGTAGAATTCTCTGTCCACATTTCTTAACAATAAAAGATCAATTCCCCCAGTCATTGAGTCAGCTAATTTGTTAATTATTCTAAGCACATCGCCTTCAACAATCGGCGCTACAAAAAAAACAGTTTAAGGCTTGTGGAAAATCATTATCATGACCACTATTGGATGGTCAACTCATTATCAGTGTCAGGCAGTGCTCTCTCATCCCGGACATTTGAATTACTACATAGGGAAAGCCATTGAAGCCATTTCATTCTAATCGAATTTTATTACACAGTCAGTACCAACATGTCCATATATATACTGCATAGTTCATGGCGTGCAGGTGGGAACAGCGCTCTGGATCTTCTTTCTCTTTGCGAGAAGATCTTCTTTCTCTTTGCCAGAAGATCTTCTTTCTCTTGGCCAGAAGAAGATCCAGAACGCGGTTCCAATCTGGAAGCCAAACAAAGTATAGTACCTATGGACAACGACCAAGGAAGTCTTACGCGTGGGTTTTGTGCACTTTTAGTTTGAAGTAATGTGTTGCACTGAATTATTCATACCCAAATTATATTAACGTTATTTGTGTAACAATTTTTATATGCTAATCAATTCTAAATGGATTCCATTGAAGAAATGATTATTTTAAAAGCAAGATAACTTGTTATAGTAGGCATATATTCAAATCAATGATTGAAATCATTATACAATCTAAAAATTGTTGAATGAAACATTTTAATTTTTATGCCCATATTCTGCCATAATCTAAAACGTGCGCTGTAAGTTAACGAATTTGTTATGAACTCATTACATCTCACGGTGCCCGTTTACCGATTAAATATCACGCTGATGTGTACGCACATAACGAAATCGCGAAAGCGAAAGTTGTTAGCTGCCTAGGAGCGTAATAAAAAATGTGAAAGGAACGGAGGAAAAAGGGTACATTTCGACGGAATAACGTTGGAATCGGAAACACGGTTTTTTGCAAGCGTTTTCATTCGTAAAAGGCTTCTCGTACGATTTTCGATACACTAATTATCTTATATGTACAATACAAGTGCACACGGCGTACCAAACTGTGCCTTGTCGAGCTCTTGGCAAGGTGAAATCCGTCATTTCGGACGAAACAGAGCATGACATACGCATATAGTTGGTTTTACACGGTTTTACACATATTACGATAAAATGAATAAATTTATTTGTCATTGTATATTATAATTTTTAACAGTTTAATTTACGACAATTATACATGCAAAAGCAATAAAGTTATTAAAATTTACGATCGCGGGCATTCTGTTATATTTTTAGTAAATTCGTCAGAATAAAAAATTCTACAATGTCACAGAATTGTTTTAAATGTTTTTTACGCCATACTGTGATAGTAGAGATTCGTAGAATTCATTTTTGAAGCATTTACGTCATTTGGGCGCCCCAAAAAGCATAATTTATTGTTTGGAAAATTATGTTTTGTAACACATAAATTGTATATTTTTCCACCAACATTTAAATTTTGTGCATAGTACCGTCATTTCACGGACAAATTTTTTGAGTTCGGCTTTCAGATAAACGAAACACATACTATAAATATCTTTTTGTACCACTTGCAATGTTTTGGGAAATTTTTAATTAAAAAAAGAGTGATAAGGCTAGTTTAATTTTAGTCAATTTTCTTATGATTTGATAGAAGTCGAACCCTTAAATAATAACTTTTGGAATCAGATATTTAGGATTGATTTATGTATGAACACTTTAATTATCTTTCTTTAAAATAATATAAATAGTAATATCTTGAGCAATAACTTCATTAGCAGCGACTTTTTGTTGTCCACCTTTCGGTAAATTTCTAACATTTCTTGTTAAATGAAACCTTCTCCAAGATTTATCAACGACAGCTTGTGTTATTTGATGCCGATCTTGAAGCAAATAATTAAATCAATTACATACTTTTTCATGCGTTCTAGGGCGGTCACTAAACCTAACCATCAAGGTTGATCAAGAATTTAAATACGTTCTTTTTTAGTTCAATTGAACCATTATTATTTGGACATTTATAAAATTAATTCCGACAAGTCAAGTACTGAATTTTAATTCCATAGATAACTAAATATAAACAAAACTTAAGTAAATGTGTTTGTGGTTATTAAACATGGAGGTGCTAACCCTTACGGCAGTTTGCACCGCTTGTGATTAAGTTATAATTAAAACTTAATCATAATTAAAGTTTAAATTCCCTTGCACCGATTGCTTAACTAATAATTAAATTCTTAATTCCTGATTATCTTTAATCAGTACCCAAGGTACGAATTAACTCATAATTAAAGTTGGCGCAAGCGTAGTTTCTTTGTTTACGATCGTGTTTATAGGCGATTATAGGTTATGTTATGCGGTTTTTGGTTATAATACAAATATCTTGTGACTGTAAATTGAAATAGCTAGCTAATTAAAGTGTTCACTTTTAAGATTAGGACAAGGATAGCGGCGTGCAAGAATATATATTTGGCAGGGTTTTAGAAAGTCCAAGGTAAATCAAAAATTAATTCCTGAAATAAAAACTAACAATAAATGTATTTGAGGATTACTCGTGGTTTCAGGTGCGAATGACCCGAAGGTATTTCGTAATAGGAAAGGATATCTTTCTATAAATTCACAATTTTTATATGATGCTAATTTAAAAATAATAGATAATAATAATAATAATAATAATAATAATAATAATAATAATATTTATTGATTCAAAGTATCGTAAAGATAAAAGAATCAGTCAAAATAAATTACAAAATAAAAAAGTGTAAAAAAAGAGCAATATGCTAAACAAAATAAACAACTAACCTAGGCCAGGCATACAAAACCACCTATAAAACAAAGTTTAACATAATAGCAAAAGGAAAAATAAAACTAACTAAAATTAATAATAATATAAAGTAATAAGTGTTATATATCGTAGATATCGTAGTACGGTGGCCAAGGAATACATACTTTAACGATCCATTCTTTTCCATAGGTGACAGTTGATATGCCTCAAAAACAAATTTATTGACCCTACTGTTAAATTCTGAAACAGTTGTGAAAAGTCGTTATAATGAAAGCTACATTACAACATGGAATGTCATTGAAAGCATGTTTCTAAGAAGAATGTTTTCCAATACTGGCATATGATTGTCGCTTAAAGCTGGATACCTTTATAGCAGTAATAGTTGGTACCTCAGTATTGCACAATATAGCCATAAATGTGGGTGAAGAGGAAATCAATGAAGAAAAATCAAATCAAGAAATTTTAAATGGACAACTTCATGAGATTATGACGCTCTGATGATGTACCTGCAGCGACACAGGCATTACTAATTAATTATTATTTCAACAATTTGTAATTCATTGCTAGAAATTAACTTTTCAACATTTTTTTTTGTATTTGTTTTCTTTGGCATTTGTATAAACGAAATATATTTTATTTACTCTAAATGCATTATCACTTTGATTTTTTAAAAGAAATATTGTGTATGTAATTAACCATTTATTTATTAAATAAATAAAAGGAACAAAATATATAAGGAAATGATGGTAATAATAAAATAATTCTAACAAGTAGTAGCAGAGGTCAAATAAAGTATCAAAATTGAAGCATTTGCAGAACAAACAAATAAAAGAATTCCATATGGAAAAAAAAAACCTGCATTCACATATTAATTTCCATTTTAAAACTACTACTCAACTTTTATTTCAATATTTAATTCTGTAGCAATTTTCTTCAGCTTAAATTCCAATAACTTTCAAATGCCGCTTAAAATCGCTCATTCGCATAGCGGCAATTTTCATTATGATGGAACAGTGTTCCCAATATAAATACGATTTTTGACTAATATAAAAACTAATCTTAACGCACTACCAACCTATATTTCTGTTGCAAACTTTTTAATTAACTAATCATTAATTAAATTTGTTCGGCGCAATCCTATTCATATTTAATTCGTAATTAAATTTAATCTTTGATTAGTTAATTAAAATGTTAATCACAGACGATGCAAACGGCCGTTAATATTGTACTCCCAAGGAGAGAATGACATTTAAATCATTAATTTTTCTTTAGTTCTAAAGAAATCTCTAAATCAATTTCCATGAATACTGAATTAGAGTAAGTAGACACACAAAATCCTACATTCTAGCAGTGATATAATACCTCCCTCCCGTCATAAAAATTCTTCGCACAAGCCTCTATCTATTTCTTTTCCTTTTTATTATTCCCTTATTTACCGCCACTAAACATATGTACGCAGAAGTATCACGTAATTTATTTGATACCGCTTGACGCCTGCACAAGCGGAATCTGATCGATGCAAATTATTACCGTCTATCCTATGATCCATCGTGCCGAATTCGAAAAGATTAATATTCCGTACGCGATTACTGAGGTACGCCTAGCATCGATAATCGGCCTCGCGAATACATCTATGTATAATTTCGCAATTCCAATCCACATATACGGTTATGTCACCAAAATACTAATTCATTTCTGTTGCGGTTTTTCTGTGACAGCAAGTAGAAGTAAAATTCGAAGGAACAAGGCTGGTTTTCAGGTGTCTTTAGCGGTATGTCAAGAATTACTAAAGAATCTGTTGTGGCATAGCTTTGATATAAACAGTATTCTTTTCTGCTCTTATAAATAGCTGTTAATTTACTTGCCCACATCACTTTAAAAGTCTCTTGAGTGCCTAAGTACTTTTAAATAGGTGCGCCACAGTAATACAGAGCTTGAGAAGGTCATCAGTTTTACCTGCAAATCACTTAAATTTGTCACCTGTTGCTTCCTGCCGATATTGTCAAGCAACGCCGACTAAGGCCTTCGACATGGAGTGGGAGTGGGTAACGTGTCGGGGTATCGCACGAAATACTGAAGTGACGTTCACTACTGATTTGTAATATATAATAATATAACATAAAGAGAAAATCAAAAAGATCATTTAATTTTGTGATGTATACCAACATTTTTGTTGCTTATTTAAAACTATTACTTTCTTTTTAATCTGAAAAACCTTCAAAAAGGTATATGCCATAAAAACTTCAAAAGAATTTTTTCAACAACATTCAGAAGAAAATTTACGAATCAAATTTCTTCGTACTTGCCCATAAGATCCGGTGTCCCGCAAGGGCCTATTTTAGGCCCCCTTCTATATACAATTTACACTTCCAACTTTGTTAAATATATAAACAAGTTTAGGTACCGTTTTTTTTTACGCTGATGTTACAGATATTACATATTCCTTATTCAGGAGATTGATAATGCTTGTTCTTATATTAACTCAGACATAGAAAATTTAAATACTGTATCCAGAAAACATTCTTTGTACTTGAATTCCGTAAAACCGACCTAATCCTATTTGGTCCTAAAAAGGCTAGGAGTGATTTGATATATCGTTCTAACGTAAAAATTGTCATTGATGGTAGAAATATTCCGTTAAAAGGTACTGTTAAAAATCTAAGTGTTTCACTTGATGATAATTTAGACTTTGCTAATCATGTTAATGATTAGCAAATGATTTTTATTAATTAATGAATGTGTCAGGAGATCATATGCTGCTTTGAAAAAATTAAAAAAATATTGTGTAGATCGCTGGGCTTATCCCCTATGAACTATCGTGACACATCGTGACATCATGTTTTTTGCGATTACAGCGCAATCTGTTACGAATCGAAAAAAAAGTTTCAAACAAAAACTACATACTTGATGGCGTAGAATCCGAATCTGCAATGCAAAATGAGGCTTCCTATTTAAGATTTCAAAGTTGTCCCCCCTCCCACTCTGGGGGGGGAGGGGAGAGGGGGGGGACGTGAGGGATCGGGTTCGGCACCATTCTGTGAACCCCCTACATTATAACAAATCTTATTAAGATTGTTTTTTGATTTGATGCAATGTTTTAGAGATATTCTGTTGTCTCAAGATAAAAAAAAACACACCCAGTATAGAGAATAAGGTTGGTGATGTCTATAAAATACCTAAACATACATATAAAAATAACCTCAAATTGTCGCATTCATGATTATTGAGCTAATACGAGCAAATCGTGTTTAGATATTGGATAGCAATGTGAAATCAACACACATAATGTTCTAATTTTGAATTATAATATTAGCAATGTGTATATGTCAAATATCTGCAATTGATGATGAAAACATTTTACCACAGAGTGGTAGAACATAAAATAAATGATTCTCTGGAACTCAAATGACATTCAAAATATTGACCTTTTGCAATAAAATTGGAAAAATACCTTTTAATCATCTAACAATAAGAAATAAATTTTCCACGATGACAAGAAAAATTTCTACTGGAATGCATTGGTCGTGTTTTCACAACCTTGAGGAGCGATTAATCGTTCTTTTGCGATAAAAAAAAAGTAATTAGAAAACCGCTAATTAGGGTTTGCTTCATTTAACATGGGAAAAATTTCTTTACACGACAATTTTTTTCCAGCGATCGACACTTTATTTATTTTATTTATTTTGAAAAGTAGGTGCAAATTACAAATTGCATTTTGAAAATTCGTCTATACGTAGACGAATTTTCAAAATGTAATTTGCACCTACTTTTCAAAATAAATAAAATAAATAAATATATAAATAAGGTTCAGTTTTCATACAATTCGATTCGTAAATCAGAAAAATTGTATGAAAACTGAACCTTAAATAAGTTCGTAGTCAATCAACCTATTTTTTTTTTCAAAATATGTTATTGTTTCTGTAGAGCGACATCTTATTTTCCCGGATAATCACGTGACTGCAAGGATAGCTAATTTGAAATAACACTATTTAGCTGATCTGTGCTAACTTCTTTAAACGAAAAGCTGCGATAAAAAAGTGAAGTTCTATAATGAGAGGTGATGCTTTAAATCAAAGACATATTTTTTGCTGCTATTTTAAAAGAACTATTTTCTCAATTAATACATATTTCTTTCATTTAAATAATATTATTTATCGTAGAAGTACCTGATGTTTTAACTGAAAGAATGTTTTTTTTTTAAGTAGAAGAACAGAAATATTTTTTGATTTAAAAAATCTTTCTTCTCAAGCATTTAGAAAACCAACTGCCCTTAAGAGTGATCGATAGTGTATCGTGGGTTGCCTATTTTTCACAAATCTAAAGGCCGCTTTACAGTTTGCAAGTTTTTGTATTGCGTGCAACAAAACTGCGCGCAATGAAATATTAGAACACGTTCTATTCCGTGCAATACCAATAAGATTGCACACAGCTGATTGAAATCCATTGAATGCGCACGCGCTATTTGTACTGCACGCAATACGAAAAATTGGGAACTGTAAAGCGGCCTTAATTTTTAAAATTACGTAAAAAATTGACAATGAATTTGAGTGTAGACGTACATTTTATATTTAAGTGTACAGAGTGTTCCATCCAAAACTAGATCTTTGATTACAGCTCTATTTTTGATTGAAAAAGTGTTTTATACAAAATTTAATGCTGTATAACCTAAAAATACTTTTGGCCATACTGGGTGTTCCAAAAGTAAGAAAACGCACACTACTCCGTTATTTTATATGGAACACCCTATATATTATTCCATTTTTATATTGTACGAAGAAAAATAACATCATTTAATATAGATTACTATATGTCTATGTGTCATAACAACGGTGTTAGTTACGCTTTTGTAAAAAAAAGGCCCGGCTAAAAGCTTCCGGTTAACGTGGCGTAGTTTGTATATGCACTTGTTTTAGATACACATATTTTAAATATCATACATACATTGATACCATAGTGAAATTAAAATCGATATAATTATATACAGGTGTCCGCTATAGTCCTGAACATTTGCTTAACTTTAACCCAAGGTAAACTTAATACTTTTTTTTTAAATAGCAACCTCTATCTTTGCTTATGCTAATTTAACCCTAAAGATTTATTTATATTATATTGTAGATTATTATTTTTAAATAAATCAAATGAATTTTCCACTAATTGTCAAGTTAGCTTGATACATAAACGTGATATAACTAAATAAAGCCACAAATTAATACTTATATATCAGTATCAGATCAAAAAATACAAAACAAGTAATACGTTTTTTGAAAATAGAAAGAAATTTAAATTCATTGGTCTATGATTAACAAAAACTATATTCCCGATGTTTGGTAAGCTATGGTAATTGTTTTATCGTAATAATTAAAAGTCAAAACTAGCAAAAAATAATTTATTTTATGTAATAGGTTTTCCGTGATTTCTTTCCTTTGTTGGAGCTACCTAAAGAAACTTGTGTTTAAGAAAGAGCCATCCACATAGGAAAATAGTGAGAATAGAATGATTTTTAGAGGCATTTTTACCATTTCGTAGAATTGTTGAAAAAATTACCCCAACATTTGCAAAAAAAGAGTAAAACTGTGCATAACAGAGAGAGGATATATTTTTGAACATCTGCTTTAAATTTTCATAATTAAACATAATTACTAAGTGCAAATACTTTTGATTAAAAGATGTATTTTGCTTTGGTTTAATATTCATTCATTGTTTTTTATTATAAAGAAAAAATAAACATTAAGTCTTAGTTTAATGGTGTATGAATAAAATACATACTACATATTTAAGTAATTAAGTGAATATACAATAAAATAAATAAACAATCACTGACATATAAGAAGGACAAAATATTCGTACAAAATTAGTTGTTGACAGATTTGACGTTTTACTATTATTCTGGCAGATAATTGTCCATGGCCCTGCCATTAGAAAACGTTTATATTTCTGCTAATTATCGTTAAATACCATTTTTTTTTTCAAAAAACATGTCACTAGTTTTATGTTTTATTATCTGATACTAACACATATTTACTAATTCGAGGCATTATTCAATTATCTATAGTTTATATACTAAGAGCCGTTTTACACGTACGAGAATTTTTACATAAATCATACCAAAAATTATCTCGAAAATTTTGGTGAGAATTTTTCTAAGAAATATTGTCGCGATACTTCCGGTCATTTTACATAGAAATAAATTTTAACCGGAATTTTCACGATATTTGTTATTGTAAGCATAGAAATCCTAAACAAATAGCAGTTAACCGATAAACCAGCAGAATATGGATCATTGTTTAGATTTAGGTTACAACTTAGGGATGGAACTAACATTATTCCTGTGTAAAACGACCTGAAAGTGTCGCGACAAAATTCTTAGGAAAATTCTCACCAAAATTTTCGGGCTAATTCTTGTTGTGATTTATGTAAAAATTCCCGTACGTGTAAAACGGCTCTAAGACTAATGAAAATTAATGGAAAATTCGTTAGATTTATTTAAAATCATTAATTATCGACAAAATTCTGCATGAAGTACCATAAATATTTAGTATAAATTAAGGGGTTTTGTGTAAGGGTGGATTTAACATCAGCAAAGGTATGAGGTGCTATACCTTTAAAAAATCAAGTTACCGTGGGCTAAAATTAGGTAAATGCTCAGGATTATAGTGTATAATTATATTGGTTTTAGTTTCACTGTTGTATCAAGAAGTATGATGTGTGTATGGTAAGCTTGCAGCAGAGCCATTTTTGCAAAATAATAACAATGTTGAATATCAATCAACCTTCAGTTTAAAATAATGAATTACTTGTTATTTAAGTTACCCAAAATAGAAATTTTTAAAGAAATTTCTATGAATTATTCTTTAATACATTGAAACCTTACAAAGCCTAATTAGCGGTTTTCTAATTAATCATTTATCGCAAACAGATGCGATAAGCAACTCTTAAATCCTCACACTTTTAATTTGCCAGAAGGGAATTTTCCGGTTGTTTATATACGTTTAAGGAAAGAATAGTTGGCAAAAATCACATTTCCTATTCCCCTATAATTAGGAAACACAAATCATTTTCCTTAGTTTAACGTATAAAATTGCATTTTCTTGTCATATTGCTCTGCATCAGCTCATGTAACTTTAAAAATTATTATTTTCATTTTTTGCGCAAGCTTCGTACACCCAAAGATGCAGTACTTACTTGCTTAAGTAACAATCAATTAAACTCACGTCAGAAATATAATGCATCAACAAAATTCAACAAGACGTTGATCGTTTCCCCGGAATTAGATCCGCGAGACTACGTATTTCCACGTTTTTCAACCAACTAAAACAATCTCGTACAAGCGAAAAAAAAAGCACAGCATCCGACTTCTGCTCGGACTGTCGAAGTTCCCCGTAGTAGCGTATGCCAGGCTAACATACATATAAAGATTTTACAGCGTTTTCCTAACTCAGTTTTGTCTCGAACTTCAAGTGTTCGCTGTCTATACGGAGTGTACACGAGTTGAGTGTCTTCAGTATACGCGCTTTATGTGTATTCGTTACTATACTATATAATATATCGTGTGTTTGTTACCGAGTTTATTTATTTTTATTCTACACACTGCGACGAGGAAATCTGCTTGAGATTTTTGCGTTCAAATACTTTTTAGTGACTTATTGTTACACGATTTACTAAACTTACGTAAGTAATATGATTTATAATAGTAGTAATATTAAATCGATGTTTACGATTTAAGAATATCATGTTGTCACTTCCAATTGGTGAATTTACACCGTACTAACCCATTTCGAATCTTAGAATATTCATAAAACAATGGTATCCGGAATCAAAGCACCTACCTGCCGCTTTCTTCAATGTTTTTAATGACTGCGAAAGTTTACTGTACACCTACCTGTCAAAATTCAACTCGTAAAGTCGTAATTTATTACAACACGGCCTGGTAAAGTTATCGAAACCTCTCGATATACAGTCTAAATCTCATATCTGAAGGTGAATTTCTATCTTGTATTTTCCTTACGACGTAATCCGTGTGTGTACACAAAAACCTAAATCTGTATTATTATGTGATAAATCCCGATTTCCTGTCGTGATATCTACGAAGTGAATACGTTTAATTTAGTAGCGGTAAATTTTTGCGAGTACCTACTAAAATATATCGTCGATACAAATAGGTTTCCGTCCTAAACTACTGTTTATATTACCGGCGAATCTTTACAAAAACCCCGAAATACTCACTCTGCACTCCATAGCTAAAACGCTGCCGTGATCGATCAAGTACGGAAGCCCTAAACAGACTGTTGGCTCTTGGGATATTTAATTTCGCGTTTAACCCGATAATATCAAAGATAGATTCCTGATGTGCGCACAGTGTCGGGCAATTCTCGTTGTCACAGCGTTAACTTGATCATTTTTCTTAATTCACTCAATTCCGAGCCCCGTCCAATAATATCTAATATAGGTCACAATATTATTAAGTGCGATGAAGCAAACTGCGATCTAAATTGAATTAACGAAGTGGAATACTGTTTGGAACAGAGGTACCAAAACAGCAAATTTGTGCGAAATGTTATCTTGAAATTCCTATCATTTACATTAATTACAACGACAAAACTAAAAATATAATACACAAAATACTTGCCTTGGAATGTGTTACTTGGACGACCTTGAATACGATTTTTTTTGCATATGTAATTCCTATGTAAACCTACCGCATAACTAATCATAACGAGGACAATTTCGGTAGTGAATTGCAAGGATCGTGTTTTCGTCTGTGTACTTGCAAAATACATCGCAAATTCTGATGTCGTCTTAAATTTAAAATAAAGAAAAATATATTTATACCTACATATTTTCAGTTCCTTGTAGCAGATTTGCTTTATCAGTAATGATACAACATTATTCTATTTAAACATTATCCGGCACATGATAAAAATTAAACAACAAATATAGAAATCCTCGATGAAGGACTTTTACTGCTAAATATAGATAGTTAGTTCTTGAATTACTTTCTTTATTTAGCCAACATTCAAATTTTACTCAATTAATTATTCTTTTTTTAATTTTTATTGTTTGTTTCGTCCGTTTTACACCATTTTAAAAAAATTAAAAAGTAACTGTCATATATTTTAACAAAGCAATTTGTGCTGTAAGTCATTATTGAACAATTATACCATAAATAGTATAATTATGTAAAAACGAAAAACTTAAAACAATCGACAAAGATAGCAAATGTCATCGAAACTTTTTACGACAGTCAATGTATTTTTAATTAAGCGATAGTCCAAATAAAAAGAATAGTTCTATAAATTATTAGGAAGTATTTATAAAACAAGATATAAAACTCATGTATTTCATCAATAAACTAGAGAAAGAAATGGTTCACCTAATCATTTATCAGTTAATGAATAGATGTTTCAATAAACGTTTTAATGGTAAATTTATACTTAAAATGTTACGTATTTAGATTTCACAAGTATTAGTTTTTCATTTTCCTACATTCAGCGTGACCATATAGTAGCTAAATAACATAAAAACTACCAAAAATATTAAACCTGTACGTTCCTCTTAGACGGATATTACACTTAAAAATTATTTATCACATATTTGTTATCAAGTATCTTTGTCAAAGAACTTTTATAATGTAATAACCGCCTTAACATAACACATATAAAATTGTAAGGATTGGACTACGTCCACAAACAATTACATTGCTTTTATTCAACTGTTAAATTTTACAATTTCATGAAAACGTAAACATTTTTCTTTATATTTTGGAAAATTATATAAGAAAAGTTGCTTGTGTTTTATTTTTTATTAACATGCCAATTTTTAACTCATGTGCACAATATTAGTGTATAGAATTTTTTCATACTAACTCAGTTTTGCGTTAAGTTCTAACTGTAAATCGAAATCTGGTTAAAGTCCGTTTAGTCCAGATCATGTTCCAATCTTTTTCTATAATTAAATTTTGCTTGATATGTCTTTTTTGTATAAATCCAAAATATACTAATCAAATTAAAATAAATTTGATTTTATTTGTACAATAAACTTAAAAATAAAAAAAAACAAATTTATTTATTATTTATTATTACGATTACGATTTTTAATTAGATTAATAAATAACAATAATATCAACAAAAAGTTAAGCAACAAACTTTGGAGCTTTTTCAAACAATACAATAACAGTTTTGCTTTTTGTCTAGCATTCAAAATTGCTGTCCATGGTTTGTCATTCGCCACATGACAAAAGAATTTTCTAATAATTAAAAAAAAATCTCTGATAGGTTAAAAGAGTGAAATGCATGACATTCCAAATGAACATTTTATAATAAAATTACAAAAATCACGTAAATAATTTATTATTATTTTTTTCAATATTCTTAATAGATATGTCAAATATTGGAATTGCAAATGAAAAAGCACAAATTTGAGAGTTATAAGTATCGATATTCTGTAATTACAATATATTGTATTTTAGTACAGAGACGAAGATGTTTGCCTAAACAAATTGAGAAAATGTATTTTAAGCGTTAATAAGTTTGCTTTTTTCATTCACATCAAAAATAACATAAAAAGAAATCATTTGTATATATCCATAAGTTATGTTTGAGTATCAATACTAATTCTTAAAATATCAAAAATATTATGTTTAAATACAATTAAATTGTAAATAAGCTTGATTTTTTTTTAAGGCTGTATACCCCCACGAGGAATTTAAATCAAATCAAGTATGTATATCTAAAAATTATATTCGAAATTTCATTGTCAATTCTTCAAAATAGCAATAATACTAATTCAGTTAAATTAAAGTTAAAAAATAAATTTACTTAATTTGGGCAATTGGGAAAGATTTTTCTTTCATGGCAACGAATTTTGCGTTTTCACATTTAATCATGTTTCACCTACCGTGTGCGAGATTTAAGTATAGTCAGACGATGACACATAAACCTTGCGCAATAGAGTAGGGGTAGGATACAAAAATACGGATAAAACGAAACAACACCAGTTACGAAATACAGTTGTTGTTCTGTGTCCCTCGCCTTGCATCATATACCTTATTGTCGGGTTTGTGTATCATCGACTGACCATACTTGTACCTCATATACGGTATATATAAAACTACAACGCATTAAGCGTTTTCATTATTTGGATTTTGAAGTCTGCCAGAAACATTGTGAGTTTTTAAGCATTGGATTAATAGAGATATAATAAAAACAATAATTATATTATGTTTAGATACCTTGAAAAAGTATTTAATTATTTTTTTTGTTGCCTATTAATTATTCATAGAATGAATTCTAACTATTTATTATTTTATAGTTTAACGTAAAGAATTATATAATTTAACAATGTTATTTTAATTAATTGAACTAATGGAATTTACCAACATGCGACACCAAGCATTTTAGCAAGGTTGAAACACAGTTTTATAAAACCTACCCTGAGAAAAAAATGTGTCAAGTTAATACAATTCATAAAATGTTAGCCTATTATTTTAGGCGAATGTTGAAGCGACCTTTAAAAGGCATGTTGTTTTACATTTTATACGCAATTTATTGTTGCTTTTATAGAACTGAATTTTCTCTTTGCTCAGTGTACCTTTCAAAAGCTCAGTGCCACAAAACACTTTTATAAAGCGAGTTTTCAGTTTTTTTTTCTATTTTTGTAATTACCAAAGTTAATAGTATATTTCAAACCAAGGGAGGAAAGTGTTTTGCCCAAGGCCTGCAATAGCCCTTTCCTCACGTGGTTTGAATACTATTTTTTTCCCAGCCAGTCCAATTTTAACTAAATGTCTAAAAATAATAGACATACCTGTGAGTGACATGTAATACCTAATAATTTAGCAATTATCTCATAAATGGGCTCAGACTGGGTGGAATGTACTAATGTCATGTATCAATAATATCGCATATTAGAAGATGTACAGTTTCATCATGTCAATGTCACTTACTTTTCCTACCTAGGAAGGAAAAGTGCAAGTTTCCTCTCTAGAGAGGAAAAGTATAGCTTTCCTCCCTTAAATGAGGGAGGAAAGTGTCCTGCTGGGAAAAACCTTTTTTTTTAATTTTAAAATTAAGATTTAGGGATTTTTACTTAATTATTTCCTAACGCTGAAAGGCACCATCAGCGAAATAACCATGAAATAACACGTGACAGCTGACAGTTGCAGAATGCTACCAACTCCAAATATAAAAAGATACTGAAAATAATATGATAATGAGTTCTGTTATAATACTTTTTGACCGATAACATAAATTGCGAAATTACTTCATTACATTGCCAAAATTTATAAAGATTATTTAATGCAAAATAAGATTGGAGATTGCTGACCTACTCGAACAATAATAATATATTACTTAATATAAACTAATCTTAGCTATTTTATTTCTCACATTAATTATTCATAAAAAGAATCTAAAAATTTTAAATTTCTCGAAATTAAAATTAATTACGAAAATCCACTGACTTTTCACAAATCTCATTATTAAAAGATACAAGTTACACTAGTTTTGTGCCTTAGCTATACGGAGCTTACTACTTTTCAAAAGCTGAACTAAATAGATAACCTAATGCATAAATAACTCTTTCGAAAAGACCTAGCCTAAAATTATATATTATAATTATTATAAATAGCATATTTAAATTTATTGTTTATATTATGTATAATTTTAGGCTAATGTTTTTTAATGTTATTTTTAAGGAAACGTTTGAAAACAATAGTAATCTGCATAGTCTGACAACGTGCTAATGCATAAAGCTAATAACTTATATCTTTTATTATTATTACTCTTATTTCCTAAAATTTTAATTTTATAGTATAATGTAAAGAATTATAGGAATCAACAGTGCCATTTTAGTATGAAATCGACTAAACTACACTAAAAATCTTAGTAAAGTTTTAAGTGCTGTGTTGTATTAACAAAAATATAAAGATATTCACCGCATTTAAAAAAATGGAACATTGCCTTAGACTATCATCGACCACTTCATGTTTGAAACATTAATTGCAAAGTATTTATCCTTTCACTGTATATCTGATTTATTCTATCTATTTTTCTTACAATTCGTTTCAGTACTGCTGAAAGTCACGAGGGTTTAATGTAGGGTATATAAACAGCTTATTTCATCCTAACGAAGCATCAGTTAGATTATCTACTGGTCAAGATAAACACATCTCAAAACGGTAAAACGTCTCTTGGTACTATAACATAAATAAAAGTTGTACCGAATTCATTATTCATTTAAGGCAACAATAATATATTTTCATAAGTAACTCATTTTGTCTCTTCCGTATACTACCGTTAAGAGAGGTATCAGATACTATATAGTGAGTCTATAAAAAGACAACCTGGCGTTTACAACTGCGATGTCAATGACACGATTTTATTACTTTTTCATCAACACCACTAAAACGACCCCGTCTCTCTTTTCCTTTTACAGATGAATCACCGATCAACGAGTGTGAGCACTCAGATAGTGTGGGTGTGTATGGCCCTCGCTTTAGTTATACAATTAGGCTTAAGCAGTCCACTACTTACGCACCATGTAATGAAGAGGAAGATCTTCTTTCACCTGGAGTGTAAAGGACAATACAACAAGAGCAAGTTCGCCCGGCTAGACCGCATCTGCGAAGACTGCTATAACCTCTTTAGGGAGCCAGAGGTTCACTCGCTGTGCAGGTAGGGTATACGAACCGGCGGTTCGGTTTTAGCCGTTTAGTTAGTTGTAACTTGTATAACTGTTTGTGACGCGATAATTGGCAATTTGTCCCAGACGTAGTGCTTTTCAATAAATTGCCCCGTAAATTTTGTTTTGAGATCCTAGTACACACATGTATTAATTGAAGAAGCAACGACATATATATTTTTTAATTCATATACAAAATTATTGAATTCACTATAAATAATTACATGGAAATTACTGTCTTGATCATATCAGAAAGGTTTAATCTATGTATTACAGAAAACGACAGATTAAAAATAATCTTTAAAATATATTTTTTATGGCTTCGTATTTTATAATAATCTTTCCAAATCGTATATTATGCATAATGAGAGTTTAGCAACTATACACTTCACTTATCATTTATACGGTATAGTAATATATATATTTAAGCAACAAACTCATTAATTTACAAGATATCTCTAGAGTTTTTAAAAATGATGTCGCTTGCACTGTTTGAGAAAAGCGACTGTAATTTAATTATCACTTAGACTAAGTGAATCAAATTTTGAAATATCTTAGTACCAGCCTACTTATACCAGCAGGTGTATTTATAGTTGTATTTTAATATACTGGGTGTTCGTTACTAAAGCGCAAACTAAGTGATCTTCAAATGGATATATCTTGCTTTTTTTTAAACAGAACACCCTGTATATGTTTACATCATTGAATTCATATACTCTATGTCTATCTCTCCTACTTCTCTCCTCCTTAAGAAAGTGTAGATGATAACGTGTTCCTGTAAGATTACCGTAAAAACAGTATGTCCCTAAAAGTTTGTTTCGAATGATACCTCCCCATATGTTATGTATGTATGTATACAAATGGAAGGCTGATGTTACGCAGCGACCTAAAAGATCTGTTGTGTTCCCTATTCTTGCTGCTTTACAGCTGGCCATCCAATCCTATTCCTTTCAGAAAGTGTAGGATATCAGAACGCCCCAGTCTAGGTAAGTCTCCCTCTTCGATTTCACATGCTCCCAGGTGCAACGCCCTCGAGTTGCACAGTGCTACGCAGTTTGAGAGGAGGTGAATGGGTGTTTCATCCTGTTCCCCACAAAATACACATTCAGATTCCTTTTACAATCCAAGCTTACGCAGGTGTCCTTTCAGTCTACAATGGCCTGAAAGTATTCCTGTTAATATGCGAACATTGTTCTTACTCAGGTTGATGCATTCTGTAAACCTCTTCTGGTTATAAGTTCCCAGAAGAATTTTACTTTGCCTCATTCCCTGGAGGTTTTCCCAGTAACTGGATTTTCTCTGCTCCATTTCTATTTTCAGTTTCTTCAGTATTGTACTGCTACTTAACCCACAAAAGCGTTCAGGCCCTACAAAAAGTATTCCATCCCCTTTTTTTGCGAGATTATCCGTTATTTCGTTTCCTTCCACTCCTGTATGACCCGGAATTCACAGGAGGGTTATTTTATCCCTTTTGCCTAGCTCATTTGATTTTTCTAGGCATTCCCAGACCATCTTGGAACTGATTTCATATGAGCTCACCGCCTTGATGGCTGCTTGACTATCAGACATGATGATAATCCCCTGCTTCCGATAATTTCTATCAATATTGAACTGAACACATCTTCCAATAGCGTGTATTTCCGCCTGAAATATACATGGATATTTTCCCAAGCTTTCGAAATATGTGGTTCTAGACTCATATATTCCTATTCCAGTTCCCTCTGCCGTTTTGGAGCCATCAGTGTACCATTTGATGGCATTTCTATTCAAGTTCAAGATGGTGTTATGATTCCACTCGCTCCTGTTACTGAGCTTTATGATGAGTTCCTTCACAAAGCTGGATTTTTTTAACATATCATCCCGGGGCATGTCCCAGGTTTGATCACCGTCAGAAGATTGAGGCCTATGCCTAATCGTTCCTTCCTTGACCATTCTGAGTGTGGTTTTTTTTGCCACGCCCTCTACTACAATATAGATCCCCATATGTTGACAGACCACTGCTACTGTTGATCTACTGTCGCTGATAGCATGCGGATTAACTAATGAATCGGCATACTAATGAAAATTATGGCAGTTAACGTGATAATTCTTCTGGAAGGCCAGCTTCATCAATAAATAATATATTGAAGAATCTTACTTCTCCTAGCTGTTTTCTAGCTCTTATTAACAAAACATCAACCTTCGATCGAAATCGCATTGATCTAGTTCTTGGATTAACTGATAATGGCAAGGATAAAATTTATTTTTGTTCAAAATGCGATGAAATTCGTGTTATGCCTAATAAGACCGCCCGAAATAGAAATATTTGAGGATTTAACAACACTGCCTACTACTGATGAAAATTCGCTTTCTTCAGTGGTTGCAGTCCTTTAGTTCTTTTAAAAGAGAGCACACTGGGTTTCCTTTCAGCTATTGAATGTTTTTGACGGTAAATACGTGAAACCAGAAACTAGTTTGTCACGTTCTCCCAGTACACACACCACACTAAAACTAATTCTTCTTTCGAAAACATTATTTTCTACAAATAATTTAACTACTTACACCAAACACGATTAAATGTCAAAAAAAAACCTCATTGTCATTATATAATCGTCGCCTACTAAGATTACAAATATGATAGTAACAATGAAAAATTAACGAAACTGTAATAGCTCGAAAAGTAAAAGAGATAGCCATAGAATATGATTAATAAAAATCAAAGCACTTGTTAATAGGAATTCAATGATGTAAACATATAGGTACTGGGTGTTCTGTTTAAAAAAAATAAGATATACCCATTTGAAACTGATTGAGTTTGCCCTTTAGTGAGGAATACCCAGTATAATAAAATACAAATATAAACACATCTGCAGGTATAAGTAGGTCCGTACTAAGACATTTCAAACTTGATTCAGTTAGTCTAAGCGATAATTAAATTACAATCGCTTTTCTCAAACAGTGTAAGCGACATAATCAAATTACATTTTAGAAAATCAAAAATATCTTGGAAATTAATGAGTTTAATATTTACTGGCGCTTTTATAAATGCAATAATATTGGGGGTATTGCATTAAAAAAAAAGAAAGTTAAAAGCTGTTTCAATTTTTAAATTAATTGATTAAATATAACAAATTAACATACTTCTTTCATCTCTGATAAGTAAATTATTTAATTCAAAATGAGCTTTGAAGATGTATCATATATTCCACCCCTATTCCACCCCACCTACATTCACTAAATGTTTTCTGCAGTTATCATAGCACTATAGTGCTTTAAGGGGACACTACTATTTTGCGTAAACTAAATGTTTACTTTTAAGTTTTGTATCACTAATTCTATTCAATGGTTTCTTTGTGTTTTAACCCCTAATAATTAGAAATATTTTCCATATACCTATATATTCACTGCAAAAAAAAAATATTTAGTGAGGTAATTATGTTTTAATAGACTCTAACAGCGCTGTTAACGTTGTCAAAACGTTTCCATCTTTAAGTATCGTTCTCTGTGAACAAAGTTAACAGATTTTATGTGTTTTTTTTGTTTTATTCCTCTAAACTAGTTTTGAAAGCAAATAGCCAGTAATTTTTTGAAAAAATATATTTCATATTCGGATTTACCTCTGCTTTGGCAACTTCTACTTTGTCTTTCCACAATTTATCATATCTCGTAAACCATTTTCTCGCTCTGTGAACAATACGCAGAAAGAACAATGTTGATATCACTTACAGCTTTTAAGAAAAACGTTTCGAAATGTGAAAGAGCGACATTTTTCAAGAGAGTTAATTTCGCAAAAGAGTTAATATTTTTCCGGCTTTATAATCACAAATATAATGACAACCACAGTATTGTTAGCGTAAAACTTTGATCCAACTCCCTACTTTAATGGGTTCCCATTTCTACTTTTTGTAAGTTCGTATGTTGTATTAATCGTCTGTTATTTTAAAGTTACAACATGTAGTGAGAAAACATAGAATTGTTTTCCATATTTCAAAAAAAAATTCTAATTTTTTGAAACCAATGCCGTTAGAACAAGAAAAGATTAAATTATTGTCATTTTTTTAATTAAAAAAAAAAGAAATTACCTTTTATTAAATGTATAAATTTATTATTTGCATTAATCATAATTTCTATTTCTTAAATTCAAGCAAAATCGAGTTTTGTAATTACAGGAACAATGTGCAAACAACATTCAACATGAATTTTTGCAGACAGCTATGCAGTTATGAACTCTTACGAGCAAATTCACAAACCACGTTTTAGATGCCTTCATTTTATTAAATTTAAATTTTTGCAAAAAAGAAACGTTCATTATTCAATTTTGCATATGCATTATTGAAAACATGGACTTCATATGCATTTTACATATCTTCCAAGCTCTATTAACACCAACATACACAAAAGAAATATGAATAAATCACACAAAAATTCCAAAATAAATTAATTGCACGAAAATAAACATCGACCAAAGCAAGATCAAAAACTTTTAGCTTTTCACAACTGTATAAAATCAATACTTTGTTCATATTGATAAAAGATATTTAATTATTGCATCTGTTGTCACTAAACCTTTCCAGATAATTGTAAATCTGATTTGCGTTTATATTTCCTACTTCATACAACTTGACAACATTATTTTAGTAAAAGGATATAATGTATCCAAACTTGTGCAAGTACAATTGTTGCAGACAGGCAGTATACCTATATAAATATCCATGTTAGTTTTCTTTTCTTTCCTTTTTTATATTTTATTTAACAGATCTCGTTTCAATTTACAGCTGATGATATGTTATCCTAGTTTAATTGCCTTTTAAAAATGTTATCTTGAAGATTTTGGTTTTTATAACACTTCACTAGGCACAAATTTCAACTTTCTACAATTATTTTTAGTAATTTTTATATTATTTTCATAGATGTAAAACCAACATTTGTGACGTAAACATCAGGAAATGAAATAAGCCTATTATGATCTGTAATTTTTCTCTAATTATTATGCTATTTTTCAAAGCTATTTCTTCTACATGTAAATTATAATCAACAAATATTTGAAGAAAAATTATACAAAACGATGAGAATATTAATTTGCTTAAAAAAAAATTTGCTAATAACTCTTTATACCCGAAAAAAAATTATAATCTTGGCTTTAAATTTAGTTTTTTGCACGTTCCTTTCTTTCTGTGTTGTATTTGAAATGCATTATTATAACTAAACTAACGAAATAATAGAAAAAGTTCCATTCACTTCTTATATGGACAAATCTTTTTTATTTATTTTTGACATGATTTGCGAATATATTTGCAAGAAAAAAAACAGTTAAATAATAGCTAATTATAACTTTTATATCCGGAATAAATGATTTAACTTCTATTTAATTTCACCTTGGCTACTTCTCCTTTCTCTTTTCCATTTAAAATGCATCATCTAGTAACTAAAACGATGAAATAATACAAACAATTACATTAACCTTATGTATTGGCGCATCTCTTTCACTTATTTTTGGCTAAATTTGTAAATTTATTTGTAACGAAAAACCACCACAGTCAAAACAAACGAACACGCCGCGCAATACCCTCTCCAACTCCCGTCGTAATCTATATATTTCACCTTTTTATCGCTATCCCACTAGACCGCGTGTTGAATAACGTAAATTCAACATCATATATTTACATAAATATAATGTGTACCTTATTTATGAATGGGTAGTATTTTTATCTCGACACTGTTGGCATTTGCCAACAGGCGATGAGTCACCGGCTTCATTCAAAACGTTTCCAGAAGAAATTTCCATGAGATTGCCAGTTTTATGTGCCGCATAAGTTGCCGGCCAATCGGTACAGTTCACCTTCTCTCTGCCGAAGATAACCTCGCGAAGAGAATGGCCTCACTCGGCTGTGCGTATCGAACGAAAACGTTATCCGATTAGAACGAGAACGATTCTCAAGGAAATGAGCCAATCATGTGAACGTTTTGCGCTATTTAAAACTACAAAGGCAATGAAAAGAAATGAACAAAAATATATTTACAAATTACAAACCTCTTTCACTTAATACACGATTACGGATAGAAATTGCAACATTGCGTATTTTGTACACTTCCATGGTTCACCACAATCGAAACATAATTATTAAAGCTGTCAAGATAAGACCAACTATCAAAATTAACTTACTCAAAAAATTTTAAAAAAAAAGAAAAACTCAAGTTTATCATATACATATATATAAATCACTTCAGCTAAGGTCGTTTAAACCTTTTGAGTTTTAAGATGTGAGCATTTAACTTTTTAACAAATTTTGTCTGAAGCATCATTTATGCTTTCACAAAACACAAATTTGTTATATTAATTTTAAAATACGAGAATGTTTTTATTAGTTTTTATTATACAAATTTTTATTTTATTTTATTTTTGTTTATTTTGAATAAAATTGTATTTCAGGAAGAACTGCTTTACCTCAGAATACTTCAAAGGATGCCTGGAAACTCTGCAGCTACAGGACCAAATAGGCGAATTCATTGAAATAATAAAAGAACTGCACGGGGCTCCGCCCTATGGTTTAGGTACTTGCATGCAACTTTTTTTTTTAGTTTTTGGTTTATTAAATTCACAGATACGGTTCTGATCAAGTTAGCCTTTAGTACATGTATCTTAACTTTATTTTCTTTATTGTTAACTTATTTGAAAAAATAACGATTTTTTTTACTGATAAATGTCTAAATGAAACAGAAGAAGCATCAATACTTTATTAAAATTTATTTTAAATTAAAGTTCAGCCTTGCTTAGACTTTTATTTCACATTTATATTCCTAAATTTATGCAGCCAATTGCTTATAGTCATTATGATTATTCACCAATATTTAAAACTGTGAATTTAATAACATTTAATTTATTTCTAAGTTAAAACTCCTTTTAATTTGATTCTTCGTTATTGGCATTTTTGCAAGCTTACGTTCACTTTTTTATATCAACACCAGTATTTTTTTTCTTTTAATTTTTTTTTTTGGAGTTCTATTTTTTTTTTTTTGAGCTTCCTAACATTTTTTAAACCTTTTTTGCACTCCCAATTTTACCATATTTTGTAATTTTTTACGTCTACCAGGGAGAACAATGCAGAAATAGTTTTTACGATTTTGAATTTTTGACCAAGTCGTCGATTGACTTTTTCGTCGATTTTTTACGCAAAATGTTTATGATAACCAGTCTAACATGGAATTTTTTTTATAGATCCAAGTGCTTCAAATCTCAATACTTCAGAGGCTGCTTAGAGGCTCTCCTCATCAATGATATAGAAGAGGTGAAGAGCATCCAAGAAGACATCGAACAAACAGGAAAATAAACAATGATCCGCAGAGCTAATCTCCTAACAATCTAGTCAATTTGATAAATTATATACATGTATGTATATGTTAGAATCGTTTTTATTTGGTCATTCGTTTAAATTATTTATACGTATTTATTTAAATCGAGCATGATGATTTGAGCCCCACAGCGTATTGGCCAAATAAAATTGAGACATGGCACGTACATTTCGTACGTTTTGTGTGTGTAGAATCAGAACATCACGATATTATTTATGATATTTTTTAACCTTTGACGTATTAATAGCCATTTTAAAACATGAACAATCCGTACATAGATACTTTTTTTTTTACGTTTTACAATTGATATTTTTAATGTAATTCAGATTACATTGTACATGTAGTTCTTTTGGCTGGATAAAAAAAGAAATCGTTTATGAGTTGTTTTTAGTATTAGTAGTTTTTATTTATTTTAAATATTAATATTAGAAAATGCTAAGTTATGTGGTTTTGTAAAAAAAATTATTTATTAATTTAGAGTTTAGTTAAGATGTAGAAACCGAATCTCGTGCAGCACATTCCACTATCAGTATTTCACTCGTACGAAACCAAAAGTATTTTTTTAAACAATGTAGGCGTGACATGTAGTTTACATAATGATCGTGATGATCAAAAGCAAAAACTGAAAAAAAAAATATATATATAAAAAAAATCTTATAATGTAAAAATTGTTAATGTTCCTTATAAACTCTACAAATTGTTCCGTATTTTTGCCTTGTTTAAGTACAAAAATTGAGTTTTTACTAATTTTTGAAATGTATGAAAGTATTATGTAGACGAAATAAATGCAATTTAAATACAACATTCTACTGTTTTCATTATCCACCTCCACCTATCCTTGCCCTAAACTGATGTTGCCTAGTGCAGTGATTCGTAAGTAATATTGTGACTTTCACTGGCGCACCATCATCACATTTCCAACTTTGTAATAATTGAAACAAAAGTATAATAATAATGCTAACTGAAAACAAGATAGCAAGTATTTACATATTGTATTATATGTTAGGTACCGTCGAACGGGGCAATATGGGACGTTATTATCGGTTTTACAACTGTAAACTTCAACTAAAAAAATTGAAAAAACACTGTATAGGGTGCGACTTTGTGAGGAGAAACAAAGGACCTAATTAGAGTTTGAAAATATCGCATACCCTTCCGTAAATATTTTTTTTAGACATAGCTACTTAAAATGCAAATTTTGGTTTGCATTGGATCCTGGAAAGTTTAAATGGAACATACATAAAAAAAAATAACCAAAAAAATTAGTAAATAAGCAATGAACTAAAACAATTAAAACTGTAATCTGATTTATTAAACAAAATAATTCTTGACTAAAAGGACATATTACAAAACAAAAATAATAATAATAAGTATTTTTTTTTGTAACTTGTTGAGAAGCCAAAAAATAATACATAGGCGAAGAGTTAACACCATGGACTATTGCATCGCCATCTGTGACATAAGCGAACAAGTACGCCAGTACAGATTACTGTAAAATATGTACTCTATGAGAATATTGCCAAGTTTCAAAAAATGCATTTTTGTCCTATATTCCCTACTACCCCATTCGACGGTACTTTATCAAAAAAGAATTGTATTTCTATGGACATTGGACATAATCAATTAGTTCGTTACTGCGTAAAAAAGGAAAAACATTGCTATCACAGTTCACCTGATAATACTTTAATAGTTATTGCGTGAGCGAAGAATAAATTGCCATCCCTACTTGTTTCCGCATTCGACGACACTGTATTCTCAGTGAAAAGTAGCAACCTCTTCATAAACTGTAATACACAAGTGAATGCCGCGGAATTATTGGTCTGCCAATAAATCATATTAAAACGCAACCAGACATGCATATAAGTGTTCGTTTTGCCAGAAGGCGAAAATAATTCATTAATTTTAGATTATTTACTGGTTTTGTGAAGTAGTTACCACATTTTCTTTAAGTTGTCTTTATGATTTTTGGAGAAAGTTTTTAAGGCACAAATTTCTATTATTATTTAGTGTATATATTCATTGTTACTCTGTTCATTATATTTCCCAGTAAACAAAATTCAAATTTCCCGCAATTACATTCAGTAACTTCAACTTAAAGGTATTCAAATAACTACTAATGTAACACAAAATCGTAGGTAATTTCATGCTTTAATGTTGAAGTTACTAAAAATAATTGAGGGAACTTGAATTTGATTTTGTGGATTAAAAGTAATAACTCTTTAGTCAGCTTTTTTATATTTAGTTCATTTCGGGGAAAACTACACGTATATTTTCATTGTCAAATATGTCATTTACTAAAAACGCACACCATTTTGTCGATTAATAATATGCTTCTATATGAGAAGAAACGCCTTTACCTTTAAGTCTCCCGGAATTGGATCCTTTGAGACTATATACATCTCATAAAACCTCGTATAGAAAGCTTAGTGAAGTAAAATTACAAAACACTCGCTAAAATACACAATTGGCTTTGACAATCAATCTTCAAAATGGTCGCCATTAATTCGCCGCTGTAATATAGGACGTGCATTCGCCGAAGCGCGTTCTCTCTATATTTCTAAGATCCCAGCTCTTCTTATGCAACCCAATTGACGCAGGTACATATACAGACTTGTTCAAAAGAAATTGATACTTTTTAAAATAAGCATACAGACAAAAAATATAATTTATTTCGCAGACAAAAGTGTTGCATCAGTTCTTATTATTTTATTCCTTAAAACTTTTGTGATTTGTAGCAGTATTTTTTTGCGCTGGAGTGTTTTAAGTATTTTACAGATATTTTACAGATAAGCAAATGTTTAGATTTGGTCTATATAAGTTTAAGAAGTTTAAATTAGCATTAGCGTACATAGGCGACCAAAACAATCATTGATATTTGTTTAATGTAGTCAGAATAGCATTTCCAGAACGGTGTTTTGCGAGAACGTGTAGTTTCCGTTACGAGATGCCTCATTTAAGCCTTATAAATTTTATTAAAATTGTTTGTTTATTCATTGAAGGGTATAGGCAAGAAGATATTTACAGAGATTAAATGTCCATCAATCATTCAATCGACTGTTGCCCGTACAATAAGAAACGCAGGGAGACTGAAAAATAGAAAAGGCGGCCTGATCAAGGGCGTAACTGATGTAAAAGAGAGAAAAACATCGTCAATCTTTACGAAATCGTGCATTTACAGTGCCATATCTATTAATTGGCTAATAAATTGGAAAGTGTAAAACAGGCTTTAGGAATGAATTGCTGAATACAAGTGAAGTTAATGTATCTGTCAAAACAATAATAACGAGACTTAAGGGGGTAGGCTTACATAGGAAATTTACGAGAATTATAGGTTTGTGGATGGTATGTTTCCTAGCGAGTATGCAACCTTAATATCCAAAGTGTATATATAGTTGCCTAAAATTACATTTTTAAAATAATCGTATGCTGACAACATAGCGTTTGAAATGTTTTGTTTTTGTTAAAATTCTCTTAAGGCCGTTTTACACCTAGCTATTTAGTTATTGAAAGTTTTGATTGGTGGTGGAATTAGTAATAATAATTATATGTTCTATCCAATCATTTATTTTAAATTTCGCTGTGTCTACCGGTTCTCTGTACATCTGTCATCTGTACAACAGTACGTCAGTCCGTTTCCAAACACATGACGCTCATCATATATTTTTAAAATAATTTTAACGTGTTTCTAGTTTTCTTGTGCATTGTCTTTATTTTATTTAAAATTTTAGTTATTAATGTTTAATACCACAACTTCAAATGACGTAGCTCTTAGTTCCTCTTAGACGTACTGTTGTCCAGATGATGGTGAAAGGCCGAAACCGGTAGCGAAATTTAAAATAAATGATTGGATAGAACATATAATTATTATTACTAACCTAGCTATTTATAGCGCAATTTATTGGCCAATTTGAAATTTTACGTGTATAACACGTATTTAATCCGTGTATACAGAAAGAGCATCTTTGAAAAACGTATTTTACCTCATGTCGGCTCTATTGACTATGATAATTGTATGCTAGTGTACAATAATATAGACCTAATAACAATAAGAACCAGTACCTTGAGCATATCCCAGTAAACCAAATTCAAATTTCCCGCAATCATTTTTAGTAACTTCAACATTTAAGCATGAAATTACCTACGATTTTGTATTAGATTAATAGTTATTTGAATACCTTTGAGTTGAAGTTACTCAATATAATTGCGGGAGATTTGAATTTGGTTTACTGGGATATGAATGTACGAGAGAGAAATCCAGGAAGAATGGGATCTTATGGCGACTTCAAATCCATTAGCTCATTTATATTAACTATTGCTTTTTAAAACGGCAGAATTCTCAGAATTTTCGTGCCCGTTTGTAATGGTTTTAAATAAAAACACTTATAATAATTTAAATTATGTAATTTTTAATTTCTTAATAATAAAACAATCACAGCAAAACTATTCTTGGTGCATATAACACTATAAATAAAAGTAAATACAACAAATTACTTTTAAAATAGAAATACTTTATGGCCCTAATCACAGCTATACAAGTCATCTATGTTTCATGTATTTTTTTTTAATTATAAAAAAGAAATGAAGTATTTCCTAAATAACAATGATGAGTGCTTTACACTATTGGCGCATGTGATGAGATTTTTCATACATAATATAAAAATAAAATAAAATATAAGTACCTTCCTAATCATGTATAACATGAAATATCCCCTACAATATTTACCAAAAGCAAGAGAAAAATATGTGTGTATAAATAGAGGTGTATATCTCATTATGTACAAAAACAGATTAATTATTATAATGATAATAAATTAATAATTAGTTTATACTTAAAAACGAAATAAGATAAAATTTGAAATCCAAATATTAAAAATTGAGTATTTATTTTTCGGTTGCTCCCAACAATTCTTTTTGTAAATGGAACCAATCCATTACCTTCTGTGTTGGTGTTCTCTTCTCTAATAAAGTTTTCGCTGCCCGTTGGAATTTATCTTCATTTCTTCTTAGGTACATAATAGCATCTTTTTCTAATTGTTCTAATTTTCTAGGATCAATTTCCACCATACTTAACATCTCTGTTAGATATGGATTGAACCTGTAGTACACATTGTTCGGCAGTAGATCGTTTAACATCGTATTAACAGCTATAATAAAATACAAACGTGTTAATGCTGATTATAATTTATATTTCTGCGACAAAATAATTACCTTCAGTATCTGTCGCACTATCTAATATTTTCATAAATTTATTTTTCCACGACGAAACGTTGATAGCTTCGACGCTTGCACTATTTTGCGAAAGGTGTGTGGGCACTGTTCGGCCTGTGCCAAAAGAAACGATACATTGTATAGGGCTGTTAGGCCATAATAATTTTGCTTCGTGTATGGCGACAGCAGTAGGATTGTTTACTAATATCCCCCCATCTTGATGTAGCAAATTGCCCAGTTTATACTCTTCAAAGTAAGTTGGTGCGGCGGCCGATGCTCTAGCAGCTTGCCAGACTTGGTGATCGTTGCTTCCCATGTACTGGGATTGGACTCTCCATGGTAGGGAATAGTTCCTGAATATGTATGCGGAAACTCTTTCATGATTAACAACTGCTGATACAGCTGCAATCTGCAATAAAAAAGTTAGAGATATAATAGGGCTTCCCTAACTCGAGGTTGGCTTTAATTTGTATATTATTTGTAAAAAGTCAAGTTTTATCAATCTCATTCGTAATCCTGACATGTAGAGCTTCTGTTATTTAAAAATCTTTAATTCTCAAACTGATATTTAATAAGTAATCAAGCCTAATCCAAATTCCTTAGAGTTATTTGGAGTATTTGCCATCTTATATCCAACGAGAATCAAAACTCTGTGTAGGCCATGCAGTTCCTTTGGTATTCTTTGGATATTTAATGAAGTTAAATAAGTACTTAAGCTTGATGCAAAAAGTAAAATATTAAAGCGAAATTTAAAGTATTTAACACTTAATTGAAAATTCATTGCTAAAGTGGAAATAAATAAAAAGAAGAAGAAAGTTATTACAGCAAGGTAAATGAATGTAAATGGTCCAATTTCTCACAAATTCTTTAATGACGATAACCGGTTTCATCCACTAAGGGACATCTTCAGATCAGAATTAAAAACAGTTGAAAAATAAGTTACGTAATAAAATAATAAAAATTGAATAAAATTGCTATTTCACTTCATCGACCATTAAAAAAAAAAAACGTTAGCAAGAAAATATGAATATGATTTTAGCAACAAACAATAAAAGCTTACAACTTATGTCAATAATATGAAAAAAAAAATGGTGGCTTAGGTTTCCTTGAAAATAAAATAAATATATTTTTATGGTTTCAATTTAATAATCAATCCCTTAAAAAAAAAAACAAAAACAACTTTTTTACTATTTCTTTAAAGAATTAATTACTTTATTTTGATTTCTGATTAAAATTTAAATAACATGGAAAATTCCAGTTAGAGACACACAAAATCGTTAGTTTTCCTTGAAAATGAAATAGATATGTTTTTAAAATTTTAATTCAATGATCGATCCCTAAAAGTTTATTTTTTTAAGGGATTGATTATTATAAATTAATTAAAAGAAAATTGAAATTATAAGAAAATCTCCAATTAAAGAAAAAATAAACATTAATGTAATCTCTTCACAATAAATGTTTTTACATTTTTAATGCCTTTGATTAGATCGAAAAATTCGGATTGTGGGAATGATACTTCCTCCTCTAATCCAGATATCTCAATAATCTGAATTGAATCAGTTTCAATTGAACCGCATTAGCAGAGATTTACTACTTATGATTATGAATATTATATTACAAATAGGAATTAAAATACCTTAGGAGTGTTTAGCTTTCTTGAGGTACTAATCAATGTGTCTTCACCCAATTCCACTTTCAATAATTTCTCCCACAAAGCCGTATTGTAATAAGAATGTGACCACACTAAACTGCTTGTTCCCTTAATCGTAGATTGTGTAAAAACTTGGGTGCTTAATTTCTTATAATTTTTCTGCAGTTGACCCAAATCCTTTTGTAAAATTCCTAAAGAGCACGCTAAAATAGCACCAGTGCTGACACCGCATATAAAATCAAACATCTCGTGAACGCGTTTTCCCGTAAATTCCTCTAATTTCTTCAACATTTCAATAACTAAAATTCCGCGAATGCCGCCACCATCAATGGATAATATTCGGATTCCTCGACCCGGTAATGGATTTGCATATCCCAATATTGTCAGAGCTTCTGATATAGCACCTTGTATTTGAACATCTTTAACGTTACGACGTACTCTTAACAACAATCGTATTGCGCCCTCCTGTAATTATAAACAATCATCTAAACAGTCATTTCAATAAAATCAAAAATAAAATACCTTTACGGCATGGTTCTTTGCTTCAGGAAACTGCTTAATGTGGTTTGACAAATCTTCTATTCTTCTTAACTTTGACTCGATTGTTTCTGCTTTTGTAATGGAAAATATTACATGCCTCGTCCTTGATGATATGCTAGTCTGCAATATGATATTTTCCAATAAAAAAACATTACCAGTCACGCCAAGCACAGAACATACCTGTGATATCACTAAATTTTCTGCTTTCCATTTAGGCACAATTTCCTTAGGTGCTTCTTTAGGTGTAAATGATATTCCAAGTCCATTAAGCATATTTGGAATGCTTATTCTACTCTCCTCTTTTTGCATATCCTTTTCAACATCAGCAACTTTAACTTCTCTTCGTTTTGGTTCCACACTAACAGGTTGCTTCATACCATGGATAATTTCATTTCCATACACTGACGGCTGTATTTTCTGTAGTATCCGTGCGAATTCCTTGTTCACTGCATCTTGAAACGTTGAATCGTTCGACAATTTTGATAGGAAGTCCTTAACTTGACTCAAAACCTTCCACTGGGCAGCGGGCATAGCTCTTGTATTCATTTTAGTCGAATCTACCGTGTTTGAACTTCCTGAATAGGGTCTAAAAACAAGAAATTGTTATACTAGGTTAAATTGAAGAGTCTGAGTGTAAAAATTGTTAAAAACAATAATGTTGAAGGTAATTTTATTTTTTAACACGCAATTCTTACTTATTGTTATAGTGTTATAATTTGATTATCCATAATATTCAGCAGTTTACGTTATGTAAACCTGAAAATAACAGCAAATTTGTCATTTTGACAACTAAATACATCAGCTGATTGTCATTTTTGTGAACCGAGGAATCAACCAATAAGAAGCTACATAATAACACGACAAATCAACTTCTAGAAATGTGAATTTGTAATTCATAATAGATGGCAGCACAAACCCCTTTTAAATGAATATGTACAGATATTATTATGTATTTATTTGGTAATCAGATATGCAAAACTAAGAAAACAACGTTTTCAAAAATAGTGTCAAATTCAAAGTATAGTATGCATATATATTTATTTGCTAAAAATTGGAAATTATCTTTTAGTTACACATTTATTCACAGATGTCAGTAAAACACGAGATCACAAATTACTACTCACGAAGAAATAATTCTATTGATGTTGTTTTTAACGCTATTACAAAATAACCCGGAAGTAATAATCCAAAACGAATTGATTATAATATCATCTTCAGCAATGTATTTCGTACAAAAATATTAAATTAAAGTTACTAACTTACCTTATTGTTGATCTTACACATCGTCGACAATGGATAATACTCTTGCTAAACGACATGCTAATCCACACGTAACACAACTGATTTAAAAATAAAGTTCCGATACAGTGCACTCCTTTAATTAACTGATTTAATTAGCAATGGCCGGGTTATTATTATGGTAATATTGTTTTTATTTATATTTTACTATCGCGCCCGATATTCACAGTTACAAATGTTATCACTTAATGTGATACGAGTAAATTTATTCGATTTATAAAGGCGCTTGGAGGTGTTTGTCACAGAACTAATAAACAAACAGGAATGAATAAACACATTAAACAGAAAAAATGCTTAAGATGAAAGCGTTTACCGCACGTGCCTCCAAAATTTTGAACTAATGCCAGCCTTTTTCGAATTATCGTACGATGAAAGTCTCCGCCTCCCGGAGTCACCTCATTGACGCGAATTATGTTTTACGTTAGTACAGTCGCTTAGTAAGTAATCGTTAAAATTTGCGTGTATATTTATAGATATTTTCGTAAAACTTTCGCCTAACGTTTCAACTAAGGTCCGTTATCTTTTTGTATTTAATTTTCAAACGAAATTCATCATAAAGATTGTTTTCAAATTACGTACGAAATTGAATTATCAAAATATTTTGTTTTTAGAATGTTACTTTATTTATACTACTTTGTTTATAATGTTATTTAAATAAAGATATTGGATAGTACTTACGTGCGTACTACGTGTACAGATATGTGTATATATACATAACTATATCCATGATTTAAGATATAATAACTAATAAGCTAATAACAGATAATAATTATAACTATTATGGGTTAATACGTATAATAAATTATATCTGCATACATCTACATGAAATATATGCTTGAAAACAAATTTGTTTGGATTTGCAATGTCCTAAACGTATGTATTTGCGTAGTGTTTTTAAAGCTTCAACTGAAATTGTTGCTTACCTAAATATAGCACTTCAATAATAACAATAATCAATAATAATGTTATGTCATGGCAATAGAATTACATATAAAAAGTATAATTTGGTATTATGTTAACATCGTGTGTGGCGGATTTAACACTTATTTAGTGTATAACAGGTAATTCGTGTTAATAAATAAATAGCTATTAGGTGTAAAAAGTCCTTTACACATCCTAAAGTGCATATCTTACGCGTTTTTCTTACGTATCGAAAACACGTTGCATTACACCTAATGAATGTAAACACACGTGTCTTCATAACATGCTTTACACGCCCACATGAAAAAAAATAGTTTCAAACTTTTTTTTTGTCAGCGTTATCGTATTTTTAAAAATACGTTCGAGGGAGTGTTTCGCTCATAGTACTGAATTTGTTATGAAGTTCATTATATCCTTGGAAAATAAATCATTTCAGCAAACGATTGTTTACAAATATTTGGGTTATTTATGATTCATAACTTATCTAACAAATACCTATACATATGTTGTACGTTTTTCCTGCGTACACTAATATATTATATGTATGTATTTTTATCTAATAAACACGATTTTTGAAGCCTTCTTAATCGGACGTTCTAAGGATATAATATTTACACGTAGACACAATTATTTCCGAAAATGTTAAGTAGTGAGATAATTTACTTTAGGTAGAAATGAAAACTCCTATTGACTAATATATAGTCACATATAAAACATTCTTCACCCACCGTCATTGCGTTTAAAATTGAATGTATATTATATAACATTTGACCTTGTTAAATGTTAATTTTGTTTAGAATTATTTCAAAATGAACTTTATTTTGCAACGCATATTATTGTTTAATTATCTACTTGCATATCTAAATTTTTAAAATCTCGTCGATTTAAAAAAAAATAACAATTTTTATTATAGAGTCTTCTATTCCAAATGTATTACCTCTTTAAATCGCTTGACAACAGAAAATTTAGATTAAACATTTTATACACACTATTAGATTCTTACAAACCATTTCTAAAATATTATGTTCATTTAATGAAGTGAAATTGTTGCATTCTCCAATTCTATATACACTTCCTGCAGAACTTCGAACTTCCTTCTTCAAAATAGTGATTTAAATCTAAAACATTTGTTAGATTTAATTAGTTAAGACACTGTTTTTTTTTTATTTAATTAATTACTAAAGCACGGATTTTAGGATTAAAAATTTCAAATTAGGGCTGGTATAAGATAAAATATCTTCCATCATTTAAGTCAAAAAATAGTATTTAATTTAGAATAATTAAATTAAAATATTGATTTTGGAAGTCATAACATCTCAACATATCGAAATATTTTTGCAAATTCTTTTGAATCTCTGTTCTTATTAAAACTTTGGATATTAAAAAGAGCTCTAGAAAGTTACTTAAATTTTCAGAGCAAAAAATTGCAATTAAGACAGAAAACTATCTGATAGAAATTTATAAGACAAATAAAACTGAAGCCAAAACCAGCTGCATCTCAATCAAAAGAAATTTATTGCTTGAATTCAAGCATTTGCCTTAATTAGTAACAAAAAGTCATTTTTCCTAAAACCCGTTCTTTAGTAATTATGTATAATAAACAGTTATTATACCTTAATCAAACCTCCTAGTCTCTGGAGGCGTCAAAAACGGCGAGAAAAAGCCGCTGGAAGAATCTCTTCACTTTCTTGTAAGATCTGACAATTAGATAGAAAATATTGACATTACTTTTTCTTAAATCCAATAAATTATATTATAGTAAAACGATTAAAATTGCTAGAAAAATACCATTTTATTTTATCAAAACCGGATTTAATTTGCATAACATCGATATAATAACTTTAAACCTTGGGTAATATTGACAAATTAAAAATAAAATGGCGTGCCAATTATAAAAGACTTCTAATATAACTCAAACATGATTTTATCTATATTAAGCAAAATAATAAAATATAATAAAAGAAAAATGTGTTAGATACAAATATACTGATAGTTTACTTACTTATAGATTACCAGTACTGGGGCAGTCGGTTCAAAAAAAAAAAATAAATAAATAAAAAGTGTGAACGTAAACGTGATTATATGGAACGTAACGCAAAATGTAAACGTGAACGTAACGCAAACGTGAACATAAAACGTAATAATTTTAGTAATACATTGTCTAATGTCAGAAATATAAGTATGTATTAATAATCAAATTTTTCGATAAAAAATATTCAACAATAAAAAATTATAATAATTTAATTACATAATTATTTTAAATATAAATAAATTGGAAAGGATTCTGGAAAAAGTTGCACGAAGGAAATTAAATCACTTAATAATGATCCGAAGTACATAAATTCATATAACTCATTACCGAAGTTATCAATAAATAAAATATTCATTACAAACCTATCAAATTTCGAAAACATTTTAACAAATTCATTTGACTATATAGTATTTGTAAAAAACAAAAAATATAAACAAAATAAAAATACAGATAAAATGAATATTTTGTTTAATTATTTAATAAGAAATCAAATGATAAAGAAAGAGAAATTCTTTCCAATAAAAGTAATTGTTGATAAAAATTATAATTTTATTCCCAGAACAATTATAAAATAGATCTTAAAAATTGAACAAAAATCTGTTTGAGTAAATTCAATTCCTCTATGTACTCTTGTTATTTTCATCCCCAAATCTTTATAAAGTTTTAATGTTTTATAATGTGCTATATAATTTTTCTTGTCATGGAAATCGCAAATAAGTTCATTTGCTTTACTATTTGTAGGTGGTTTATTTTCACGAGCTAGAGGTAGTTCATTAAATTTATCATATAATTCCTTTGGAAAATGTAAATCAACTTCTAATACATATCCAGTTTCATTATCGCTATTTACAATTTCATGAAGATTTATATCATAAATCCATTTAAAATTCTTGTATGGCATTTTTTTGAGACATAGTCCAACCATATAGATTATTAGCATCAAGGTAACTGATTTGTTGTTATCATCACTAGAATTAGTATATCTACTAGAACATTGAGATATGCCACCTCTAATACCATTGTCAAAGATATAGACATTTCATAATCAAAAGTAATAGATCCAATTCCGCTTTAGTATATTTCAACATACCCCAAGCAAGTCCTGGTGTTGTAAAATACCAAGCAGGATCTAATTCATATTTCTCCAAACATAAATCCCTAAAATTTTCAAATATATCAGTCAATAATAAAACATCCATTTTCAAATATACTTCATGTCATTCCCCAATATTTTTTATATTAAAATATTTCCAAACCTTCAAAGTATGTTTATAATCCCTTTGATATAAATGTTCCTTAGTTAATGATGAATAGAAATATTTAATATGTGGCAGCCTTGTATCTTCAAATTTATCATATGAATCCATTTACTTATATACGGATAAATACCTTTCCTTATTGCTTTTCCATTTTCCTTTCTAAATAGAATATCTAAATCAACTTTTGTAAAATATTTATTTATTTCCCTCAATTGATATGGTTCAAGATTGGATGATAATTCACTAATACTTTTGTAAGCATCCCTATCCCTTAAGCGCCCTTGATTAAGAGCATCCTTATTGTCTTGTTAGAACTCATCGTCAAGGTAGCGCTTTTTGACGTGTAGTCTATTTATTGACGAGAAGTTAATAAAATTTATAAAAAAAAAGAGGAAAATAATAAAAAAAGTGTTTATTATTATAATTGACATATTATATAAACATATATAACAAAATTAAGACAAAAAAATGCATGAAAAATAATACGGAAATGAAAAGGGAGCTTAGTTTGACTTTTAAATCGTTACTGAGAAAAGAAAAAATATAATAAAACAATTAAAAAAACATCATCACAAAAAAAACACACATTTACCGAACATCTTACATGTACACCAATATTGTTTTTCTTAAGCGTGTCTACGCTTCTGCGTACTGTCGGGGATAGATCTCCATGCATCCCTAAAACTGCAGCATCAATAAAAAAAAAATGTAATCCCCTGTGTCATACTAAACTCCCCTGTGGAAAAGGAGATACAAGACTACCGGTAAATGCATTACTTAAAGAAAATATAAAATTCTATTTAATATACCGATAGCTACATTCCTTCCCTCTCTCAAAGAGGCGTCTCCGACGACTCAAACTACTTTACTCTTAACCTACCTTAACCTAAAGTACAACAAAGAAATCTGATGATAATATCCTCAGGTGAATATAAAACTAAAATAAAATAAATGTATATCATGAAAAATCATTTAAATGTTATCTGTTTTTATCTAATACATTACAAAAGAACATCATTTTTTATTCAACACAATATTAACATAAAAGAAAACACATTAAAAGACTTAAAGTCCCTAAATGTTCTGATATTTCCACACACAATACGTTAAGGGTTCGCGCACACACTCACGATGCCCATGACCAATCGTTATTTCAGTGGCCCAGTTGTAACACGACACTTTCGCGTTGTTTAAGTTTCGGATATACCGTACTGTTTTTTTCATGTTCATCCATAATCACCTCCGGCACTTTAGCTTTATTCGAACTCTTACTGTGAACATGGATGCAGTATATGGTGATGCTGTCGACTAGGGACCCAAGTAGACGAAAGCTCCAGCCGAAAAGATCGTACAAGAGGAATCCATGGATGATGGTGTCTACTATAAACTTCACAGCTCTCACGATCATATACCACACGACCACACCAGAAGTGATCGAGCCGATGGTGGTAACCCACTAGAATACGGTACTTCAAACCTTCGTAGCCCGTGAATGGATGCTGTCTTCAGAGATAAAGGATTCTAGGCTGGTCCCTGGAAGGTCGATGGGTATGCCCATCATTCTCGAGTGACGATGCCCTTGAACTCCCTTGTTAGCCTATCTGGTAGTACTCATGGATGATCGCCTACTGAAACTCTACTTCTAGTGTGAGGACCTGAACCATTGTCTTCTTCTTGTTCGGGCGTGCCTGGATCTTGCACTGACATTTGGAAACAAATCCAGGGCATCTCTCGATAAATCTTCTGTTATAGGGTCGTCTTCGTATCCACTTCCGGCAGTCTCATAGTCATCCGTAGTGTCTTTTCCGAGAATGCTAGGTTCGTCTTCAGCCGTTAAATAAATAATGCTTTGACCTCTCCAGCTTCCTGGAGTTACAGTGAATCGTGAATTACTGTCTTGCAGTTGGAGTTCTGCAGAGGATTCAAAAGTTTCACTCCTAGGAGACAACGGAATGTCTGTGAATTTTTGTCGGGGTTCTTGAGGAACGTTTGCGCGTATATGTTCATTTTGCTCCTTCCTGAACCAATATACTTGGATATTGACTTAACGACTTGCTAAGGACCATTCCATTTTTCTTCACTGTCAGACAATGTATCTTCGGCACTGTCTAATTCGTCTTCATCGCCTTGATGTAGCTTTCCATGGGTATTAGTCATTTTCCTATGTTTCTTCTTTTGGAGTTTGGGTTTTTCTTCTTCCATCTTCTTTAATCGATTGACATGGACAACCTGCTTCTTCCCAGACTTCGCATTCACGATTCTGTAGACGACAGGGCCCAGTCGTTCCATTATTCTGTAGGGCCCTTTCCAGCCTTTGGCTAATTTCCGGGAAAGTCCTATCTTTACGCCAGGGTTATGTAAATAGACTGTTTCTCCATCAACAAACTTGATCTCTTGCGTTTAATTCTCGTATTGAGACTTTCCTTTGGGTTGCTGTCTTTTGAAGATGTTTACTGACTGAGTTTCGAATGCCATCTTGAGCCTAGCTTGAACTTCGGCTACCTAATTAACGACATAATCGTATCTTTGACGATTAGACCTAAATAAGTCGCCATTTGGTAATTTCATCTGGTAGCTGCGTAAACCATCAATACGAATGGTAGCCATTGTCCCAATCTTTTTGATTTGTTGACACATAGTGTGAGAGGATATTCTTTAACATACGATAAGTTCTCTCTATCATCCCGTTGCTCTGAGGGTGATAGGGTGTCGTTTGGATCTTTTTTATTCCAAGTAGCTTGCAAATATTTTTGATCAATTCAGATACGAAATTTTTACCTTGGTCCGTTAGTAGTTTTTGTGGCGTTCCGTGTCTTGTGATAATATATTCGACCAAAGCCTTGGCTACTGTTTCAGACTTTTGATCAGGTAAGGTAGCCTCAGGATATTTTGTAAAGTAATCCTAATATTTTTTTTCGGAAAAGAATGGATACTTGATCTTCATCTTTTTCGGATTGGACAGCCTCCATTGCGTATTCTTCAATGGAAGTTGTAAATGCACTCTTGGCTCTTGTATACTACTACATGGTTGTGTTTTTTACCGGATTTATGAAAATTTATCAAAATATAGAAAAAAAATCTGATTTACTTGAGTGTATTGATAAACAAAAAGAAGTAATAAGAAAATCTAACGAAACCAAAATGCTAACAGATTTATTTCCCTTTGATGATGATATATGTATGAAAAATAAAAAACGAAAATATAAGTTAAATACAATATCTATAATAAATATTCTACTGAGAGAAAAATAACATATCATAAATTTAAACATAATCCTAATTTAGATTTCAAAATAAGTAATATTGAATCTAAAGGTAAATCGATTTCTTACTTTCATTTAAATAATGAATATATTGAAACTCCTGATTATTTAGTACAGATTATTTTTGATAAAATAAAAATGTATTAATATATTTATTAACATTTATAATAAATCCTTAGATTTTGAAATGGAAATAGAATATCGAATAGAAATATAGGATGATGAAGTATATGATACAATTTATTTTGATACAATCAGTCCATTATTTATTTTAACGGGGAAAAGAATAAAAAGTATTGATGATTTTATAAAATATTGGCATAATAATAAAAATATTATATTATACTATTGTTACAATAATACATATTATAACTTATGTTAAATTAAATGCTAATAAATAATGGATATGATAAGTAACCTTTTACTTACACAAAGATTAAATAATCACAAAACTTTGAATTGAATTTTTACATAATATCTGATTACATATTCCCAATCTTAAAAAACATACAATTTGATTTAACAAAATTATAAGACTTTATTCAAAAAATAAAAGATCTTTTTACAACAAAAAAATATACTCTTGATAAATTAATTGATATTTACAATTCAATTCCAGAAGAACGGGTTGAACTTCAAAAATTAATATTAATTAATAAATACAAGTAATGATTTTAAGTCAAAAGTAATTTTTTAAATTTATACATAATAATAAAACTATGAAATATTTGAAAACAATTGATAATAAAATTATCAAAAGATTAATATAAAATATGTACAATGGAGATTTTATGATTATAATGATTATTTGGAATTGAAATGTAATTTATTAAAAGAAAATATTAGAAGTGAAAATAATTTTATTTGGAGAATCAACAGACACCGTTCCATCACAAAGGTTGACATTCCTACTGAAAATATAAATTCAAATAATCTTGTAATTAAGCTATCATTAACAAATAATAATGAGCTAATAGATTTTAAAAATGAATTATATATTGATTTAATAATATTTTATAAGGTGTAACTATTTTTCAGATATAAATGTCGTTATTATCAAAAGAAGGATTATTTTCTTCATTAAATGTTTTACGACAACATACTGATTCCTTTGAAATTTCTCTTAAATCATCTGCGTGAATAACAAGAGAATTTTATTTAGTACAAACACATGTTTTTTTTTTTGCGGACAAATGCCGACGAACGCGACCCAACCACATTTGAATTTATATGGGAATGAGTATTTGTGGATGTATCAGGATTTTGTAAGGATTTTATTTTTGGATTCTGCTTAATTAATATTAGTGCTGAATCTAATGTTTTTGGAGATATTTTTTCTCTTTTACAAATTTTCTTTTGAAATATTTATTTTCTTTAGATAATCTATTTAAATATTCAGTTGCTAAATTTATTTTATAATAATTTTTGGCATCATTTATGGCAGTCCATTGATCTTTCGTATCTATTATATTTTTTAATGACTTTGCTATCGATTTATTTATTGATATATGGAATTACTCAACTTTGGTAAACTTACCACTAACTCATATTTATTATAAATATGTTTTTATATATAAGAAAACTGATATTATAATGGATAATATGATAATTATATTCAGCAACTATTCAAGGTATTATAAATGATTGAAGATTCAACATTCATTACTTAGTTAAGAAATCAAAGATCAATCATAATATAAATATACTACTATTCTAATTTACTTTGTTGACAAATGCAAAAATGATGATGGCAATCAATTGTCAAATGTAGATTTGGAGAATATTTTTAAATTAATTAACATATATGGTATAGTTAATTTAAATAAATACAATGTTTTTAATTTAGATTGAAATATTGGAAGACATTGGGTTGCTAGTGAATTTCTTTGATTCATTTGGTAATTGATTACCAGAAAAAATATAATTCCAATAAGCTACATATAGTAACTCATAATAATTATAAGTTTAAAAAATTTGATGATGTAAATTGTGGGTGGTGGTGCTTATTATTTTTATACATATGTTATGTAATAATAGATTTATGATTTTGTTTCAAATAATTGTGGATCATGAATATTAAATATTTTTTAATTTCTTATGATGTACTAATATTTTTATTTTGTTTATATTTATCATCATATAATATGGAATATCATCATCACAATCTGAAACCTTTTTATTATTAATATTCATAACAATTCTAATTTTTTTTCTATTTATTTATTTAATTTATTTTTCTATTTTTGGCTTTATTTTTCTGAGACAATGTTTTCTTTAAAGGAATTGGAGATTGACCAGGGATTTCTAATGTTAATGATTTACCTTTTATTTTATCATCTACAGTATCTATAACTTTGTTTAAAATATTTGCTAAAACAGGCCCAGCTGATCTGTGATATTATCTGTGACCGATATGCATTATGCAAAAGAGTCAAAATTTTGAATATTCTATAGATATTTGGTAATTTGTGTTGTGGTTATGTATATGCATAGTAATAGATAATATATGGGTAATATAATTTTATACTTTTTATTTTAGTTCAAATCATTTCAGATAAATAAATATAAATACAAAATTTTAAAAGAATATTATATTTGTTTGTCTTTCAGGATCGTTTACATGTTAAGGATGAATTTTTTTGGCACTGCAAAGGAAGTTGTTTCTTTCTTTTTACAAAAAGTGATAACTTTTTTTGTAAATGCAATGAAGAGAATTTTAATTTAATTAAATTCAGTTTCAATTCAAACTAGGGAAGCGTAAAATGGAAAGAATACTTGAAACTAATGTAGAGGTATATATTATTTTATAACAATCGAATTGCCATGGGTAAACTAAAGAAAATTACCAAATATAGTGCTGATAGTATGAGAGAATGAAAAATTATTCTTAACGATGAGAGGGTAATTGGTTACTACAATGATGTCGGAGAGAAGCAAATACGATTAAGACATCGTTTGAGAGGAGAAATTATAATGACGTTTTTGGATACTTTACACAGGGATGGAGCGATAAACATACTGCGCCACACGTTCAGGTAATTAAACATTATAAATTATTTGATAATTATTTGCAAGTAGCTACCGATAGTAATAGTTGATGTCTCACACAAAATGTATTGTATTTGATTGTTGCAGTGACGTAAGTTCTGATTCCGGAGCATCCATATCAGATTAATTATTATAAATTATAAAAAATGTTTTGTTTGATCATCATAAGCAACATGTCAGAAATCGTGTTGGAGAGATGATAAAAGATATATCCAACAAAATAGTGCTGATACATTGGTTTAGAGGCATTGGACAATTGAAAACAATTGAGATCTATTTTATAATTGTTGTAGGAATAAAATTATAATTTTTATCAACAATTACTTTTATTGGAAAGAATTTCTCTTTCTTTATCATTTGCTATCTTATTAAATCATTAAACAAAATATTCATTTTATTTATATATGGTGTTTATTTATTTTATATTTTCTGATGATGAATTGTTTTTAGAATTATGGTTACCATTAAAAGATAAAAAAAAAGATATTAATTACTAATACCTTATTAAAATTTGTAGGATTTATAAATGATTCTACGCGTCGCAGAAATTATGACGCATTCATAAGAAACAAAAAAGTATATTTTTTTAGGGGAGTCCCAAAATGGAGTCCCCTTGGGTCAGTTAAATATCGACCCTTAAAAACTAAATTTTTACTTATTTTTTTTTGGAACAAAAGCGCCTGTCTCAGTATACTCACTGGTAAATTGACATCTACTAATACTGATTGATACCTTATGTATTTTTTTCATTTTGTTCTTAAATTTGAAAATATATTGACTTATTGCTTAGCTAGCTTTGTGACTATTACACCTTCTGTTTTAGATATTAATAAAATCACCATATATTGTTCATTGGGAATAACCTATCGAGAGGGGTTATTAGTAGTGTTTAACTACGTAAAACATTTTAGGCAATAGGTTTTCCAGATGAAACGTTAAGTTCTATATCATGGTTATTTTTACTTATTTTCTGTCAAAATTCCAAATGGTGTTATTGCTTTACCGCATTATTGCAATTTAATATACCTAGATTTTTTAAATGAATTAATCCATGCATGTATCTAAAATTGTTTTTTTTTTAAATTATTTTATTATATTAAAACGACACATTATTCGTTAAGTTTCTTCGAAGTGGCTACCAATAGAATCGAAATACAAATTAACTAGTTTCTAATTTAATTGTTAAATAGCCGTTATAAGAAATTGTTCACTTTAATTTAAATTGATATAAATTTCGAAATAAAAACAAATACAATTACGCAGCAAATATGTATGGATATAAAATACATTTATTCAGATTTCACAAAGAAACGAAAACTAAAAAAACCATCAAAGCAAACCTTGGAATGCGTAGCCCAAAAAAAAAATTGAAATGGAAGCTTCCATAATCAGCACAGGATAATAATACAAAAAAGATTTTTACTTCCAAATTACGGTATATATAAATATGCCTATGTAAAACTTCACATTAATTAAATATTTGTATAAAGTTATAGAGCAATGTGCTCATGTAAGTTGTGTGAAAAAAATATAAAATCTACTCACTTTTATTCGAAAGCATTTCGCAGCAAAGAATCCATCCCCGATTCAATTCTGATGTGAATCAATAATTGCATGGACCACTATATTACACATTTCATCTGATTTCACTACTTTCGTCAACGTTTTTCCTTCTAAATATTCGAAAAACGCAGAGTGCGAAAACCCACGCCATTCAGTTTAAAAAAAAAACGCTTGCTTTTAAAATCGGCGACTCGTGATTGGATGTTTCTGAGATCGCGCTGTCTACACCTTTTTTCTTTTATAAAGCATACGTTTTTTTTTAAATGAATATTGTTTATGGTTTAAAATGAGTTTTAACCGTCAATTTTGTGATTATAAATAATTAAATAGCACAATTCTTATTTATCAGATGCATTTTTTGCGCTTTTTTCGTAATGTCCGAAGTTTGGCGGTTTTTTAGCAGAAGGTTGGTCTTTCACAAAAATAAATGCGGGAAATTTGAATAATTACTATATAGAACGTTTTAGATGACTAGTCAATTTGAGGGTTACGGCAATGAATATTTTAACGCAACTAATTTTTAATAATAAAATTCCGCATGAAAGAAAAACAAAAAAAATATTTTCATGTTCTCAAAGTTTTGCTAAACTCAAAGTTAATACAGTCTAGTTCAAGTTTTAAAAGAAGTATTATTCTTATGGACTATATGTATCCTTTTTCATTTTATACCTATCCATATGTGTCTATCTCTTTCTATCATTCAGATTGTTGCCAGATTTACATGATGGCTGTCGGCAATGATAATGTCTGTATTATTCGCTGTTTCCTGTTCCTGTCACTTCTCGATTTCGAATATCTTTTTGTGTCACTTGCATTTATCCCAGTTTTCTTTTTCCTAACATTATGTACCTATTAATTTTAAATAAATTTGGATTTACAAACTATTATCACCGTCATCTATGTTGTCTATTGTTAGTAAACCCAAATAAAACAGTGTTATAATTACAAATGACAAAAAGGTGAATTGATGTATGAAATCTTACAAGCGAAGGCGAAAAGCAGTATCCGCAATAATTCTCGTTTGCAAATGTATGACGAACACATCCAAACACTTGTTAGAGTGTAAAGTTCACAGCTTCTGTCTAAGAAGTATTCCATCCACGATGCATATCATATTAGCTGCAACAAACAACGCAGATTTACCTAATTTTTCGACAAGTATGTCCTACAGGTTCTTAATAGACATTGGTTTTATATTTAAGAATATTTGAAAGAAATGTTGACGGACCATGATATGATGGTATTACAAAATGTCATTATTAACGTACTATTAGATGATATCACAGCGAAGGGAGAAACATTATTTTCATTGATATATCATGGGTAAATAACATTTCGTAACAGAACAGCGGACTGGTAGCACCGCTAATACATCTAGACAAGCATTCTCGGAAGATTTAAGTATTAATCTCTAAGAGTATCAAAATGTAATGGCCAACATAATGCATTAGTTGATGGTGGCAACAAAAATGCTTTCGTTCTGAATGCTAAGATATGCCTCTACTTATCTACTGAGAATTGGAAAAACTTCATTAAATATGTTATCGAAGGTATAATAATTATATAATATTTAGCACAGTGTGGTTTTAAGTTTAGCCATTTTAATTGAAGAAGTCATGTGGGGAATTGGACAATGAACCTAAAGAGTTTATTACTATTTTAACATCGATCTCATCATCATCTTCATATTGGTCATGCGATATATGTTAATCATATACTTATGATTATAGAAATGATCTTTAGTTTGTAAGCATACCTCTGTAAATATTTGTAAATTTATTATGACATATACTTCTATGTATGTTTTCCTGAAAATAAATACAAGAACAGAAAACACAACACCTTATTTGTGTTACATATTTTGATGTGGAGATAATAATACAATCAATATTATTCTATTGATTTTCATACTAATGGGACACAGTGGTACATAGTGGTACATCACCAATAAATACAAATAAAATTCACAGGATTGACATTTAAGCGCCAACATGAAATTCGTCAAGTTGTTCAGCGCGACAACATACGAAAAATTAAGTACTTAAATAGATTTGGCATCGTTGGGTACTATCTCCATAAGAGTAATACTTCCTTCTTAACGTGAACCAGACTATAGCAAGTAATCGTTATAGCTAAACGGATGAATTTTAAAACTCAACAAATATTGAATTGTTTTGTTGTAGTATTAAAAGCCAAATTAAAGTATTACTTAAAAGAAACACACAAAATAAATTAAAAATAAAATTTATTATTAACCAATTTATAATTCATACAGCTTTATTAAGTTTTCAATATCTATTTCTGCATTTCTGTTATCTTGCTTCAAATGATGAATGATATTTAATAAATCTGAAAACAAAAATAGTGTAAATTTATTGGATTTATGTAGATAAATTATCAATATGCTTACTGTTTTTATCTGCTGACGACATAAACATTGTTAAAGCACTGAAGCGTTTTACTTGGGGATAATCCAATTAAATACTCGTATATTGGAAAGCTGTTATCACTACAATTTTCATTTAAGGCATCAATAATTTCGCTAAATACCTTGCTTCCCAAAGATTCCTTGAAAATCACCGGTAATTCGTTAGGATTGATTTGTTGCAAATATGATTTCTTCCATTGATTATTTTTAGCAATGGTGCTCCAACTATTATAAAATTGTACCGCTGTCTTTGGGATGGCAAGATTTAGTTGTGAAAATGTTTCAAGACTATCCTTAACATCTAAAGTGGTGGCCATATTTTTTTCATTTCGAATTGCTTCTGAAATTCGGATATTAGAAGTATTTTCATCTTTACATTGATCATCTTCTTTTTGATTTTGTGGTAATTGCTCTTCTTTATCATCACCATTCTTAGATTTATCTGCTAAATATTTTTTTTCTGTTTCTAAGTCCACATCAATTATTTCTATCCTTTTTAAGGGTTTCTTTGATCTGGATCTTGGTGGTTTATGTATACTTTTAAATAGTTGAATGTCTTTCATATTGTGTTTATTGAATAGTAGATTTTCTGTTAATTCTAATTCACTTGAACTATCTTTAATATTTTGTAATTTGTTATCGCCTACATTATGTTCTTTTGTTTCAGTTGAATTAATTTCGGGACATTCTTTAATAACTAAAGATGATGTTGCTGGGGCTACATGTTCAATAATATGCTCTCCAAAAGCAGGTACATCTTTTTTTGTTGTTGAGGTATTGGTTTGTAAGTCTGTAGCAGTTTGTTTATTTTTTTGGCGTGATAATGTGAATTTCGATATGGGCCTCTGTTCTTCAGTGGTAGTAGTTTTTTTCTAAAAGGGAAATATAATTACTACTGTAATGAAATAAGTACTTGGAAAGAGTTGTTGCTTTTGGTTATTCGTTTTTTATAATAATTTGGTTGTAAATAATTATGAGAATATAATTTCAACATTGATGTTATCTCTGACTTTTAAGAGGGTGTATAATTGATTTTCCAGGCATTCAAGAATTATGAGAAAAAGAAAATTTTACGATGAACGGAATTGAATACTATCATAGAAAAGAGCAGGAATGTTATGTTACACAGTACAGGTGGTCTTCACAAAAAATGAGAAAAGCATAAACAAAAAATTGAAATTACTTGTGGCATTAGATTGAAAGGTAAACATATAAACATTCAAAAAGATGAAATCATGTCTGATAAACATAAAATTATTTTCTTATCTATTAATATAAACATATTTGATTGAAACATTGATTAAAACTTTTTTAAGAACTTTTGAATGATGTCAAATCTTTAATAACAAGATCAATAATAACATTTTACCATTTTCAAATTCCAAAACTAATCACAGAATGCCTTGTAATTTTAGATGAATTTATAAAATTCTGTGTGGAAGTAGACTTTCTAACTCACTATATGTAAAACGAAAATCGGTTTCACTTTAATGTAAAACATAGATCCTACAAGGGTGCTTTCATTTCAACTGGATCACACTGTATATGATATCAAACCTACATATTTTCATTAGAATTACATACCTGTTTAATATTTTCCAATTTCTTCTCTAATCTAACTAATACAGTTTTAGATTCTTTATTTTTTGGTTCTAGCTCTATGACCCTTAGTACATCACTGTGTGCTTCAGAAAGTTGATTCAAATTTCCCTAGCGGCAGCACGTCTCTGGTATGCTTTTACATATGTCTTGTCTAACTGCAGGGCCGTTGTGCAATCAGATTCAGCATTTTGATACCTAAAATATCACTAATGAACATTACAAATTCACTAATTAAACTAGATATAGCTACATACTTTTCTTTCTTTAAATAACATAAAGCCCTGTTAGCATAATATATCGGATCATATGCATAGCACTCGATTGCTCTTGTATAACATTCTATAGCTCGATCCCATTGTTGTTTTTTAACAAAATTATTGCCTTTCTCCTTTTCAGAATTTGCCAAATCAATGGAAGTTTCATCAATTTCATCACTCAAGTCTGATTCTGGCGAGCTATCCTCTGCTGCTTCCTCTTTATCAATTTTTTTAATATATTCATCGGCATCGAATTTCTCCCAAGCTGCATAATCACAACCTTTTATCTTCTTTATTTTCTTTGTAGGAATGCTATTCTTGTCTGGTTCTGTTTTTGAGACTTTATTTTTTAGCTGCGGGTTCTAGAATGGATTGTGAAATAAGTAATCCAAATATTTCATACTCCCAATTCAAAAATGTAATGCTTTGAATTGGTTACTTACCTTATGCCTTACTTCTGTTTGATTGTTAGACGAACGTTTTAAGGATTCTTCTTTTTTCCTCATTTCGTCGCCCCATTCTTGAATATCTTTACAATAATCCTGCAAAGCTTTTGCGTTGTCACACACTTGTTTTTGTAAGAAAATTGAATCCATTTTAAAGAATTTACACAATTTTAATTCAATTTGACAGACAAGTACATGCACTACGAGGTGAAGTTAGATCAATAATAAACAGTGCGATAGCTGCTCGAGCAATTTAGGCTTTTTTTCGTTTCATTTCGAATTATTTGTTCACCGTTTTCATTTTTACTTGTAGCAGATGTATTAACTTCCAATATTTTAATATTGTATTAAATAAATGTATATTTGAAAATGATAACTTTTCTGGGAACTTAAAAAAGCGCTGAACAGGCTGAATGCTATTGATATTCATAACCTCACATTTCTTCACTGGCAAATGAGCAATTCTCAAAACTCTATTCTTGGAGAATTGTTATTACCGTATTTATTTCGGTTATTTTGTATTTAATACAAAACGATGAGATTAACACAAATATTAAGTGTCATTGGAAAATATTCCAAAGACTATCGAATCTACCTGACCGATATATCAAACGAGCAATGGAACAAGTTTATTGGAAAAATCCCTAAAGGCATTCAATATAGACCAGATGTGAAACAAGAAAGGAAAACGTTTAGATTCACAACAAATCGACCTTGGGCTGGTCAGTTTAGGCAACAAAATATGCCAGGCATGAAACGGAAAAAAGTTTTTGTGGAACCTATTAAAGACTGGAGCTATTTTCGAGGTGACAGAGTCGAAGTATTAGTGGGTAGAGATAAGGGAAAACAAGGGTTTGTTAAACAAATAATAGAAGAACGGAATTGGGTCATTGTTGAAGGTCTGAATACTCATATTCGAATGGTTGGTCGTGAGAAAGGCTTTGGAGGTTTGGCTGTTAAGTCAGAAGCGCCTCTTTTAGTGACAAATCAAGTCGCTTTGGTTGATCCATCCGACTTTAAGGCAACACCTATTGAATGGAGATTTACAGAAGATGGGCAAAAAGTAAGGGTGTCTACAAGAACAGGTAGAATTATCCCCGTTCCAGCATCAGCAGAAGAAACGATAGATTACAAGTCAAAAGCAACATATGTAGAGCAGCCTAAAGATACTATTGCAGATGATATAGCTGAGATTACATTTTCACCAAAGTTACAAACATTTGAAATGGATATTATGGAAAGTATGGGTATTAAAGAAGATAGGATACCACCTAAGTCATATTGGTATTGAATAGTTCAATGTTATTTAATTGTATAAAAATAAATATTAAAAGTGGATTTTTTTGCTATTTTTCTTAAAAATAAAAAGAATGAAGTGCAGAATTATATTTATTAAAAAAAGTACAACCATCAAAAATTACTGATAAATAAGGAAAGTGCATGAGTTCTCTTCTAGGCATAAAATCATTGCTTCGAATAAATTAATAAGAAATAACTTAAACTATCACAGAGATGTTATATAGTTATATTTACTTAGTACGTTATAAGCCATAATGAATCCCGAAAGATACAAGTGTATACATCTAATACATATATAGTATTTAACAATCTGAAGCATTAAAATCTACTCCGCCACTCAATTTTCTTCCGCGGGCTAATTTATCGAGTTCGGCTGCAGCATCTGATCGCATAGAAGCTTTATCAGTTACAGAATCAGGGCCTGATGTCTTATTAACTGGAGTAACTGCCATTGGACTACTCGGGCTTCCACCAGTTTTCTTATGCAAGAGGGAATTGAAGAAGTTAGCCAGAACACCTTCGCCTCCTGGTGTGCTAACAATTTTCGTGCTATCCAATTTTTTATTCGGTGATCCTTGCATGCCTGGCGGTGCCGGAGATCGTACAGTCGATTTACCTAATGACGACGAACGCATCGGCGATTCTCCAACACGTCCTGGAAGGGTAGATGGTAATCCAGTACCAGATAGAAGTATTTGTTGCTGCCTTGTTAGGAATGCTTGCTCATCCTCAGCTAGTATTTCAGTTTCACGATTTACTGTTTTACGTGTAACAGGTTGTACAATAATTTCTCTATAATAATCATTAGGAGAGCAGGTATATAGGTTTTCATGCAATATAGCAACTTTCTTCATGTTATCCCAACCTGCCGGAATAAAAACAGCATCTTTTTCTACGACAAGTGCTGGTGTACGAAACGGAAAACCATATATTCTATGTGTTAAGTATTATATAATAAATCGCAATTTTTATCTTCTTTAGCACTCGTATAAAATAAAGAAGCACCATACTGCAAACAAAATCTACGTATCCACTGCTGCATGAAATCCAGATGTTCGTCTTTGTAATCGTGATCTTTCTCCAAGGTTTGCATATAATCAGTTTTCGTAACCACAACAACAATATCCAAACCCAAGTTGCTCGTAAGGACTCCATCTGGAAGCGGTAAAGCGTCATCGAGATCTTGATCCTCTTCCCCAAGATTTCTAGAGCTGCGCTTCATCGGTGATGCTGGATCATGTTCGTCGCCTGGTTCTACATATTCTTGCCACATTTTTACTTGATGCTGCCTGCGTGCTTGTCTTAAATCTACATCTAATTTTAATTTATCTAAGTGATCTGCTAAAACAGACGCCCAATGTTGTAATTGTTCTAATATACCCCATGGTGTCATCATTGTAACTGTAAGTATTAAAAGTGTGTGTTCGTAAGTTTCTTCATTCAATGCAAATCTCAGGAGATCCGTATGTCCAGCATCCCCATCCAGTACCCAAACGCTCAATCTCGTATGATCATCCCTATAATCGTCTCGAACATCGATATATGCGTATTCTAGCCCGGAGCCCTTTTTCGGATCTTCTACACCTTGTAGTTTGGCAACAAGTGTTGTTTTTCCACATTCGTTGTCGCCCAACACGACAATCTGTTTACATGAGGGCAGTTTGGGATTGCCATGATTTTGAACATCGTTCAGGATGGATGCCCATAAATTTTCCTTAGGCGATTCACTTTTATTATTACTATCAGCCGACATAACCTCACGCACCGCAGCCATCTTTCACAAGCACTGATGTCATATTGACGTTTTGCTTTGCATCTTTTGTGACTCATCTTTGGCATTGAGCGTTAACCGTTGTAAATGGAATGTAATTTTAAAATTCAAATCGCACATCGTTGCAACACTGCTTATTAACAACAAATTTAAATGTAAATATATTAATAAATGTAATAGAGATTAAAAATATAAATTAACACCCACAAATTTCAAATGGTGCGGCATCAATGTTAGTTCAAAACGTTATCAACTATTTGTTTGGTGGCGCTGTTACCAAATATTTGAAATGGTAGCAATTCGAATAATAATTTTCGCACAACTTTTTACTTGTTTTTGTGTTTGGAGTAATTTATTATAAATAATTGTTTAAATTTGTAAGTGAAAACAGCTAAACATTACATTAATGCAATAACTGCAACTATGCAAACTATTACATTAATGCAATAAATTAGTTTTTACCAAAATTTAGTATAGTTTGGAGATTTCAATGATGGGTGATATATTAATATATAAAGATTAGAGAGGAGTTAGTTTAATTATTTCAACATTATTATTTGCCATTGAAACATACGTCCAGTTTAGGGCAGTTTGTGGTGATATAGGAGAAGTTTGCAGAATAGAATAATTGTTTAGCTAATATCAAACTAATATCAAACAATTAACCTATCAAACCTATTGTTTTGCATCAGATACCTTTTATATTATTGCCAATACATCTATGGTGTTACATAAAATCAATTTAACTGTTGGATGATATTTCATGTATTGAGTGGGCAGTTATTTATTTTATTTGTATTGCCTAACAAACCAGTGTTTATTTAAGCACATTTTACTTTTCAATCAACAAAAATAAACTTAACATACATTTTTATGCCGCTCAACAAAAAAGGTTCTGCCGTATATTTAAACCAAAATTGTTATTGAATTTACCATTTTTTGGTTGAATCAATGCATGTATTTTTCTGAATATAATTACCTAAATTATTTACTACCTATCTAATACCCGGCAACCATCGACTTCTTAAATGTATCGAATACGAAGCCAGTTTCCAATTTCCATAGGAAATTAAAACCGTGACTAAAGAAAGAAATTCACTGTTTTGAACAAAGCGATTCATTCCTGTTGGAAAGTACAATTGTTTCAGCAATTAATCTTGTGAAACAATTAACATTACTGTTAATCATTCACCCCTTTCACGTTATTGAGAATCCACTCTTGTATTCTAATTTCAATGAGTGTTTTTTGCGCTCATTAATCTTGCTTTGCGTGTTGTTTATTCAAGTAAAATTAGTTCGTGTTCGCGTCTTACAAAATGTTTTCAAACCGTTGAGAAAATAAGGAAGCTGTTTGATTTGCGTCTTGTTTTAGTAGATATCTACGTATCTAGCGGTTTGATAATTATAACTTAGTATATAATTGTATTAAAATCTCTCTTTATAGCAGGATACGCTTATAAATAACTTCCTTGCTTGAATGCTGGAAAAAGGAAGCACTTTTTACTGTTATATATTATTTGTTCCGTTGTAAGATTGTAGAAACGAACAGAGCACGTACTTTTACACATTTTGAACCACTAGAGATAAATGGCTATGTATGTATAATACATATAAAATTTTATAATGTACAAACAAGTAAATATCTATTCATATAATCCGCCTTTTGAATACGTCTTTGAGAGAAACATTAGATAGATACGGAAATACGTGTACAAATATTCCACCATTGTTCACATCTAAATACCTATAAATATATATACGTATTGTAAGAGAAATACCAGAGTTGTCAACCATAACATTGTTTACTGTTCATATATTACATAATAATCAGTTTCATGGGCGAAACCTTGTCATATTTTCTGATCTAGGATCACTCAAAATGTCTTGTTAAACATTTGAAGAAAGTATGTACTTAACCAAATGACTCTATTGTATTAAAATTATAGGTCAAATTATGTTGAGAATACATTTATGTTTCTTTTCTTTTGAATGAAACGGACAATAAGATTTTATACTGGTTGTTGATCAATATAATATATAAATTGTCATGTTTTTTAATGCATAAAAAATGTGGTTAATGTGTAGGTAGGTACATTTAGAAAAACTGAGAAAACGAATAAAAATTTTTAAATTCCGAAAATTTTACAATAAATCTTAACGTAGGTGGTATCTTGATGTAATATAATCTTAAAAATGAAAATAGTTCGTTTTAAGATTAACTGCGCGAACGCTAGAACGCCAGGTATTATATTTTTAAGGATTTTTAGAAACTGTGAAGTATTTGAGATAACTTACCAGATTACTCAACATATCTGCAATTTCTGAGATTTTGAGATAGTGATAATGTTTTAGAAGTCTAAGATTCGTACAGATGCTTCACAAGAACTCACTAAAATATATTCAGGAATCGCGAATGCATATAAAATTATAATTAAGTTGGTTAAATTAGTAAACGTCCGTCATATGAAATTGCTGATAAGATGTGATATTCGGTAAAGTTAGTATGATAGTGGATGATCCCTTTCTTGCTAACTCATCGGCTTTTTCATTTCCCTCGATTGCCGAATATCCGGACACCCACAGCAAAGTGACTTTATTGCGGTCTGCCAGGCAATTCAGCTTTCGAATACATTCCCAAAAGTAGACTTGATTGTATTTTGAGGTTCACTAATGCCCACAGTGTTGTCTGGCTGTGTTGTTTTTACAAGCCCTCTGAGAGATTTCATTAGCACAATACAATATAGCATATGTCTTTCCCTGAAAAAAGGTGGCATATTTTGCTAGTGGAAAAATGATCATGGTATTTCTACCTTGCTACACTATGCAGAGATCAGCTCCAGTTCCGTTTTCTACTTTTGATCTGTCTGGAAACCAGATCAATTCCCCGAACCTGTCTCTGTAGCTAGATTAATTCCAGCTAATCCGATCCGTGATTTGCATATTAAATTTTCTGTTAAATTTCACTGCCAAAAGGATACCTTCTACATGATGTACAACAATGATGGCCCATTCTTGCTTCATCATTATCACCAGGTGGAGAGGAGGAAGCTATAGTAGGCATTTCATTGCGCCTGTTATTTCTAAACACACAATCTCTATATCTCGCTAAGTTTAGTTATAGCAATCTTTCTCCATCCATGATATTAGAGAAGGATAAGTGATCAAAGGCCTGATCCCTATGATGTATGTCCAGTACATCATATTTGGTCTTAATCCCCATGTTTTCCCGTGAGCTCTTCTAACTAACATATGTAAGTGTTGTCTCCGCTTTGTTTTTAATCCTCTTAAGGTGTCGATTCCAAATGAACTTACAGTTAAGAATAATGCCGAGATATTTCACTTTCTCTGACGGTTTTCGTTCAAATGTCAATTCGGATTTTTGCAGCTTCTTTCATCAATCCTTTTATTCCTCGATGCTTTCGAGATTGATGCTATGGAATTATTGTTAAATACTCCCTCTATATGTCCGGGAAAGTACATAAAAGTACCTCCTTCGCTTGCAGAGCATACTCAGTCCTTTGTACGAGCTCATGCAAGGCTGTCTTTGTAGATTTGCCTACTTGATATGTATATTTGTCTTGTAGTGGCCGATACGGTAATAGATAATCCCTTATGTATCTATCTGCATTGAAAAACCCATTTGGTTGATTCAACCAAATTTTAGTTGTATTGACTAAAATCTTTGTTTAAATATGGGCAAACAAATAATTTTGTTAATAAAATTTCTTTGTTTTAACAATATCTTTAATAGAATTAAACAAATAAAATATTTTGCTCAAATAAAATCTTTGTAATACTTAAAATAACTAGTTAGTTCATTGAAATAATGAGATATATATGTTTAGTTCAAATGAAATTTTGATTATTGATCAAGTAGAATATTTACTTCAAACAATAAATTTTATTGACTCAAATAGAAATAACACACAGAAGAACAAAGCATTTTGTTGAAACAATTAGCTTATTTGAAATACATATTTTTTATAGTAACAAAATTTTTGTTTTAAGTAAAATATATATTGCGCTTCACTTTACTAAATATTTAATTGAGGTTACTGTGTTCCTGTTTTATTTTCAAACAATAATTTTGTCAGAATTACCTTATATTTGTTACGACAGCTCTTTAATTCCTTAATCAAATTTAATATCAACTCTTACCACAAATTTTCACTATTCAATACCGAATAGTGAAGTTTTGTGGTAAAAGTATGAAGAGTAAATCATGCAGTAAGGTGTTTTGAAGTACTTAGTGTAACTACCATAGTTTTTGAGTACTTGTGTGAAACTGAATATACCTACATATATTATGTACGATATCGATTTTCAATCCAATTAAGTAGATACTTGATGTAATCAGTTATAGATGCCAAATTTAATAAACAATAAAACGAAATCTGCGGGTATCCTCTTATACGTAGGCACACAAATATAGATGCTAGAGAAGATATGAATGTGCAAAGAATTTCTACTCCTAAACTATATGGGTGAGGTGACAAATTTAAAAAAATCACTTGAATCCATTTCAACGTGAATTATAGGAAATAATAAAAGTGGTTTGCTAAAATAATTTCTATGTAAAATAAACCGTATCATAAACAGAATGTTGAAATGCTACGTCTTACATGTCTAGTCTAGTGTGTATTCTGACAATATTTATGTTAGTATGTGGGTATGATGCATATAATTTGGCTGAACACTAAATAGTACATGTTTTAAAGTCTAATACATTAGCATAGGGTATAAGGTAAATTTATGGAACATAAAATATTCAACATTTGTATTTAATTTATTCCAAAAATATTTTTTTACATATTTTAAATCCCAAGTTTTAATTAACTTAAATTCATGCATTTCTAATTGTAATTGTACCTTATCCGCTAAAAGTACCTACTCGTCTTGTATATATTATAGTAACAGTACTTTATTTTTCAACAGGTGATTGACCCAAATACAGAAAAATGTACATAAATATTAGTGTTGTAAATATTCGGATGCTTTCAATAATCGGAAGGCTAGGATATTGGGAATAATATTCCGATTCCATTCCACCCGACATACTTGTACATATTCGGATAATTTCAATTGGAATAATTAAAAATAATAAAAATAGACATTGTGGAAGAGCTAAAAAAAAGGTTGCTTTATAGACATCGTGGGAGGACTAATTACTAAAAATCAATCCAAATCGGAATCATCCGATTCCGAATCGGATTCTAGGAATCATCCGAATATATCAATAATGGAATCAACGAATATTTTAATTCGGAAACTCACAACACTAATATAAATTAAAAATGAATAAAACTAAAAAAAAAAATACTACTACAAAATGAGAATTGCGTAAGCAAAGAAAACTAGCTAAATTTTCTTCGATTGTCCGTTGTCGTTCTTTGTTTTTGTTTTAAATACACCATTCTGAACGATTTTATTCAGGATTATCTGCTGTGTTTCAGTGCTCCAATGATTTCTTACACTATTATCATCGTCTCATATTAAATGTTGCATGTTCATCGGTAGTCCACGGTCTCCACATGTTCTTATTTCACAAAATTAAATATCCACACTAGTCACAACTGTCTTTCAACTATAATTTCTTATTTATTACCTTCTTATATATGTTTATTTGTATAAATTAGTTAATCCCAAGTCTGCAATAATTCAGAAATATTAGCCATCACTACAAAAGACACTAAACGCATACACTCAATAAGACTAATTTACGGTGAATGAAATAAAATAATGCTAGTCCCTGCATGTTAGAAGCGGGTGATGGGGAGACACAGGTGGCCATTCGCTATTTTATTGGATACAAATAAATTTTGAACCCCAACCAACTGTATATTTCGCCCAAATATATAGTTATTCCCCCGAAGTAACAAATTTGTTTGAGTTAACAAAGTACCGATGTCTCAACAATGTGAAAGTAATTGAACCAATCCAACAGTTTTACAAACTTGAACTATATTATTGTGTTAAGACCATATTGCACTATATAATTTGTTTGAATATATTAAGTTTTCTAACCAAATATTTTGTTTCAGTCAATAGTGTACATTTGTTGCACAGAAAACATGCTTTCGCTGCCACAATTGATGTGTTATTTCTGCTTCCACGTACAAGCAGAGCTTCCAGTAGATAATAACGCCGTATTAGATAGTCTTACACATTTTATAGATATGCCAGCTTAAATACACTATCACCACTACAAAAGTGCCATTACATCATTAGAGCATCATCGGGGATTTATTTTAAAACAAGATGGTGCTTTGTGTGCTGGAAGCTTCATCAAATTCGTCTGTACTTCGTATAGCACTGTACGGTACTAGAGCTTTGGCCACAAATTACTTCTTCTTCTAAATGGGGCGCCTTGCACATAAACGTGGGTTTGTGTATAATCACGCGGACCTCCTTTTCTGGAGTTTACTCGTTTTCTAGCGTAAGTCGTAAAGTTCCTAGTTAACACTGGCGTGTAAAACGAAATGTAAATTTCATTTTGATCTTGTTTCTGTACAGTTTCGAGCACAATTACCGCTTGTTTATCACGCTTTATATCGTATCGAGACTGGACAGTTCTGGGAATGTAAATTGGAGGAAAATTCGTTTTTATCGAGATCGAATGTGGATATAATCGTACGATGGTACTTTAGGAATGATGTGGAGCATGTACTCAGCAGAAAAATGTAAATTTTAGGCGTAGTTAATGTTTAATATTCTATTTTTATAACAGTCGTGGATATCTCAGATTTCAAAGTCGTATGGATTCTTGTTAGTTTTTTTTATTACAATTCTCGAACAGCACCTTTACTAGAATTGCTTACAGTTTAAATGTATAGGGCGTGTCGGAACTCCAAACTGTCAGAGTCGAATTGCGTTAGAAAATCAGTTTTGACAATCTTGATAAATATATGGCCAAACACAAGGTGCAGGCTAATTATTTTAGAGAAAAACTAAGAATAGGGGAGAGGGTACCCTATATTTCACAAGTTATTAGCAAATCTGGACAAGAGCAAAGTGGCTGTTTGGTACAAAACGGTGTTGCATAATTCAAACATTAAAGATTCAAAAATGGTAATAATGATTAACATGTCATTGATTGATCTATGTACATTGTCCAACAAAATTAATCTCGTCCTGCATAGCGCAGTAACTATCAAAACTGCTCATCATTTGACCAGGCGCGCGTTCTGCTGCGATCGGTTTATGCAGGTAGGAGGCACATTGGGATACATACATGTAAAACACTTGGCAATTATAAAAATCATATAGGAAAATACAAAAAATCGCTGTGGACAACGATATTAATTTTGTCGGCAGTGTACATAATGAATGAGTAGCACATATCCAGGTCACTTAAAACATATACATAAATTAACAATAGCTATAAATATACTTCTTTTGGAGAAACCCTTGAGTACATAATGAATGATAAATTAGTAAAATGGTTAATAATATACAATACTATATGCTACCGGCAGAGCACTGATATTGCCGCGGAAAACTTTTTATCGGTAATATATTACTGCTGAGATAATTAACTATTTTCTTTAAGTCTTTTTATTAATTTATCAAAGGTATTTGACCATATAAGCCATAAGTACATTCTACATAAACTGTGGCGTTAAAAGAATTAAAAGAAAAGCATATAGTTAGTTCCAGTCTTATTTATTAAACAGATATCACAAAACACGTTATGCATATAGTTGGTTCCAGTCTTATTTATTAAACAGATATGACAAAACACGTTATTGTGGTACGAATCTCAGAAAATTGAGTTGCAATTTGGAATTCCACAAGGATCATCCTTATGCCCAATTTATTATCTATATTACAGACCTCTTAGTACCTTTGCATAATAATAATCCCCAATTTGTTAACTACACTGAAACAAAAATGGGTCGTAAAACAATGAAAGAAATCATTGTCCACATGAAATAATGTATTAAAATTGGTCCAAAGAACAAGTTTATCAAATCAATAAAAATGATTTTATTAAATTAATACCGTCGGAGTTTACTGAGTAGTAAACCATTCATTCAAAATGGAATGGTAGCTTCATTCGCTCCATGAAATATGTTATTGTTGTAACGAACACCAGTTTTGCTTTAAGAACTGTGTTTGGTTTACTGAATGACTGTGAGTTATCAATTTTATGTGTAAACTCTAGTAGATGAATGAAGACAGGCATCAATAAAATGAGCAGGATTTGTTGATATGCTAATCGCAAATGGTTGGCTTATTGCATGTTATTCATAACCCTAATAAATCTAATAAATTTTATTTTATTAACTTAATTCATTGATGCAATAATCACATTGCATTTACTCAATTCACTAAGTGAAAACCATTAAAATGCCACCATGCAAGCAGAAAAGGGAATAGGAATGTGAGTTTCTGCCTACCAAGTGTGTTTAGCATTCCTCCAAGAGCAAATACATATTCTTCAGAGTCGTCTCTCTGCGTTATTTTCGATTTCCTCGTATGAGATTATGAGTTTAAATGACAGCCACTTGAGAAAACGTCGCTGAACTTTTTCAAGTGATAGTTACAGGTAGACATAGTGGGGAGACCATACTTAAGAGGCATACTCCAACTTGCTCACAACAACACTAAAGTATAATATTCTTAGTAATTGAGTATTCTGGAAAGATTTGCAGGAACGGATGAGAAATTCCAGTGTTTTAGATGCTGACAAGCAAAGGTCAGTGATGTGTGGGGCAAAGTTCATTGAATAGTCAAACAATACACCAAGATCTTGCACGGATGTAATACAACATTGCTCAACGAGTAGGTGGAAGGAATTTATTAATATTTAACTTTAAATTGTGTTTAGTACACCAATCAACCATATAATCGATATCACTTTGTAAACTCACAACATCAGCTAAGTTCGCAATGGAAGTATAAATTTTGAGGTCGTCAGCATAAGCAAGAACTGGACAAGAGAAATCCTGTAATAAATCGTTGACGTACAAGATAAAAAGCAATGGTCCTAGATTAGATCCCTGTGGAACACCTGAAGATGGAAAAAATTCATTAGACTTGAAACCATTATAATGTACATAGTTAGATCTATCACTTAAATAGGATTCTATTAAATGTAGCAGAGAAGTAGTAAAGCCAAAGCCCCATAATTTCTCAAGCAAAATGCACTGGTTTATGCTATCAAAAGCGCTACTAAAATCTGTATACACCACGTCAACCTGTCTGTCCGTCCAGCTCCCTACAAATAAACTGCGGAATATTGACCAAATTACTAACTGTTGACCGCCCGCGAACAAAACCGTGCTGATGAGATGAGATAAAACCTTTAAGAGGCTCATATAAATGACGAAATAAAAAAAATTCATAAACGAAATTAATTAACTAACGCTAATTAATAATTACGTTTTAATGTGATCTCATTATTAATTAGCGTTGGATAATTAACGCATATATAGTGGCTTAAAGTCGTCCTACAATTATTGTTATCCTTTATAGCAGTGGTTCTCAAACTGTGGTGCGCGAAAATTTTTAGGGGGTACGCGGCCGGCCAACAATAAAATAAAACAACCCGGGACACGTATGGACACGTTGACGTGCGCGCGCCACTAAGGGCTTAGTCATCAGAGTTGGGCTGTGTGGCCGGCCAATGAATTTTACAATAAAAATTAACAATGGATAAATGGCTCCTAAAGAAAAGGCCTCATAAAGATCTGCATCAAAATTCTGGGCCATCAACTTCACAAAATGAAAGTAGACCTGTCTTGTTACTAATGAGCAGCTCAAGGAAAAAATAAAAACACCCGAAAAACTGGCAAATGAATATAAAAGTAAAAAGAGAAACTATGACGAGTTGTACTTAAAATTAGGTTTTACTTGGACTGGAAGCTCAGACGAGCCTAATCCACAATGCGTTGTTTGTTCAGAAATTTTATCAAACAATTCTATGAAACCTTCTCTTTTAAAACGCCATTTTGAAAGCAAACATGAGAACTTAGTCAAAAAGGAGTTACGGTACTTTGAACGTCTTTTGGAAGATTTGAAAAGTAGAAAAACACGATAAAACACTTTTCTGGTGCAGAACAAAATGAAAGTGCTCTAAAAGCTTCTTACAAAGTTAGTCATTTAATTGCGAAGTCTGGTAAAAACCATACTATTGGCGAAAACCTACTCCTCCCTGCCGCAGCAGAAATTGTTTCTTGTATGTTTGGAGAGAACGAGGCAAAAAGAATTACAGCAATTCCATTATCAAATGATACAGTTTCAAGGAGAATTAGTGATATGGCGTATGACACAATAGAACAACTTGTTGGAGCAATTCGAGCTAGTCCTTGCTTTGGTATACAACTCGATGAAACACGGATGTCGCTGGCCTAGCCCAACTGATCGTTTTTGTACGTGGCATTTTTCAAGATGAAATATTTGAAGATATTTTATTTGTAAGACACTTAAAACATCGACAAAAGGTGAAGATATTTTCAATTTGTTAGATTCTTTTTTTCCGAAAACCAGCTCGAGTGGAAAAACTGTGTGTCAGTGTGTATGGATGGTGCTAAGGCTATGAGCGGTCACATCACAGGGCTGGTAGGCCATATTAAAACGGTTTCAACTGAGTGTAAGTTCACTCATTGTGTCCTTCACCGAGAGGCTTTGGTGGCTAAGCACCTCCCTGATGAACTTAAAGATGTCCTTGATCAGAGTGTGAAAATTGTGAACTTCATAAAAACTAGGCCCCTAAAATCTCGTTACTTTAAAATTCTATGCCAGGATATGGGGAGCCTCCATGAGAACTTATTGCTACATACTGAGGTATGATGGCTTTCTCGGGGAAATGTTTCGTCCCGTGTATTTGAACCCCACAAAGAATTACATATTTTTTTTGCCGAACACAAATCCCATCTGTCTTCTGTATTTACTGATTTTGATTGGCTTTTGAAGTTGGCTTATTTAAGTGATATTTTTGGAAAATTCAACATCTGGAATTTATCCATGCAAGGCAGTGTTTCTGGATATTTTAATATAGAAAAGAAAACTGATGCAATGGTAAAAAAGATCATTCTCTGGGAAAAACAAATAGAAAATAACAACTGCGAGCCGTTTGAAAGATTACTTACATTTTTGCAAGATAATGAGAAAAACATATCTGATTTCACTGAACTCAAGATTCAAATGAGCCAGCATTTGAATGCATTGAAGATCCGCATAAGAGAGTACTTTCCACCTTTGGAGAAACAGTATAACTGGATACGTGACCCCTTTAATGCTGATGCTATGGACACTAACCTGACTATCTTTCAAAAGGAACACCTCATTGAAGTATCATGTGATCCACGTTGAAAAACAAATATTTGACTGCTGGTACTACATTGTTAGATTTCTGGATCGGTATTGGGAAGGAATACAAAGAACTGTCAAGCACTGCTGTTAAATTTCTTGTTGGGTTTTCCACCACTTATTTATGTGAAAAGGGTTTCTCAAGTTTAACCTATCTTAAAAATAAATCAAGAAACAAATTAAATGTTGAAGATGATTTAAGATTGTATTTAACCAAGTTAAAACCCAATTTTGATAAACTGTGCAAAGGGAAACAAGCTCACCCTTCTCACTAATCTCTTTGAAAGTAAGCGCTTTTTGTTCTTTAAATTTTGTGTGTGTTTGTTTTTAATGTAATAAAAATGTTTGTAAACAATATCTCTTTGTTTTTATTTAAACATCATGCGTAATTCAGTTTCAAAGGTTAACACTGTACTTCTATGCTACATAGAAGGCTTTAAGATTTGTTTAATATTTTAATTATAGTTTACTTAGTACCGGTAACTGAGAAGGGGTACCTAAAATGTTTTGTGGGTAAAAAGGGGTACAGTGTCTAAATAAGTTTGAGAACCACTGCTTTATAGATACATATTGTGGTTTCAGATCCACAATTTAGCAAATATCTTCACGTTAATAATGAGATTTCCATCTTAAATTCTCATTCAATTGCTCTTCCACTTATTAAGTATATATACGAATTTCTCGGTATAATACATTCGGTTGACATTTCTCTTACATGAAAAAAAAATGTTGTACATTGCAATTGCAGTTACAACAATAGCAACTTTATAACAGCAAATTCAATATATATTTAATACTACCAGTTTTCTCCGTGTACCACTTAATCATCAAAGTTTTAATTTCTCATAATTATTTTTAATACCTAATGTTAAATAAAAACTTCAATTGTTCGGGCATACGGTATATAATTTTGTTTACATTAATAACGTTACGTTTCGGATTCTCTTACATTAATCCATTTTCAAATTATTTTCTTAAATTCCTCCCTCTTGGCCAATTACATATCTCATAGTCCTGGGTAATTCCAATTAAAACATGTAAATTATTTAAACTAGTGAAAAACTAGTGTGTCATTTGGGAACATTTTTTTTAAAACTTTTTATTTCAATAACAATTTAAAACTCGCGTCGAACATCAAACATATTAACTTGAACAACCACACACAAAAGAATTGTGCCAGAGGAAGAATTTAAGAAAATAGTTTGAAAATGGATTAATGTAAGAGAATCCGAAACGTAACGTTATTAATGTAAACAAAATTATATACCGTATGCCCGAACAATTGAAGTTTTTATTTAAGATTTAACACGGTAAAATAAATCGAAGGAAAAGAATCAATTTTATTCTTTTTCAAAAACAACATACCTAATGTTAAATATTGTCTATAAAAGCCTTTAGCTTAATTATGTAACTTCCATAATAAACATAAGAAGTAAGGTACCTATACAACATTTTGAGTTCCGTGTCAGAAATTCCTTACCAGTTGTACGTACGCTCGTTATTAAGTTCGGCTCACACTTTTGATTGAGCCCCCTTTAAGCGGCCGATGACGATAGATTAACGAGCGTTGTTAAGTTAAACCGACCGATATAAATCGAAATAATAGTCGCTTTAGGTTAAATGACCCCCGAAATAAGTTCACAATTGCCTTGCCTTGACGTCGGGGTGTAAAAATAACGCACGGCGTCCATTAGATTTACCGGCATCGGGATTATTTTCGTTCGGTTTTTAATTTAAATGCGTCGGTATGCGCTTATAGACACACACACACACACACACACACACGACACAGCGTGATCTCGTTTACGACATTCGTGTGAAACGTACACTTAATTTTGGGTGTCGAGTTCCGCGTTAATTTATTTTAAAGTGGCGATGCGGTATTTTTGGAAACCTATACGTTTTACGTCGCGATGCATGGGTTTTGAATCCAACACTTGTCGGGTCGTTACATTAAAAGGGATAAGCATATAATTTTGAATGGATGAAGGTTTGTTTTTCTCTAACACATTCGTTCCGTGAAGTCTTAGGGGATAATCTATGCTTGACAATAATTCGTCAGTATTTTTACATATAGTGTTTAGTAGTATTGGGTAAAAATCAATTCCAATTAACAACTAACTATTACAACAATTAGTTACAATATATTTAGACAATTCATCTACAGAATAGAGGTATTATCTGCATAACCAAAAATGTTTGTTAAGATATTTTGTTTCGATAAATCAGTTATACAGGGTGATTCTCAATATATGCGACAAACTTTAAGAGCTGATTCCTGAGGTTATTTTGATCATAAAAGTTCATATGAGTATATGTCCAAAACGGTTTGGTTTTAAAGTTATTGAATGTTTAACAATAAATTTTGAACTATGACTAACACGATATAATATCACAGCTGGTTCTTCAAAAACTATTGTGTTGAGAGGGAACTGTTTATTTGTCATTTCAATATTTGTCAATAGTTGTCAGAGTATTCATTCAGTTTATTGCCAGTTTCTGTTTTCTAAAATGAATTACACGAATGCTGAAATGTGTGATATGCATTTCGTTTATGGTTTTGCCAATGGAAATTCGCGTGCTGCTAGACGTCTTTATGAAGAACGATACTCGAACCGTATCATCCCGCATCATTCAATATTTGTCCGTCTTCACCAACGTCTTAGTGAAACGGGAAATTTTAAAAAAACGGACTACTGATAACGGGCACCCATCTACAGTGAGAACTCCACAAGTTGAAGAAATGGTACTAAATGAAATTGAGGAACATCTTAATACAAGCACCAGAAAAATTGCGTTTGCTTTAAACATTAGTCAGGCGACAGTTTGGAGAATATTGAAAGATCAACTGTTGTATCCATATCACATTCAACGGGTGCAGGCACTTTTGCCGGCAAATTTTCCGCAAAGAGTGGCTTTTGTCAATGGATGCAACACAAAATCGCACAAAATCCTGACTATTTGGCTCAAATATTCTTCATCGACGAGGCTACTTTCTCTAGAAACGCGATTATTAATTTTCATAATAATCACATATGGGCCGAAGAAAATTCGCACGAATTAGTGAATGCCCGTCATCAACATCAATTCTCTGTCAATGTTTGGGCCGGAATTGTTGGAGATCACTTGATAGATCCACATTTTTTACCGATGCGGTTAAATGGCGAGGTATATCGCAATTTTCTTGAAGAGGAGCTACCGCTACTGCTGGAAGAAGTTCCATTGCAATTAAGATTACAAATGTATTTTATGCATGACGGTGCTCCAGCGCATTTTAGTTTAGTTGCTCGCGAGTTTTTGGACAATACGTATCCAGATCGGTGGATAGGACGGGGAGGTCCACAACCGTAGCCTCCTCGGTCTCCAGACTTAAATTCTTTGGACGTTTTTCTGTGGGGTCACCTTAAATCATTAATTTATACGACTCCCATTGAAAATGTCGATGAACTGAGCAATCGTATTATTGCAGCTTTTCAAACAATTCGAAATACCCCTGGTATTTTAGACTGGACTCGCCAGTCAATACAACGGAGGATAGAAGCTTGTATTGCAGTTGGGGGCGGTCATTGTCAACAGTTAGTATAAGTTAATTTTGTTATACTAATTATTTTGTTAATTTATAATAAAAACATTAATTATGTTAACTTACTATTAAACATTGTACAACTTTAGAACTAAGCGATTTTGGACATATGTTCTTATGAACTTTTATGATCAAAATAACCCCAGGAATCAGCGCTTAAAGTTTGTCGCATATATTGAGAATCACCCTGATATATGTATATACAGGTGTCCCACTGAACTGGGACATTAGATTTTTTTGAACTTCTAGTTGGAATTTGATTTTGAAACTTGCAGTGTACTCATGGCCGGCTGTGGTCTACTTAAGGAAAATATTTTCAACTTTATGGCACTTTCGGTATACAGGGTGTTGATATCAACTTTCTTATTTTAAATGGAATGGTATAATTTTGATAGCTCTAATGAATTTTGAGAGTTATTTACTACTAGTTTATATGAAGGTTCCGTATCCCTAAACTCGACCGTTTTTGAGATATTTTCATTTTCGTTGATTTTTTGACATTTGCACTCTTTCAAATAAAATCAAATATCTCATGAGATAGCAGATATTTAGTGGTTCTACTAAAGTCGATGTAAAAACAAGGACGTAGCCATAAGATGTTATAGCAATAATCACTGAATCACATACAGGGTGTTCAGAAACGCCCCTCCAATGTGAATATCTTTAAGCTAACAAAACTTCTTTCTTTCAAATAGAACATGGTATTTTTTACTACAGCATTGAATGCAGCGCAAAATTATACATCGATTGATATTAGGGTTTGTAATACCTATTTTTACTAGTTTTTGAAATATCAGCATTTCTTCCAAAAAATTGCTAAAAATATGCCTAAATTCCAAGTTTCAACCAAATAAAATGAGTTTTTTCCTACAAAACACTTTGTACATTATTTGTCTAATCTATCTAAATATCTATGCTTCAGATATCCGATGTTCACTAGTTTCTTACTAATAGTAATGTCTTTAAGTCATAGAGAACGTACATTAATTATTGGATAGTAGTAGGCCATGAGATGTGCTAACAAACAAGTGATATCCATTGTTGGTAATTTACCAAATTGCGGAGTCCTAATGCTGTCAACTCCTTCACACATTTTCTTCAAACATCCGATTCGATTTACAACGAAAGAAATAAGAAAAATATTGAAAGTAACATATACAAATAACATTTTAGACTTATTCTATATTCATGAAGAATGTAACAATGATTAGATACCAACACTTATTTGCAATGAATAAAAACCTCAAAAAAAAATACAAAGGGAAATTAAAGCAGATATCCTAAATACACCCATAATATTTCAAATATTGTTCACTTACTAGACCAGGTATTTTCTTGTAGGGGAACCGTCTGCCATGGAGTCTCCGAAAACAATGCAGCCTCTTGGCTTTTTGTATTAACTAGGTATTAAGCGATACAGACAGATAACATAAATCAGAACAAACTATTAAGTTTTCGAAAATGTGCAATATAAGTGTTCTTTTAGAATAATAGTTTCTTAGTTTTTTTTTTTTTAATTTGACTTATTTTCGATGTATTTAATAAGCAGGTAAAAATATTAACATGTAATTTGCTGTCACATAATAATTATGGCTTATTAATATCTTATAATTACAATTACTTTGGCTTTTGGCTTTGGGTAAGCAACGTCTTGCATTGAATTATTTGTTGTCAAGTAGGTAATTTTTTTTTTTTTTTGTACTTTCAAGCTTTAGTTGCTAGAAGACTAGTAGGTATAAAAAATCTGACATTTATAAACGTGAAATCTACAAGGCGGCGTATTTGTATGATTTTGTAAACATGTTCGCCTGTAAAAAGTGCGGTTTTCGGAAAAGGCAAAAGCCCTAGTAAAGTAATAATTCTTCTCAGCAGTGTTTTTAGCACGTGCGATTATCTTTATAAATGTATCTTTGTATATTAGGAACCGAGTTCAAATATAAAAATACTTTTTAATACTTTTTAAATGCAGTCATTGTTTGGTATAAAAAATAATATATTATCTAGGGCTTCAGTACAAAATATCAAACATTCTCCAATGTTTTTGTAAATTGACATCTGCTTGTTAGAGCCAAACGAAAATTAAATTTAGATGGTTACAAAATATATTAAGTTTAACTTGAAATTTAGTAGTGGCTATAACATACATATTTTTTAGCAGAAGAACCTTACACCAGATAAATATGCTAAAAATTAATTATTAGGTAATTATTAAAGTAAATTATTGCAGCTTAACTTCGTCATGAATAGGGATAGAAGACACAACACTTCTACCCCTATTCACTCAGGGATTCTTTTACCAAATCTTCTAATGATAAGGCAAAATGTAGATTTTGCAGCAGTGCGTTTTCCGTAAAGAGCGCCTCTACTGCTAATTTACTACGACATATGGGTCAAAAACATCTTACAGTCAATTTAGACCGATGTAGGACAAGCACAGAATTAGCCACAGCTAATTCATCTACACCAGGACTAGAAAAAAACACTCCTGAAAACGAGAATAATATAAATATCACTACTTCCGTTAGTTATCCAGCGACTGTATTTGCCAAACGTCACTGTAAACAGCAAAGCATTAGCGAACATGTCAATAGACCATTGTCTTAAAAAAAAGTTGAAATAGATATGCAAGTGGTGAAAATGATCGCAGCCGAGTTCCAACCCTTCAGTATGGTAGAAAATCTACAATTTCGAAAACTAATAGGTACAAATACTTAATGGATCGTACACACTACCTTCTAGAAAAACAATATCCAACGTCCTAATTCCTCAGCTGTACCAGACGGTAAACGAATAAGCTCGAAAAGATTTAAATGCGGCCACTGGACTAGCAATAACTACTGACGGATGGACTTCCATAACTAATGAAAGTTATATCGCTCTCACTGCTCATTTTAAAATAGTCATAATAAAGTCATATTTACTGGATTGTTTCGCTTATACAGAAAAACATACCGCCGAGAATTTATCAATTCAAATGAAAAGAATTTTTCAGGAATGGGATGTCTTGAATAAGGTTGTAACAGTGGTCACACTTAACGCTGCTAATATTAAGGGAGCTGTTCTTAGAGGCGGATGGAAACACATCCCATGCTTTCCGCACACCTTAAACCTAATTGTACAAGCGGGTTTAAAAGAGTGAGATAGATAGTAGAGAAGTGCATACCAGTCAAAGCAATAGTAACGTTTTTTTAAAAAAGTGCCCAAGGATTATCAAAATTAAAAGAAGTAGAAAAGCAATTGGGTTTTCCAGAACTAAGCTTAAAACAAGACGTTCCAACTAGATGGTACTTGACGTACATAATATTTGAGAGGATCTTGAGAATAAGGGAACCACTTGTATCCACCATAGCTATTCTTAATTCTGATCTAGACCACTTAATCGCAAAGGAATGGAATTTAATTTCATGTGCTTGCAAGGTTTTAAAGTATTTTAATGAAATAATCATAGAAATTAGTGCCGACAAAAATGTTACAATTTCTAAATTAATTTATTATTTTAAGCAATTTAGTATTACAATATTGTCAAAACCTTCAAAATGATGAAGATGTGCCAAAAGAATTTAAGAATATGTTGCGTGTCATTATAGATCAGATATCTACGAGATTTAAGGGTATTGAAGAAAATATATTGGTCATTGACGCCACATTCTTAGATCCACGCTTCAAAAAGGAAGGTTTCCAAACAGAAACAGCATATGAGAATTCCGAAGCATCGATCATCGAGCAGGACAGTACTATAATTGTGGAAAATATGATAAAAGTACAGCTCATTTAGTAGAGAGTCGAAGCTCAGATACTGTTTGCCAAGTGGAGATAAATAGATATATAGATGAACCTCTTTTAAGTCGAACTGAAAATCCTTTGCTTTGGTGGAAAAATAAAAAATCAATATATCCAACATTATTTGATTTAATGAGAAAGAGATTATCTATACCCGCTACATCCGTACCATGCGAGCGTATTTTTTCAAAAAGTGGACAAATAGTGATAGATAAACGGTCAAGAATAAATTCAAAGACGGTGTATCTGTTTTTTCTTAATTTTAATATAAAAGATTGAATGTCTGCTAATATCTTATATTTATGTATATTATTTATGTATATGCCTGTATTCACAATTTTGTGTTTAACCTTTGATGAAATTTTGAGGTTTTCCTTTTGTTATTAACAAATAATAAAACAAAGTAATCCATTATTGCTTCACTTTGTTTCATTTTACGTTTTTTTTGCAAGATCCTTAGAATAAAGTGCAAAATGTGATTAGAATTCTAATCACAAAGAGTCATGAATCATCACAAATCTATATGAACTTTTTACAATATTTCGGTATGAATCGTATTACACGAATCTTTAATTTTAGGAGTCATTACAATTCGAATTACTAAAAAGATTCGAATCACCCATCGCTAGTACGATTCACATTATACGAATTTTTAATTTTACGAGTCATTAGGATTCGAATCACTAAAAAGATTCGAATCGCCCATCGCTAGTTAGTACGTTCAATAGCAAAGCTATTATCATCAGCAGAAATACTGAACTGTTCAGTGTCTAGTTTAGTGTTTCTGCTGATGATAAATGCTATTGAAACGTACGCCCAGTTTAGTGCAGTTTGTGGTGAGGGGTCCAGTAGAAGCAGTAGAACAAGTCAGCAAATTCAAGCAAATCGCATGGTTCAATGGGTAAAGGAAGTAGAAGCGCAATGTTTCTAGAGACTGTTCCAAAAGAATACAAAAATGCTAATTTGACGAATAGAGAATATAAACAGTCTTATAACTATGCTGAAACATCCAGGTGAATATTTTATACAAGTCCTACATTTGACGTCAAATAAAACTTGTTTCCCTATGTAAACTTTACAAATTTAAAGTAAAGGTAGCAGTTCTCATAAGTAGGGGGGGCTATGGGCGAACGATATCAGTTCAAGGTCACTCATCCACCAGGTCCCCTCCAACTACACATTCGCGACTTCCAACCCGCGAATTATTTTAATTCGCGGTTTAATTCGCGACCTCCAAGTCGTTTGCGTGAATTACCATCTAGTATTCGCGAGCTTTAATTTAATTTACACTTTTTGATTGTAATAAAGCTTCACCTACGGTGATGACGCCCACTGTAGTCGTATACATGTGGAGAGCTTTTCTTTGGAGGGCGAGGGGTATCACGATATGTAACCCGCGAATCATTTTGATTCGCGAACTTTAATATAATTTACAGTTTTTGCTTGCGATGACGTACACTGTGGTGGAATATGTGGAGAGCTTTTCTTTGGAGGGCAAGGGTATCATAATATGTAACCGCGAATTATTTTAATTCGCGATTTCGCGCTTTTGATCACAATAAAGCTTCACCCAAGGTGATGACGTCCACTACATGTGGAGAGCTTTCATTTGGGACGTAAAGGGGGGCATTACGATATTAATTAGCGGCTCAACACATACCTACAACATATTTTACATACCTATGACGTAGCTGCTTTCTCTGTAGGTTTCACATTCTTTCAAAAATTTAGTTTAATGATTCTGACTAATTACCTCAGTACTTTTGCTAATGATAGAAAATATATTCGCTGTTACTGATTGCTAGAAATTTTTATTTAACTATATGTGTCGTAGTCTCTACTAATAATACCACTCTTATGTAGAAGATATTATTTAAAATACTTTTAAATTAGCATATGTGACGTAGTCTTTGCTAATAATACCATTCTTATGTAGAAGATATTATTTAAAATATTTTTAAATTAGAATATGTGACGTAGTCTTTGCTAATAATACCACTCTGATGTAGAAGATATTATTTAAGAAACTTTTAAATTAGGATATGTGACGTAGTCTTTGCTAATAATACCGCTCTTGTGCAGAACATATTATGACTTTCACATTTTTCAAAGAATTTTGTGGATAGCAACTTTCATTATGACATATGTTGACCATTATCCATCTCAGAAATGTTTAGGGATAATGATTCTGACGTAGTAGCTTTCCTACATTAAATAATAATAGTTAGCTTAATGGTGTAAGCTGAATATAAAACGTATGGAACTCCTCAGATATTCACTCACTCGCTACTTACTTACTGAGAAACTAGTTATAGTATATAGTGTTTCTGTGTAATGGCTACTTTACCAACCCATCTAATAATGAAAGTAGTGATAAGCCGCTCTGTCAGAGGACGAGTTATTTGTGGTCTGCAGGGAGTTGTTCAGGTAAGAATTTTTTTAAATGTATATTTTTTCTCTATCTAATATGAATATTATATGTATAGATACGGGGTAAAACAATTGTCGCGACGAGATGGGAAAATTATAATGAATTTGGAATATTCGCCGCGCAATGAAACCCTGCGGCGAAAAATTTGGTAACTCCCAGTTCACTATCACAGGATGCGGACCCAGAACGTTTGAGGAGTTGGCCCTCTTCGAAGATGTGGCGAAGAGATTCAAATTTAACTTAGACAGGATGAGGAAGAGCCGGTGGCACTTCTGCTCTAAAAGGGCGAAAAAGGAACCACAACCTGCTCCTCCTCCTTCTGTTACTGAAACAGACATTACACAGATCGTCAACCTTTTAGAGGATGATGATGAATTTACGCATGCACAGTTATTTATATGAATGTTGTGCATGCATGTATAAATTCATCATCATCTAAGAGATTGACGATCCGTGTGAGTTTATATATTATATATGTATATATATCTGTATATATTAAATAATGAAAATAAATAAATATCCTAACATAACATTCTTATTGTTCTATTATTTATAAAAATATTTTTAAATTAGATATACTCAACCATTGCTTTCCCTAGACCAATAACTAGTTTTTATGCGTACCTCCCTTTCTTGCTACAATTTCTTGTGATATATAAGAAAGTCTTTCAGTATTCCTCATCATAATTTACTGTGCTAGTGTCAATTTACGTTATAAGAAATATCTTTCAATACTCTTCAATTCTATTTTACCTCACATTATACTACTCGTAAGTATTTTCTTTTACTATTTGCAATTTACCTAGTTTTCTTTAGTTACAAAATATTAAGTCTACACTTCCAACCACTTCAATTTTGGACTTTTAAATGTTTTAGAATGGCGTCTGCTAATAAAACTAATAGTTTGGATTTTCCTATGTCGAATCATCGGATGGCGAGTTAAACAGATCCTAACGAAAACGATGTTTTTAATGGATCAATTCAGAGCTGGCGGAGAATTAAAAACATGTTAGAGTTTTCGTCAGAAATGGCAATGGTTAGCATAGCGGGAGAGGTCCTCATCAAGTTAACAGCGGTGTTTGCGCGAAAGAACAATGTCCGTCAGCGCAAGTGTTTAATCTGGAGATATTTCATATTTGCGAGAAGTACAATGGGTATATGAGGGATTGGAGAGAATATTTCGAATATTATAGGTAGAAATATAAGAAGTATATGTATATAAGAAAGTAATAAATAAATTTGTATTCTGAAAATGTATTTTGTATAAGTTATTATCACAGAATAAAATCTTATAAATTTTAAAGATGTCTTCATTATGGCCCCAAACGTGTTTCAAGACAGACTCGAGCAGTATATAAAACAACTACACAAACTGCTAACTCATATTGAATTATATTCCGTTACAAATAAGTTGCAAATAGTAACAATGGAAGATTCTATGAAAAAAATCAAAATTGCATAAAAAATATTGAAGAAAATTGTGCGAAGGCTGAACACATAAGCGATAATGTTATATCACAACTACCATTGTACGTGCTGCAAAACAAAGTACATCGACTCTCTTTAGAACAAAAATGGTATTCTTATTCCTCAACGAAAGAGGAGCTAAACTTCAAGACTGTCTACCATGCTACACCCATAACCCACAGGAATCGATCATTGGGCGGTCCACCGCAGCCATAAGAACTGTGCAAGATGTAACAAATTCTTTAAAGTTTATATCTCATTAAATAAAACAAAAATATGTGATTTTATCGATTTATTTTGTTAAATAAAAATAAATATTTATTATAAATAAATATTTTAAGAACTACTTATCGAGTAAATAATTTAACATCATTTCCACATTACGCTCTGTACACATACTTAATTTACCTTTAACATGATAAAAAAAAAGCAGAATCACTCTTTACAAATTTGGACATAATTATCGTCCAAAAATCTAATTAACAATACTTAAGTCTACATATTTTCTTAGAAAATCAGCTTTCTGATGACCTTCACATAAATCTTTTCATAAGTTTTACAATTAATATTATTTAAAAATTTTCCCAATAGATCCTAAATCTACATAACTATCACCATAATTAATATTCAAATAGTTTCTCTCCAACCAACGTAATATATATCATCGTTTTAATTTAAACCATTTCTTAAATAAATGTAATGCTCATACAAATAAAGTGTAAACGCAATAAACTTTCAATTCTTGGGAATCTTCTTTTTTCTTCACAAATCGGAAATTGATCGAAAAAATCGTCCCCAGCTTTACATCCTAAACAACGATTTCTGGGCGGTGGTGGACCATCAATGTGATCTGATTGATGAGGTGTATTGTGGTGACGATAACATGGTCTGTATGGTTGCGTTTTTCCTTTTCTTTCGAGGTAAATCATCCCATATCTGTTCAAACATGTCGGACTAATTTGCGTTTCGAATAGTAACATAGGAATGAATTTAATTAGATCCTTGTCCATATCTGTCAACGTACCAGTATCTAAATGTTGAAGTACGAGACCAACCTTTTCAACTACCCTATTTTCAAACCATTTTTTCTTTTTTGCCTTGATTTCTTGGTTTAAGACTTCTCAATCTTTACCTACAGCACTGACACGGAATTAAATAAATGTTATACACCGTCTCCCCACCGGGTAGCCGCCCGTGGGAAGACGGTTTAAGAAAAAAAAATATTATACTCAAATAGTGTGTGTTTTATTTCAAAAAGAAATTATAATAAATTTGTCAACATGATTACAATATATTATTTTTATCATCCAACTGTTGTGTGAATTGTCAAATCCAAGCCACTAACATAAACAATTGTTTCTTTTGGTTCGCAAAACCTTTTCAACGAGATAAACGTCTTCATATATTGTCTTCTGTAATTCCGGCTCGTAAAGAACAGTCATCGAATTGGTCTTCCAATCATATCTCTCTAGAAGATATGTAGCGGGGTTAGTTACTTGCACTTTCGATATTTTAAAAGCTCACAACTCCAATTAGCCAAATATCTTTTCTGAAAAACTCCTTTATACTGCTGATTCGAACAGTAATCGCAAAACTTTAAATTTATTTTTTCCTTTAATTTTAATATTGCTGTAAACAGTAGATAGAAGATATTGCACATCTTTCCTTGTGACGTCACACGGTTTCATTTTAATAGTTCTATGTTTCGTTTCATTGTATTTGTTAGTCACTTGATGTAAAATATGTATCCATTTGCAGAGACCCCTCTAACTGAACGCATTATGCCAATTTATTTTTGATTGTGCGAATCACTCTCCAGCTATTGACGCTTTCTGTAGTACTATATGAAGAATAATAATTTATCCTATGTTTTTCATCAATTGCTCAAACTCTCGATTGTAGAATTCCTTACCCGCGTCTGTTTGCAAATTTTTAGGACAACGTCATCGCTGTAAATATTAGACATCGTATCCCTAACTTCATTAGCGCTTTTGTTTTTCAATGCATATAACCATAAAAACTTTGAAAAGCAGTCGATTACGACTAAAAACGTATTTATTAACTTTATTCTCGCGTTTGTAAGGTAAGAACTCCATTAAATCCGCCTGCCAACAAATCGTCTAAAACCCTTAATGATTACACAAACGTCTCACAAAGTTTCGCCTAGATGGTCGGTGTAGTTCGTTCCCAACGTTCTCTTTACTCATATTATATGACTACTCTACTTTTGAAAGTAAGTTTATACCTTTTTGGTTAATAGTTTTTTGTGTGTCCAGCTCCAATGTAAACTATTTATGCGAGATTCCAATCCGATATCTTAGATTCTAGTCTTTTAACTATGTCCTCCATTTAAAACCTATTTGTTTTCGAGCGTCGCTTAATCTTTCATTTGCTGTGATGGATGAATTTTGATATATAACGTTACATTTACACAATCCTCACCATCAACGGGATCAGCCACATATCTGATACGCTACCCGTTTGCATTAACGTCTTCTTCAGACGTCAGAAAGAAATTCTGGACGACAAACGTTTGAAGCTCCAATTTTTTTATTAGAGTTAAGAAAACGTCCAAACTTATCGATACTCATAGTGAAAATGATTTGTGGTTTTCGTCAACATTTATATTTATTGTACAACACCGCCTCTTTCAATTCTTCTATTATAGACATAATTTCGTTACTGTGGTTGGTAATTCCCCGCTTCGTGGGACGACTTTAGAAGACGAAGACGATCAACTAATATCGTTAATATCATTCCAAATACATACTGATATGGCGCCTCCGATGCAAACATATAACCTTCACCAGAGACGTGTTCTAACAACGGTTTGATTATATTATTATACTTGTAGCTTTTGTTCCCTCTTAGTTGTTGTTCAGGATTGAAATCTCTATGTAGTACATACGTACGTTGTAAGATATCGCAATATGAATTTTCATCCTCCTGAGTGTATACGCCGGATCTTTCTTAAACAACAATTCGTACAAACCCTCTGTACCTTTATACAGTTTATCATTGATTATTATATCACCCCCAGAGAAAACGATGTCGCTATTACCGAATTTAAACGGAAGTTGTATGGGGGTCCATTATTGGGCCAAAAGTAGTGTCTAACGCTTTGCTGCTTCTATCGCGTAAGAGTCTTAGTATATAACTTTTAGGTGGAATTGTTCTTACATTTGGAGGTGTGGTAGATAGCGTTTGTTCTGTGAAAGGAGATGATTGAGTTTGTGTTGTCGTTTTTAACAAAGGTTCCTTTAATCAGAGGTTGCTTAAGAGATTTGACTGTCTCTTTAAGTGTTGAATCCATTCTCTCAACGGTTCAGAAATTGGTTTGAACGTTTATGTAACAATTCATCAGCGTCCGCCCGACCACGTTTAGTTGCATATGTTTCTTGCGTATTGCTCTACTAGCTTTTAGAATTTTCAATTTCAGTTCCCGTACCTCTGGCTTTACTTCCATGTTTATTCTATCAATTGTGATGAACGGTTACCTATTGTATTGGAACAGATACTCAATTGTATTGGAACGGATACCCGTTGTATTAAGCGGATACCCCGTTGTATTAGAACGGCTACCCCGTTTGTATTAGAACGGTACCCCCCGTTGTATTGGAACAGGTACCTCCGTTTGTATTAGAACAGGTACTGTTGTATTGGAAAATCTCTCTGTTACTAAACGATTTCATGGAATATCGAAATCGGTTTAGTAAGAGAGAACATGTTACTGGTTAAGGTATAAAAAACAAATCAATATACGTTGATTTTCTTTTACCTTATGCTCGACATGAGTTAGGCAGTATGACTGAATCAGTGATGCTTAGTTTTGAAGTAATGTGCCAATCAAACGTATATTGATATGGTTATCATGTACAGTGAAATTGTTCTCTCATTACTAAACGATTTGATATCCACTGAAATCGTTTAGTAACAGAGAGATTTTCCAATACAACTATACCTGTTCTAATACAAACGGTACCTGTTCCAATACAACGGGTACCCGTTCTAATACAACGGGTACCCGTTCTAATACAACGGGGTATCCGTTCTAATACAACGGGGTACCCGTTCTAATACAATTGAGTATCTGTTCCAATACAATAGGTAACCGTTCATCACAATTGATAGAATAAACATGGAAGTAAAGCCAGAGGTACGGAACTGAAATTGAAAATTCTAAAAGCTAGTAGAGCAATACGCAAGAAACATATGCAACTAAAACGTGGTCGGGCGGACGATGATGAATTGTTACATAAAACGTTCAAACCAATTTCTGAACCGTTGAGAGATTGGATTCAACACTTAAAGAGACAGTCAAATCTCTTAAGCAACCTCTGATTAAAGAACCTTTGTTAAAAACGACAACACAAACTCAATCATCTCCTTTCACAGAACAAACGCTATCTACCACACCTCCAAATGTAAGAACAATTCCACCTAAAAGTTATATACTAAGACTCTTACGCGATAGAAGCAGCAAAGCGTTAGACACTACTTTTGGCCCAATAATGGACCCCCATACAACTTCGTTTAAAATTGGTAATAGCGACATCGTTTTCTCTGGGGGTGATATAATAATCAATGATAAACTGTATAAAGGTACAGAGGGTTTGTACGAATTGTTGTTTAAGAAAGATCCCGGCGTATACACTCAGGAGGATGAAAATTCATATTGCGATATCTTACAACGTACGTATGTACTACATAGAGATTTCAATCCTGAACAACAACTAAGAGGGAACAAAAGCTACAAGTATAATAATATAATCAAACCGTTGTTAGAACACGTCTCTGTGAAGGTTATATGTTTGCATCGGAGGCGCCATATCAGTATGTATATTGAGATGATATTAACGAATTAGTTATCGTCTTCGTCTTCTAAAGTCGTCCCACGAAGCGGGAATACCAACCACAGTAACGAAATTATGTCTATAATAGAAGAATTGAAAGAGGCGGGTGTTGTACAATAAATATAAATGTTGACGAAAAACACAAATCATTTTCACAATGAGTATCGATAAGTTTGGACGTTTTCTTAACTCTAATAAAACAAATTGGAGCTTCAAACGTTGTCGTCCAGAATTCTTTCTGACGTCTGAAGAAGACGTTAATGCAAACGGGTAGCGTATCAGATATGTGGCTGATCCCGTTGATGGTGAGGATTGTGTAAATGTACGTTATATATCAAAATTCATCCATCACAGCAATGAAAGATTAAGCGACGCTCGAAAACAAATAGGTTTTGAAATGGAGGACATAGTTAAAAGACTAGAATCTAAGATATCGGACTTGGAATCTCGCATAAATAGTTTAACATTGGAGCTGGACACACAAAAAACTATTAACCAAAAAGGTATAAGACTACTTCAAAAGTAGAGTAGTCATATAATATGAGTAAAGAGAACGTTGTGAACGAACTACACCGACCATCTAGGCGAAACTTTGTGAGACGTTGTGTAATCATTAAGGGTTTAGACGATTTGTGGCAGGCGGATTTAATGGAAGTCTTACCTTACAAACGCGAGAATAAAGTTATAAATACGTTTAGTCGTAATCGACTGCTTTTCAAGTTTTTATGGTTATATGCATTGAAAACAAAAGCGCTAATGAAGTTAGGATACGATGTCTAATATTTTACAGCATGGACGTTGTCCTAAAAATTTGCAAACAGACGCGGGTAAGGAATTCTACAATCGAGAGTTTGAGCAATTGATGAAAAAACATAGGATAAATCATTATTCTTCATATAGTACTAAGAAAGCGTCAATAGCTGAGAGAGTGATTCGCACAATCAAAAATAAATTGCATAATGCGTTCAGTTAGAGGGGGTCCTGCAAATGGATACATATTTTACATCAAGTGACTAACAAATACAATGAAACGAAACATAGAACTATTAAAATGAAACCGTGTGACGTCACAAGGAAAGATGTGCAATATCTTCTATCTACTGTTTACAGCAATATTAAAATTAAAGGAAAAAATAAATTTAAAGTTGGCGATACTGTTCGAATCAGCAAGTATAAAGGAGTATTTCAGAAAAGATATATGGCTAATTGGAGTTGTGAGCTTTTTAAAATATCGAAAGTGCAAGTAACTAACCCCGCTACATATCTTCTAGAGGATATGATTGGAAGACCAATTCGAGACTGTTTTTACGAGCCGGAATTACAGAAGACAAAATATGAAGACGTTTATCTCGTTGAAAAGGTGTTGCGAACAAAAAGAAACAATTGTTATGTTAAGTGGCTTGGATTTGACAATTCACACAACAGTTGGATTGATAAAAATAATATATTGTAATCATGTTGACAAATTTATTATAATTTCTTTTTGAAATAAAACACACACATATTTGAGTATAATATTTTTTTTTTTAACCGTCTCCCCACCGGGCGGCTACCGGTGGGGAGACGGTGTATAAATTTATTTAATTCCGTGTCAGTGCTGTAGTAAAGATTGAGAAGTCTTAAACCAAGAAATCAAGGCAAAAAAAGAAAAAATGGTTGAAAATAGGGTAGTTGAAAAGGTTGGTCTCGTACTTCAACATTTAGATACTGGTACGTTGACAGATATGGACAAGGATCTAATTAAATTCATTCCTATGTACCTATTCGAAACGCAAATTAGTCCGACATGTTTGGAACAGATATGGGATGATTTACCTCGAAAGAAAAAGGAAAAACTGCAACCATACAGACCATGTTATCGTCACCACAATACACCTCATCAATCAGATCACATTGATGGTCCACCACCGCCCAGAAATCGTTGTTTAGGATGTAAAGCTGGGGACGATTTTTTCGATCAATTTCGATTTGTTGAGAAAAAGAAGATTCCCAAGAATTGAAAGTTTATTGCGTTACACTTATATTTGTATGAGCATTACATTTATTTAAGAAATGGTTTAAATAAAAACGATGATATATATTACGTTGGTTGGAGAGAAACTATTTGAATATTAATTATGGTGATAGTTATGTAGAGTTAGGATCTATTGGGAAAATTTTAAATAATATTAATTGTAAAACTTATGAAAAGATTTATGTGAAAGGTCATCAGAAAGCTGATTTTCTAAGAAAATATGTAGACTTAAGTATTGTTAATTTAGAGTTTGTAGACGATAATTATGTTCCAAATTTTGTAAAGAGTGATTCTGCTTGTTTTTATCATGTTAAAGGTAAATTAAGTATGTGTACAGAGCGTAATGTGGAAATGATGTTAAATTATTTACTCGATAAGTAGTTCTTAAATATTTTATTTATAATAATATTTATTTTTATTTAAAAAAATAAATCGATAAAAATCACAATTTTGTTTTATTTAATGAGATATAAACTTTAAAGGAATTGTTACATCTTGCACAGTTTCTTATGGCTGGCGTGGACGCCCAATTGATCGATTCCTGGGGGTATGGGTGTAGCATGGTAGACAGTCTTGAAGTTTAGCTCTCTTTCGTTGAGGAATAAGATACCATTTTGTTCTAAAGAGAGTCGATGTACTTTGTTTTGCAGCACGTACAATGTAGTTGTGATATAACATTATCGCTTATTGTGTTCAGCCTTCCACAATTTTTCTTCAATATTTTTATGGCAATTTGATTTGTTTTTCCATAGAATCTTCCATTGTTACTATTTGCAACTTATTTGTAACGAATATAATTCAATATGAGTTAGCAGTTTGTGTAGTGTTTTATATACTGCTCGAGTCTGTCTTGAAAACACGTTTGGGGCCATAATGAAGACATCTTTAAAATTTATAAGATTTTATTCTGTGATAATAACTTATACAAAATACATTTTCAGAATACAAATTATTTATTACTTTCTTATATACATATACTTCTTATATTTCTACCTATAATATCGAAATATTCTCTCCAATCCCTCATATACCCATGTACTTCTCGCAAAATATGAAATATCTCCAGATTAAACACTTGCGCTGACGGACATTGTTCTATTCGCGCAAACACCGCTGTTAACTTGATGAGGACCTCGTCCGCTATGCTAACCATTGCCATTTCTGACGAAAACTCTAACATGTTTTTAATTCTCCGCAGCTCTGAATTGATCCATTAAAAACATCGTTTTCGTAGGATCTGTTTAACTCGCCATCCGATGATTCGACATAGGAAAAATCCAAACTATTAGTTTTATTAGCAGACGCCATTCTAAAACATTTAAAAGTCAAAATTGAAGTGGTTGGAAGTGTAGACTTAATATTTGTAACTAAAGAAAACTAGGTAAATTGCAAATAGTAAAAGAAAATACTTACGAGTAGTATAATGTGAGGTAAAATAGAATTGAAGAGTATTGAAAGATATTTCTTATAACGTAAATTGACACTAGCACAGTAAATTATGATGAGGAATACTGAAAGACTTTCTTATATATCACAAGAAATTGTAGCAAGAAAGGGAGGTACGCATAAAAACTAGTTATTGGTCTAGGGAAAGCAATGGTTGAGTATATCTAATTTAAAAATATTTTTATAAATAATAGAACAATAAGAATGTTATGTTAGGATATTTATTTATTTTCATTATTTAATATATACAGATATATATACATATATAATATATAAACTCACACGGATCGTCAATCTCTTAGATGATGATGAATTTATACATGCATGCACAACATTCATATAAATAACTGTGCATGCGTAAATTCATCATCATCCTCTAAAAGGTTGACGATCTGTGTAATGTCTGTTTCAGTAACAGAAGGAGGAGGAGCAGGTTGTGGTTCCTTTTTCGCCCTTTTAGGAGCAGGAAGTGCCACCGGCTCTTCCTCATCCTGTCTAAGGTTAAATTTGAATCTCTTCGCCACATCTTCGAAGAGGGCCAACTCCTCAACGTTCTGGGTCCGCATCCTGTGATAGTGAACTGGGAGGTTACCAAATTTTCGCCGCAGGGTTTCATTGCGCGGCGAATATTCCAAATTCATTATAATTTTCCCATCTCGTCGCGACAATTGTTTTACCCCGTATCTATACATATAATATTCATATTAGATAGAGAAAAAATATACATTTAAAAAAATTCTTACCTGAACAACTCCCTGCAGACCACAAATAACTCGTCCTCTGACAGAGCGGCCTTATCACTACTTTCAATTATTAGATGGGTTGGTAAAGTAGCCATTACACAGAAACACTATATACTATAACTAGTTTCTCAGTAAGTAAGTAGCGAGTGAGTGAATATCTGAGGAGTTCCATACGTTTATATTCAGCTTACACCATTAAGCTAACTATTATTAATGTAGGAAAGCTACTACGTCAGAATCATTATCCTAACATTTCTGAGATGGATAATGGTCAACATATGTCATAATGAAAGTTGCTATCCACAAAATTCTTTGAAAAATGTGAAAGTCATAATATGTTCTGCACAAGAGCGGTATTATTAGCAAAGACTACGTCACATATCCTAATTTAAAAGTTTCTTAAATAATATCTTCTACATCAGAGTGGTATTATTAGCAAAGACTACGTCACATATTCTAATTTATAAATATTTTAAATATATCTTCTACATAAGAATGGTATTATTAGCAAAGACTACGTCACATATGCTAATTTAAAAGTATTTTAAATAATATCTTCTACATAAGAGTGGTATTATTAGTAGAGACTACGACACATATAGTAAAATTAAAAATTTCTAGCAATCAGTAACAGCGAATATATTTTCTATCATTAGCAAAAGTACTGAGGTAATTAGTCAGAATCATTAAACTAAAATTTTTGAAAGAATGTGAAACCTACAGAGAAAGCAGCTACGTCATAGGTATGTAAAATATGTTGTAGGTATGTGTTGAGCCGCTAATTAATATCGTAATGCCCCCCTTTACGTCCCAAATGAAAGCTCTCCACATGTAGTGGACGTCATCACCTTGGGTGAAGCTTTATTGTGATCAAAAGCGCGAAATCGCGAATTAAAATAATTCGCGGGTTACATATTATGATACCCCTTGCCCTCCAAAGAAAAGCTCTCCACATATTCCACCACAGTGTACGTCATCGCAAGCAAAAACTGTAAATTATATTAAAGTTCGCGAATCAAAATGATTCGCGGGTACATATCGTGATACCCTCGCCCTCCAAGAAAAGCTCTCCACATGTATACGACTACAGTGGGCGTCATCACCGTAGGTGAAGCTTTATTACAATCAAAAAGTGTAAATTAAATTAAAGCTCGCGAATACTAGATGGTAATTCACGCAAACGACTTGGAGGTCGCGAATTAAACCGCGAATTAAAATAATTCGCGGGTTGGAAGTCGCGAATGTGTAGTTGGAGGGGACCTGGTGGATGAGTGACCTTGAACTGATATCGTTCGCCCATAGCCCCCCTACTCTCATATTTAACGTGACAGCAAAAACTTATTAAAACGATACCGGAAACCGTGGATATGTCCGCGGTTGACGTCGCGTCGTCGAGACCAATAATTAAGGCAATAATAAATTGCCCGCCCGCCCTCACAGAATGAAATTACGGACGGGAAATCGGTGCGGCGTCAAGTGGCGTAGCGCGGCTGGTGAAGGCTGGCAAAGGTTAGCTGCCACACCGACCGACGTCGGTTAACGCCGGCGGGAATTCGATGCCGATACCTCCCTTTTCCCCCCAACCCCCTCTTCCCTTCTCTCAGCGCCGATGTTAAAGTAATTAAGCGTCATGTGTGTAGCCTCGGCAGAGGCAGCAGCCTGATGCCGGAGCGCTTCTTCCAATTAAATTAACTATTTTGGCATGATACTGGCTGGCGACGTACAGTCACCGCCGCCGAGTAGGAACCGGTGTCTGAGAGGCGAAGCTGAAGAGAAATGTGGAAGCGTCGGTACCGAGACAGACTGCTTGACTGCCGCGCGACCGGAAAACTTTATGCCCGTCGTTTCGTAATAAAATGGTTTATTTAAGTAGCGCCGCTCGCTTCCCCGAATCCGGCGTACGGATCTGAAATTATTCGCGATGCTCGTATAGTTACGTCGAGTATACGGCAGTGAAAATGGGTCGTTGAGGGGCGGAGATGTCTTCAGAAAATCTTGACGGCTTCTTTAGCGTGTACGTGTCGACGAGAGAGATACTTGTGGGCTTTCTTCTTTCGAGAAGAGGGGGAATTCGTTGGGGTGGGATTTTCTAAGGGAGAATTGTCGCTGTCTTTTTTTTTGTTTGGGTATTCAAAACGCATTTTTGTATAAAAATCATAGTAGCTACAACATAAGAATATGGATAATTTGACAAGGTGAGAGAAATAATTGCTTTTTTTCTTGCAAAAATAATTACATATATAAAATAGATTCTTCTTCTTCTTTTGCAAATCAAACGTATTTTGGGAAAAAAAAACTTGACTTCTTCGAATGTGACAAAAGAATGGTTTCTGTGTCTTCGAATAAATTTGTTGGCACGTGTTTTAGGATTTTGCTCAAATAAATGTTGTTTGAAGATGTCCACATTTGAAATTTCCATAGCTTGTTATGGTTTTTTCTTCACATCGGCATTATAGGTTCCGTGCATCAATTCGCCCGATCGACCGCTGTTCCTTTCAGATCCCTTAATCTGTGTTTAAGTACATCTTTTCGACGTTAAAGGGCCATCCATGTCTTTATACTTGTTTTATTTATCTGTCTTCAGATTGGTTGCGTGACGTATTCTTCCTTCCGCTTCCTGTTCCTTGTTGGTTGTTGTTTAGACGCGTTCTTACGAGTAAATCTTCCTATCTTTGGGAATTTTGGATATTTTCACACATCTGTGGATTTTATTGGAAGGTTGCTTGAAATAATCATTGGCCGTATCTTCGTTTGTGTTTGAAATGAAAACTTCGTGATCATTACGGCGGATGAGCCCGATATTTTGGGATATAATTTGAGAACCACGCGTCCCAACGCCATTTCTGTATCTTTCTTCTCTTCATCGAAAAACCTCGTTATTTAACGGTAAGCAAATCTTGTCAATCCTTTTTTTCACTAATTTTAGGGTTTCTGTGTTTTTAGAGGTCTTTCTAATCCCCATTAATTTTAATTTTGGAATCTTCCCTTCTTTTTGTGTGAAATGTTGAACACCCACGTGCGGCTAAGGACTTCTGCGACCTTTTAAGTCCTTCAGAGAATCTTACTTCCTTTTGGAATTACACGGACTACCTGGTTTCGGGTATTACCAAGTCAGCCCAGAGGCTACGATCTGTCTGTCCGAATAGGAGAGGATCTCTACGCCCCACTAACAGCTGATCGAGGGCCAAAGCTAAGTTGCACGTTTCTTTTTTTATTTGTAATCCTTTTCGCGTGTAAGAATTTTCAATAGTAGATAACCACCCCCGATCATTTAGTTTTTTTTTGTTTTCTTACTCGATACAGTAAATTATATATGTTATATCTAGGATCGGAGGGTGCTACCCATTACTAACTCAGTAAAATAGTTCAAATCTAGTATAAATATTTGTTTATCTTATTGTTCACTTATATTATATATTCATTTATTTAACAAATTCAATTAACTGTTTGAAACATCAACCGATTGAATATCGGCCTGTCATATACAGGGTGATTTATTCACCACTAGTGTAAACGAGTCTAATATTTAGCTTTGTTTTAGTTTTTTTTTGTAACTGTAACGTTTTGTTGAATTTCAATTAATTCTTAGCGTAAAAATTTTCTCTGTATAACTGTGTGTAAACTGATTGCGTTGGCCAATGCGTTCGGTGTTAGAATGCTACCGTTGGATTATTTGTTATTGTTACAATATTTTATTTATATTTATACTCGTTGACAACGTCTAATAATACAGAGTATCACATATTTATTTTCTGAATTTTATGTCAAGATTAACAACATTTTCCTCCTTTATCTTTTTGTTAAATTTATTAATAAAATTTTAACTGTTTGTCAGTAAATCCATCCTTTTATTTTTTTGTATGAGTTTTTTTCAATCGCTTTACCCCTCGAATTTTATTTATCATCGTGGATTCCTGCTTATCTTGGGGGCATGACAGGGTAAGTAACCTAAGCAGGTGGCGCCGAAATTGCCACTTTTGTCATTTGTAATTTGCAAATAAAACATAGAAACGGGCATAGATTAAGAACAGTGAGAAATGCGATCACTATACAACCTACCAAAAAAAAAATGGCATGAAAAAAACGTACAAGAAAACACAAATAACGAGGAAGCTTTGGAAGATATAGAATTCATAAGATTTGCAATTTTGTAAGCTCTAATAAAAAAAAATTTTATTCCCATGAAAAAAAAATATTAACTACAAAAAAATACTAAAAAATGAATTAGAAGATTTTCTAGGCTTAGCATAATTTCTCATGTCAGCATGAGACAAAAATCCAAGGAGTATTATTGCTTTTTATATTTTAATTCATTAAATTCTTATTCAATTGATGTTAACATCCAGTTGTTAAGATTTCTTAAGGATGTACAGCATCCGACATTAATGTTTACCACCATCAAAGCGTCGAGCCATTCATTCGGGTGCAAAAAAATAATGTCAATACATGCATACGTCAATAATTAATATTTTTACTGTATACAGGCTGAGTTTTTTTTTATCTTGAGACATTAGCGCATTTTACGTTTACAAATTTATGACGAAGCACTTCCGCAGTTTTCCCACACCGTTCTGAATAGCTTACAGCTTAATTTTTGAAGCTACAAAATTTTCGTGTCCCTAGAAAATGTGCCTTTAAAGATAATGAAATAAATCGATTCAATTTCGCAAATTATTTCATTAATCGGGAAGATATGTGAAAAGTGCAATTTTCTCTGCTGCAAAAGTCTTTCAGTCGTTTCAAGATAAGTGTAGGTATTTAATAGTACGATTAATCCATAACATAAGTTTTTGAAAACCTCATCCCTTTAAAACCAAAGCTACTGAAAGATGAAATGAGCTTTACGAAACTTACGCAATGCCAGATTCTAATTCTGAGCCTAATTCGACAACAATTCAATTATCCACCTATTCCAGAAGTAGGACAAGGACAATTCCCACCCGGATTCTCCGGCATGAACGATAATAAATAATTTTGGAGACACGTGAATTAATTATAAACCGCTTCTTCACGTATACATTCTGTACGCCGTGTGTACACATTGGCGGTGGGACCTCCGTAACCATCTTGCTGTTGTCGAGTTAATACAAACTCGACAGCGGAGGTATTTTGCCGTGTCTCGGGCTCATACCAGCTTGAGCACACTTCGCTAAATTATAATGCTAAACATTAATGAACATCTTTATTACTTTGTATGATTTACTTCGATGGCAACCGTGTACCTAAGGATTGCCGGAGCCTGACCCGGAATTTACGACAGCTATTCTTTACGCAGTTAGGGTGAAGGAATGTCTACTTGAGCGCTGGAAATTATACTGCTCAAGACAATTAGGGGGATATTATATTGCAACAATAGCAGGTGGTTAAATATTAAATGTGCTTTATAGGGTTAGCGTTTGTCCAATGACATGTACATACGTGGATCATAAATATTAAGTCAAGTAGAGTGTAGCAAAATCTTCAGTAACAATAATAATATATAGACGATGGGTAGATGTAAGAAAACATCATCTTTTAAGCATAATTCTATTGTCATAATATTGTTTACGCTTGAGAAGCTCCTATTTCTAACAAAGAGAAGTGAAGGGGTACGTTCACATCGAAATAAACGTGAAAGTATAATTTATAAACCTTTCTTTCTTATTTATCAGCGTATTTATGAAAGGTTAATACAATAATTGTGCATTTTGGTGCCGGTGTCATGCAGCGAAATGTGTGCGCAAACGCAGTCTGTTTCGTTCTTCAGTTTAGTAGAAAATTGAACAAAGACACGTTGTGCTTGTACAGTAAAGGAGCAAAGGTAAAGAGAGCGATGACGCTTATATAATTTTTGCGGAACCAAGAAGGTGAACATCTATTTACTGCTACTGAGTGGGAGTATTTTTACATTTTGGATTGTTAAAAGATTCAGCAATATTTAAGTATTACGCTAAAGTCTCTACTCCGATAAGCCTTTGAAAAGCTATCGGTATGAAATTAAAGCAAATGAGTACTACTGTTACACATACTGCTAATACCAAAAATTAGCTTAATAAATGCCACACCATTCGAGATATTAGCATAAGGGTGGTAAAATTGAATATTTTTTCTCAGGAATTACTTAAACTGTCACGAATAAAAAATTATGTAAGTAAATAGTGATTGTGGGCATTTCATAAAAAATCAAGGACTAATTCCGTTCAAAGTTATCATTATTTTCCCCTTTTTAGGGGTGGTTCTGGAGTATGGTTTAAGGTACTAACTTGGTTTTCTGTTATATTTAGTGGTAGGCACTATCGATATTTTCAACTATCGATAGTCAAGACTGTCGATAGTTACCGATAGTTACCTGGGGGTTGGGAGTAGCTACCAGGCGCGTCCCCGAGGTGGTGGATAGGGTAGATGGGTTCGCTCAAGACGAGATGGTTAGTGGCGGCTATAAGTTCATTCTCTCTGCTTAAAACCGGAACAGGATGAATGAAGACCGTTGCCGTGAACCATTCCCCCCTCGCCCGAGCTGTCGTGTCGTGGCTAAGGGCTTGCACAGGGTTCTACAACGATGCCAGTTGTTGCTTTCGGCTACCGAAAGCCCAACTGTTAAACCAGGTACCGAAAAGGATGGGGGGTCTAGGCTTAACTGCACGGAACAAGAGGAGACAACCTCAACAAAAACCTAAATCCTAAGGTGGCGGACTAGGCTGATGGGATGCGTGGCTGGATAGAAGACTAGTCTACTAGTCCAACCTTGGGGCACCTAGCGCACCCCATTGTATTCAGCCTTACCGCTGCAAGCGGGGTTCTGTGGACCTTTTCTTCCCTAGCTACTTCTGGGATCAACCATGGAGGAAGGACGTTTATTAGCGAGACGACATCGTTAATAAACAGGGATTGGAGCAAGACCTCCATAAGAAGCCTTCCACTTCCAAAGTGAGAGTACCTCAGAAGAAAGGAACAAAGGGAGGAACAAAATGACTGGAGTAGATTCGGGAACAGGATGGCATCCATCCTCTCTCAAATTGCGTAGCACTGTGCAACTCAAGGGCGTTGCACCTGGGAGCACGTGAAATTGAAGAGGGAGACTTACCTAACCTGGGGCCTTCTGATATCCTACACTTTCTGAAAGGAATAGGATTGGAAGGCCAGCTGTAAAACAGCAAGATCAGGGGACACAATAGATCTTTTAGGTCGCAGTGTAATATCACCCTTGCAATTTATACATACATACAAATACATAGCTTGTTGCAATAACAAATGTGGATAGAATTATGTTGTAACTAAAACAATAAATATCTAACAGAGATTTGATTGATTTACATTAATATGTTATATCACTTCTTGAATCTTGCTTGAGGTATTGTGTTTCTTGTTAGGAATTTGCCACTGCGACAAATTTACTCGATATCTTTAAATTACAGAAACATGCTGTGCGCGTGGTCAGCGTGGAGGACAGTAGAGCCCACTGTCGGCTTTTGTTAGTTTCTCGAAAAATTTTAACCTTATATTTCTTAATTATTTAAGAGTCAGTGAGTATGGTTTATAGATATTAAAGTATACATATTGTAATAATAAAATAATAATAAGTAAAATAAATAAATTGATTGATTATAATCGTCAATAATTTTTCTTAATCTCAGGGTAGTTAAGAAATTCGAGATAACTATATCTGAATAGAATCACTTACCTTGACTGTATTTAAATTGCAACTTCTTTGGCGCCTTTCAAATTGTGACTTTTCGACTGTGTGGCCACTGTACAAATTCCTGTTTATCTGCTTGGACGAGGTAGTTATTTGCCGCCAAATCAAATGATGGTTGACAGAAAAGTGTTGTGTAAACAAGGGAGAGAAACACATTAAATACAAATTTAAATGGAAACTGGATATTAACAGCTATTTCAAGTCTTTTACAAAATTCTAGTTACAACTTAACCTTTAAATTCAGTGCTAGCTGTTTAAAATTGTTTAAAATGCTGATTAAACTTTGAACTTTTAACAAAAATACTGTTAAATAATGTTTCAAGTTTTTAAATTGTTCATGTTACGATCGTTTCTATTTTAAGTTTAATGGTAAATACGATTACCTAAATGCATTGATGAGTAACTAAACTAAGTAATACAAACCGGGTTGGTATTTTTTTATGTAGATTGAAATGGTTCTGACGATTACATATATTGCTCTTTATCTGTTAATATCGTATGAATTCGGAGCTCTTTCTTTAACACATGTGTTCTATAATGAAGGGTACCGGTATGTTTATTCCGTAGACTGTTTCCTTGTTGACGGTGCAAACTTTAGAATATCTTGTCATCTGGTCATTTTGAAATGCTGCTGATACCTCCTAGTTTTAAACATGTCTGGCTGGATGATTTTATTTCTTCTAGAATAATTTGAACTTGGATTTCCGCATCAATACTCTCGGTAAGTTATATTTTTGTTTTTAAATGTTTACTTTAATTGTAGTAACAGTATTTTCGTTGCAATAAACCTTTCTTTTTAATTTCTGGTCACTTTTTGTTTTGTTTCGCGTGCAGATTTAATTTTCTGAGAGTAATTTCAAACATACACCGTCTTTTCTTCTCTTACCCACGCGTCTCTCCTTCAATTTTTCTTTAAAAACCTTTTTTTTTCAGGTCATGGCTTTTCAAAATCTTCGTATTACACGAATATTACGGTATTTGTCGGTCGTCAACATTCGCAAACCGCTCCGTAGGCATTCTTCTTCGTCTCAACTTCAAGGCACTCCTCGGTATCAATTATTTTGTAATTTATAATGTAAATATTATTTCTCATACAATTATTGGGTGTCTCTTTTACATTTTGTATGTGATTTGTATTGATATGAAATCAATTATATTCACGGAATTGACAACTGATTACAGGTTTCTTTTGAAGAGCTAAAATTTTCTGTTTTTGCCGATAGATGTCTACAGTTTGACAGATGTAATTTATTATTAAATTAAATTTTCTTATTTAAAGCAAAATTTTGATGATATCGGAATTAAATAAATACATTTTACAATAAAAATACTTGTTTTAATAAATTAAATGATTTATATTTTGCTTGATGGTGTTTATTCTTTTTGAAACATGATTTTTCTGAAAAGTATATTATTTACTATGTTTTCCTTGATATGGATCTTTGGTATTAACATTTGTGAAACAACTTGATGCGTTGAATTGAAATGTTTATGTGATTTTTAAATTATATCACAATATTCACTGAACGAACATTCATTATTACAACACCCGAAACTTCAATACTGCTAATCTTCCCATAACTGATACCTTTCCCTGTAAAAAAATTGTTCGCAAACATCTTTAAAAGAAGTTTTTTCAAGAAAATTTTCATTTTTGAATGGTTTCCTAACTTGTGGACCAACAAGTGTTCTTTCCCGAACTTTCGCATCAGACAGCTTTGGAAACTTATCCTTCAAATACTTAAAACAATTGGCTTCTTTTCCTAGTGATTTCACAAGTGTAGAGGTGTTAGAATCACCAAATTAGGATCCACTAACGGTCCAAAATTTATTATAAATATTCCAAGAACAATGTTAGTCCTTGGCTGCCATCCTTTATATGTTGATATTCTGAACTGCTTGGCTATCCAACTAACACAAGAGACAACCATATTGTTAAAGCCTCTGGGCAGTCCAAGTAATAAGGAAATATTAAGATTAATAGTATTGAAGTCATACTATTGAAATAAAGACGATTATTATTATTATTATTATTATTATAACCATAAGATCACCATAGATTTGTCGAAGGTGATTGAATGAGATTTAATTCTATAGCTGACATACTGTCATACGTTTCTTTTGCGTTTGAAGAATGAGCCAAAGGAATTGAACGTTTCGAGTTACCATTCGAAAGTGAAACGGCTTTGAGACTTGTTTTCGACGAGACGATAAGCAATCTCCATTCTGCAGGATTATTTTCAATAGTCATTTCGTACAAAAGTCCATTTACATTAACGCAGTAACAGATTATAGTCTTTTAATCGAGATCCCAAAATTTGTAATTTTTCTTTGGTTAAACCGAAATTTCAAATCCCAAATTACATGAAAATGACACATTTAAAACCACATCGTTTATATCTTCCTGGAAGACTTGGCAAAGCTTGGAATAAAAGGAGGCTTTTTTATCATTGCTGCATCGGTGTAAGTAAAGAAGTTAGTGTCAAAAATTAGAGTTTGGTTACTGACTGTAAGCGAAAAATACTTCTTCCACATAATTTCTAGTTTTTTATTTTTGACATATAACTTAAGTAATGAGAAAATTTATTATTTGGCTCAAAAAAGCATTACTATTTAATATATCTGAGTTTTGTAGCTTCATTGATTGTAAATTTCACTATAAATTGAAACGCTTATTCATTTTCTCCCTTCTAAATCCCATAATTGAATCTTAAATTCATGCCAATGAATGAAAATACGATTACCTAAGTCGTAAATGAGCTAAAATTTTCTGTTTTTGCCGATAGATGTCTACAGTTTGACAGATGTAATTTATTATTAAATTAAATTTTCTTATTTAAAGCAAAATTTTGATGATATCGGAATTAAATAAATACATTTTACAATAAAAATACTTGTTTTAATAAATTAAATGATTTATATTTTGCTTGATGGTGTTTATTCTTTTTGAAACATGATTTTTCTGAAAAGTATATTATTTACTATGTTTTCCTTGATATGGATCTTTGGTATTAACATTTGTGAAACAACTTGATGCGTTGAATTGAAATGTTTATGTGATTTTTAAATTATATCACAATATTCACTGAACGAACATTCATTATTACAACACCCGAAACTTCAATACTGCTAATCTTCCCATAACTGATACCTTTCCCTGTAAAAAAATTGTTCGCAAACATCTTTAAAAGAAGTTTTTTCAAGAAAATTTTCATTTTTGAATGGTTTCCTAACTTGTGGACCAACAAGTGTTCTTTCCCGAACTTTCGCATCAGACAGCTTTGGAAACTTATCCTTCAAATACTTAAAACAATTGGCTTCTTTTCCTAGTGATTTCACATGTGTAGAGGTGTTAGAATCACCAAATTAGGATCCACTAACGGCTCAAAATTTATATTAAATATTCCAAGAACAATGTTAGTCCTTGGCTGCCATCCTTTTATATGTTGATATTTCTGAACTGCTTGGCTATCCAACTAACACAAGAGACAACCATATTTGTTAAAGCCTCTGGGCAGTCCAAGTAATAAGGAAATATTAAGATTAATAGTATTGAAGTCATACTATTGAAATAAAGACGATTATTATTATTATTATTATTATAACCATAAGATCACCATAGATTTGTCGAAGGTGATTGAATGAGATTTAATTCTATAGCTGACATACTGTCATACGTTTCTTTTGCGTTTGAAGAATGAGCCAAAGGAATTGAACGTTTCGAGTTACCATTCGAAAGTGAAACGGCTTTGAGACTTGTTTTCGACGAGACGATAAGCAATCTCCATTCTGCAGGATTATTTTCAATAGTCATTTCGTACAAAAGTCCATTTACATTAACGCAGTAACAGATTATAGTCTTTTAATCGAGATCCCAAAATTTGTAATTTTTCTTTGGTTAAACCGAAATTTCAAATCCCAAATTACATGAAAATGACACATTTAAAACATCGTTTATATCTTCCTGGACGACTTGGCAAAGCTTGGAATAAAAGGAAGCTTTTTTATCATTGCTGCATCGGTGTAAGTAAAGAAGTTAGTGTCAAAAATTAGAGTTTGGTTACTGACTGTAAGCGAAAAATACTTCTTCCACATAATTTCTAGTTTTTTATTTTTGACATATAACTTAAGTAATGAGAAAATTAATTATTTGGCTCAAAAAAGCATTACTATTTAATATATCTGAGTTTTGTAGCTTCATTGATTGTAAATTTCACTATAAATTGAAACGCTTATTCATTTTCTCCCTTCTAAATCCCATAATTGAATCTTAAATTCATGCCAATGAATGAAAATACGATTACCTAAGTCGTAAATGCACTTTATCTTACAATCTAAGTTTTCGGTAATTAAAATATAAATTGCTAGATTTTCCCTTTACGATGAAGACCGTGAAGATATTATTTTGTCTGTGTTACATTAGACAATATCAGGATCTTTATATGTCGCATTGTCTTACTTTATTGGGGCGGACGTAAAGTTTTGCGCGTTACATTTATTGAATCCGGGAAAATAGTGCCTTGCGACTTGGTATATAAATTTAATTGTTCCACTGCGTCTTTCACGGTCTAGTAGAAAACTTTAACGTTACGCTACATCTATAATGTATAACATAGTGTTGTCAGAAGTACTAGGATAACAAGTTAAAAGAATATGCATGATAGAATACAGCTCCGTTTAATCTATGGAATGATATATAAATTCGGAGGTAAAGCGTTTAAAATAAATAGTAATTCTATTAAACTATCTACAATTTTTGGATGTCACTATGGCCCCACTATTCACAAATTAATCATTAAAAAGCTTTTATTTTCTGTAAAAATACACGGTAAGCAAGCGTGGGGGTCAGACGGCCGTCGAATATCGGCTATTGAAAGTAGAAACATATGTAAAGAGCCGTCGCATACGGATTTCGGTTTAGACATTTCTCTGCAATAAAAATTGGATTTAAGAATTATATTATTAATTATAGTAATAAAGTGTAGTATTATTCTAGGATGACATCGCAAATTAAGAACTATAGTATTTCAAATGAAAATGAATTACCATTCATATCTTGTGGAGTTCAATAAATTAAATTGCTGTTTTACAAACTTGTGTTGCAAATATTAATGAAGCATTTACTTGTGTTAGAAAAGAAGAACTTGCATTAACAATTATTTACAATATTGTTGCATTTATATACATAATAAACATTGCAAGAAGGCATATTGTTCGCCAATCTCAGTTAGTACTAAAATATTTTTGAATTTGATACTTCTAATACTTTCTGATTACTATTACCTGGAGCAGTGCTACATAAAGACAGTTTGTAAACAGATCAAGTGTTGGCCATATTTCAAGACAATAGAATAACGACATTGGATTACACAGGCCAATAGCTAAAATATATTTCTTGAATATACAATAAACCCAGGGTTAATTATATACATAATATCTTTGCGAACTTAAGTGGTTTAAGAATTTTGTAAATAACTCTAAAATTAATTTTGGTAATTTTTTAATACATAGAAGAAAACTTTATAGTAATACAATATTTAAGAATAATACTAAACAACAATAAAAGTTAATACATCAATAATAGTGTAATCAATAAATCTATGAAAATCACATTTTTCCGAAACTAAGGAGGTTGATTGATATATTGTCTATTGCTGAAGTAATACTTTGCGAGCATAAATCGTACCAAGTAACTAATATCAAAGCGTACTAATAAGTTAATAAAAATTTTAAAATCCGATCTCCATGTTTCTCAAAAAAGAATTATCTCTACATAACATCAAACAACAATTTCAAAAGTTAATGAATTATAGAAATAATACAAAAAATTATTTTCTTGATAACAGTAAATGGTTTATGAATGTGTCTGATGTTAATATACTAAAGAAATATCTGACTTTTTATCTTTAGGTCCTAAATTTAATGTTCTCATTAGTGGAAACAATGTAATGCAAAAAGATGTTTAGCTGATGTTGAGTGTATGGTTGATGATCTACCAGAAACAAATAAAAATTTAATAAGAGCAAGAATAACTAATAATGTCACAAATCTTTATCAAAAACTAAATTCCTTCCAAATTCATGTATTTCACAAACATTTGAAAAAACAAACAAATTTTTAAAAGACCATCCAAATTTATATATTTTGCAAGCTGACAAAGGTGGATGTACTGTAGCAATGAATAAAAAAGACTATATAGAAAAAACAGAATTACTTTTAATGATACAAGAACTTATAAGATTTTAGACAGAGATCCAACTTCGGTTACACAGAGAAAACATAATGAGCTTATAAAAAAAATTAAAAACAAAAAAAGAAATGAGTGATAATGATGCTAAACATATAACTACATATAAAGCAGTACCATATAAATTATATTACTTACCTAAAATACATAAACAGAATATACCGATGCCTCCCATTGTTAGCTCGGTTAACTGTGTTACATATAATTTAGCAAAATTTTTATTAAACATTCTTACTTTGGCCTTCTCTGAAAATATTTCTTATAATATTAAAGATACTTTCACTTTTGTCAGTACTATTAAAGGAATGATTATACCTCAAAATTTTATGTTGATATGTTTTGAGGTTGTCATTATTTACAAATATTCCAATAGATTTAGTAATTGATATTCTGATACAAAAATTGTCTTTAATTGAACCACACACTACAATTTCGAAAGATAATTTTATACTATTATTACGTTTTGTTTGTAATAATTGTTATTTTTCTTTTATGAATAAATATTATCTACAAATTTTTGGTACACCAATGGGTTCCCCAATTAGTCCAATTTTGGCAATGATTGTTATGGATTGTTTATTAGATGCTGTTATACCTAAATTACCTTTCAAAATTCCATTCATTTTTAAATATGTTGATGACATTATTTGTTCAATACCTAATGATAAGGTAGATATTACTTTAAATATATTTAATTCGTATAATAATCATTTACACTTCACTGCTGAATTGGAAAATGATTGTTATGTACCTTTTCTTGATACCAAAGTTATAAGATCAGAGAATAACATTATCATATTAGATTGGTATCAAAAACCGACATCTTCTGGTAGATTTATTAACTTTTATTCTAATCATCCTACAATTTAGAAATATAAGACTGTGATCGCTATGAAAAACAGAATTACACATATTAGCGACACAAAATTTCTTAACAACAATTTAAAAAACTTATTTAATTTTTTTTTCCAATAACGGCTACTCTAAAAATATTCTTTCCAAATTAATTTTTTCTCCAAATTCCTTACATAAACGTATAAATACTAATACAACTACCACTTTTAAATATTACAAATTACCTTTCGTAGAAGGTTTAACTAATAAAGTAATTATACATATTAAAGATTTTAAAAATATCAAAATTGCGAAGTATAATATAACAACCATAAGAACAATCTTTACAAAAACTAAAGACAAGATACCAATTTTGGACCAAAGTGATTTGGTATATAATATTCCTTGTCGTGATTGTCAAGGTTGTTATATTGGTCAAACTTCTCAATGCTAAAGAATAAAATAACTCAACATAAAAGTGATAGTCGAATAGGTAAACGTTCATGTGCCTTGTCTTTACATTTTCAAAATTTAGGCCACAATTTTAATTATGATAATACTAAAATTCTTGATGTTGAAAATAATTACAAAAAGGGGTTATTTCTAGAAATGGTTCACATTAACAGTAATCAAAATTCAATTAATTTCAAAACAGACACAAATCAACTTAACCATATTTATTGCAACATTTTACAAAATACCTAGTAACATTACTTTGTTCACAAAAATGTTTTTTGACTTTTTAAAAATTTTTAAATTTAAAATACATATAATTAATTTGATTATTATATTTTAACTTTGTAAGTATTATTTTTAAATCTTTCATTACTATTGGTTCATATTCTTTGTAATATTGTAGATGTCCTCCTGATGAAGTCATAAAAAATATATGACGAAACATTGAGGCGATTTAGCAGTTTTATTTTAAAGACCGTATTACCCATACAGCTTAGTTTATTCTACTACCGAATAATTATACTCCATTTTGAGTTTCTGCTTAGCGACCGCTACGTTCCAACGATTAAGATACTAATGTTACTTGGGATATCATTAAGAAAGATTAAAAACAAAATTGGTGTCAAAATGCTTCCCTGAGGAAACCTTTACTGACAGGTTGGAGGATTAAAAAAAATACATTAATCTGCATGTAATTAATATTCAAATATTTCAAATAGTGTTTGGCCGAAACTAATAGCAATTTACGTAATCCTTAAACTCTGTGTTCTTTTTTTCATCGTCTTGTAGATTCAGAATTTAGGTTATTCCGACTCCGTCCAGTTAAAAAAAAAACACCACTTCCGTTTTTAGTACTGCGGAACTTTTCTACGTGTGTGTACACATTCTACTTCTGTTTGATGTTCCGCCAAAATTTCTCCATTGGAAATACAGCCATAATATCGAATGAGAGACGAACGCGATGTGTGTGTACTAGAAACGGAGTGCCGGATCGATTGGTAGGATGCCGGAGAGCGACGCTGGCCGACACTACGGCTCCAGATTTCCTCCGCTCTGCGTCATTTCCTACGCTAGATAATATGCACGGCTACGTCAGTATTTATATGCTAATAAATGTACGTAGTATCTTCCTACAATAACAGAACGTTTTAACGCCGAATAGGATCCCGCAGATTAATTTAAACTTCCCGAATCTTAATTTATATATTCACGTATCTCCGAATCGATTCCGATTCTGTTCCGATGTCGTTTCGGTTTCTGTAGGTTTATAAAATATAAACGAGAGAGAAAAAAAAGTGGAGAATCTGGCAGGTACATCTGCCTTTTTATGTCCGCCGGGAGACCAAATAAAACGAAATAGAATTCGGCGAATACGTCGAATCTCCTGTCAATAATTTTATAAATTACGCCCCTCGAATTTACATCTAAAAGGAGGCGCGCGTACGGAAAAAAAGGTGAGGTGTGGTGTACGTCCTCGACGCTTTTAAAAGTGTAATACGTTGAATGTACCGTGGTAGCGCGAATCCCAGACAGCCTTCTTGATTTCTGCGTATGACAGGCACTCTGCGGCGTCAAGCTTCAACAACGCTGCAGTCGACTCTGTGAGAGTAATCGCTGGCAGTCGAAGAAACGCTGAGACAAGACTTGCCTTGTTTTGATTGACAACTTCAGTATATCTACAGGGATGTTACAGAGGCAACGCTGTGATCTGTGGTGGTGGTGGGTAACAATTTTTGAAATGCAAAAAAAAATAGTTCGTAATAATGATGAACAACAGTTATTGACTAATATTTCCTTGGAAATATAAAACAATTTATTGTTTTAATCAACATTAGAAACTTTGTAGTGATTATATTTATTAGTACAACAATTTAATATTAATTGTAAGAGAAAATCGCATATAGTAAGACCCCGCTTAACGCGAAGGATACGTTCCATCAAAGTAGAGCGTAATGCGAAACAGCGCTAAACGAGGTTATCTTAACATGTAAATAATGGGGTTAGGGGAAGATGGATACAAACTTGGTTAGGTATTAAATTTAATAATTATGTTTTTTTTAATAAAACTAAAACCAAACATTTATTTCTTACAAAAATAAAAACAACATAAACGAATATACTTATAAAAACAAATAAAATTCTAAGTCAGTCAGATCAATCAGTCCATTCTGTGTTTCCAGTTCTCTGCCTTTTTGTTAAAAAGGCATCTAATGTAGTTTGCGTTTTCCTTTTGCGTTCTGTTAGAAGTTGTTGATAAGTGGATAAAGCATCTATAACGCCCCGTCTTGCTTTTGAACTCCTGTTAAAATTTGAATCATTTTCAACAAATTGGTCCATGATTTCAGTTATAGTGGTCAAACTCCTTTTTTACAAAAGCCATCGAAAGTTCTTCTTGCTCTTCTTCGAAATCACTACTATCAATATTTTTGTTTTCTTCTTGCTCAGTTATTTCCTGGAGCTCATCATTAGAAAGACTAGCTGCTGTTTCTTGAACTATTTCCACAACGTCTTCCACATTTACCTCATCTAAACCGGTTTGTTTCGCTAATTCCACTATTTCTTCCACTATTTCATCCATATCGACAGTGTCCAATGTCTTCGCTCTTACTTAAATCTGGCCAAATGTTCTTCCATACTCCTTTCAAAGATCTTTCTGTTATCTCATTCCAAGAAAGGTTATGTTTTCTACAGCATTCATGATATTGTAGTTTTTCCAAAATTCTCTTATTGATTGCTTCTCTTCTCCGTCTGCTTTTTCAAACATCTGCTTAAACGCCGCAAGTAATAAGCCTTAAAATTGGATATAACGCCTTGGTCCATAGGTTGCATTAAGGCCGTTGTGTTAGGTGGTAAGAAAACCACTTCGACTGGAATGCATGTTGTTAAGTCTGATAATTTTTTTGGGTGGCTTGGAGCATTATCAATTAATAGTAGTGCTCTTTGTTCAAGTTTTTTTAATTTCGCAATAAAGTTTAACAGACGGGCAGAAATGTTCAGTGAACCAATCCTGGAAATTTTCATAGTTATCCATGATTTTTTATTAGACTCCCAAATTACAGGTAAAGTTGATTTAGATATGCCTTTCATCGCTCTTGGGTTTTTGGAGTGGTAAACTAGTTGTGGTTTTAATTTGAAATCTCCGCTTGCGTTAGCACCCAGTAGAAGTGTTATATCTTTTGCAGCTTTAAATCCTGGTGCTCGTTTCTCTTCACGGGATAGATATGTTCGTTTTGGCATTCTTTTCCAAAACAGGCCTGTTTCATCAACATTAAAAACCAACTCTGGAGGATAGTTTCCTTGTTCAATTATTGTTTTTAATGTCGCTAGGAATTCAGCCGCCGCTTTCGTATCACCACTTGCTGTTTCTCCTGTAATCTTTATGTTGTGAAGATTATTTCGATGTTTAAATCTATTAAACCATCCTCGACTAGCAACGAAAGTTTCACTCTTGTCACTTCCCTCAGCCTGAATGTAATTAAAAATTCTTCTAGCTTTTTCCATTATGATAGATTTGCTTAATGGTATATTGCGTTCAATTTCGTCGTCAATCCATATAGACAGTCGTTTTTCCATTTCCTCTATAATGTTATTTCTAGAACGGGTAATTCTAGTTGCAGAGCTTGACGTAGTTGCAGTTGCCGATGATAGTATTTTTTCTTTATTTTTAAGAATTGTCCTTATTGTTGAAGTTGCCAAATTCAATGCAGCACTAATTTAATATTGACGTTCACCAGAATCTAATCTTCTAATCACTTGCATTTTAGTTTCCAGTGAAATGCTTTTTCTGGTTGCTTTCTTTTCTTGTTTGTCATTATCACCCATGATAAAAACTAAAGATCATAATATTTGTCACTGTATTAATCGTTATAGTATTATATAAATTTATACTTACAATAATGTCAACAAATGTTTAAAATGATAAAAACGCGTCCGTACAGCACCGCACCAAACAAGAAACACAACTACACTGTTTCGGATATGTTATGTACAGAATGGCGAAACCTAGCGCTGCGCACAATTTCGGGCAATCCCCGTAGTGCTGCGAGCAATTTCGGTGAATCCCCGGGTTGAAATAAAAGAGCGTTAAACCGAAACACCGCTAAACGAAACAGCGTTAAGCGGGGTCTTGCTGTACGTTGATCAATGACGAAGAATTCGTATATCAATATATTTAGTAAAAATCTTCATTGGGACTATTAACAGTTAATGTTTACCACAATAATGAACAAAAAGCTAAACAATATCAATAAAAGCGTACAATATAATATAATACTAAAATCCTGTATAATACAATTGTTTGAGTAATAAACGTCCTTGTCGGCGTCTGGGGTTATTGCCGGCATAACACCATCTGGCATTCTTGTCGGCTTAGTGCTGTCTGGTGTTTTTGTGTCCGCTTACGACGCCGTCTGGCGTTCTTGCTGGCTTGACGCCGTCTGGGGTTTTTGCCGGTCTGGCGCCGTTAGGCGCGCTTGGCAGCTTTACGCCGCACAGTGGTCAATTTAGCCGGTTTTGCCGAAAAAAATTAAATAACTTTTGAACCACATTCCGTTCCGGAGCGAAATTTCGTACAGTGATTATATATGTATGTAATTAACTATTTATGACATGAGAAATAATACTTGAATTAGCATCTTAGAGGGTAATTATGGATAAAGGAAATAAAAGTTTAAGGAATTTCTACATTTAAAATCGGTTAATATTTCACCATGTTGTTAAAGACTTTGTAACTCAATTTTTATCGCAACTTCTTTAATAGTTATACTGTCAGGATCGCATTTTTTTTCTTTTCCTTCATTTAATTAAGTAACAAGAGGAAGAACATCGTGGCCACTGTTCTTGGGTGCATTTCTTACCACCTCATATTGATGTTTGGATAAGTCTGCGTCTATCATAAGAGCTAACGCTTTCTCTGTCGCCATATATTTTGCTCTACATAATTTTAGAGTATTAATTCCACTAGCAGCAGCTTGAAGTTGTTCCTCAGGAAGAGTTTCACGCAGTTATTGAAATCTTATATATATCCGTTTAGTGCGGTCACAACATTCACTGAATTTCTTTGTTGGAGGCTCATATTGATAAAGACTCTTTTTTTCGAAAGATGGAGGTGCTTCATCCATAGTATCTTCCTTTTCCGTGTCGAATTTTACGATAAAAACACCTTGTAGCCATTCATTGTAGTCATTAATTTTTTTTCTCTAGTTCTATGGCTATTGTTTTGAATTTGGAAACAAAGTTCTTTTTTATTTTATTTAAAGTATGCTGGATTTTGTTGACGTTTCACTTAAAAACCATTTTAAGCCCATTTACTTGATATTTACACTTGATTAATTCACTGCATATTACATCATAATTTATCGATATTGTATCCAGTATTAGCTTGGAAAGATATACCGCCAAAGATTGATGCAATATGAACTACCCTCGATATGAACATCAATAATTTTCAGTTCAGCAATAAAGTAACCGTGCTCCTAACTAAGAGAGAGAATGGACGTCGTGAACATAATTTTTACGGGATAAGTATATTGTAAATATCTGACTCTATTGTATAAATGAAATAAAAAGAATTTAGGTATATTTTTCGAACTAGCGGCAAAAAATATCACTGTATGCAATTTTGTTTGCGGTTTTGAGAATAAGATCGTCAAAGATGTAAAAAATAGTTGCTGACACGTCAGTTGCGGATCACTCCGTATAATACTTTAGTATAATAGGTAAGATATTACTTATGAAATTACAAATAAATTATGTCTGTCAAAATTACAAAACTGTGTAAGGGTAACCTAATTGAAAATCCTTCCTAGTGCTGTGGTAATATTGTATACTGTGCGCGCCATTAGATTTTTAGCTATTTTTCAGCTAGAGGCAAAAAGTGGCAGCTAAATTTTGTTCGCTCTTGTTCCTTGGGCTATGGAGAACACGTAGAAGAGAGAAGTAGCTTACGTCTTTGCGCTACATTGAAAAGTCTATACGATATTTTGGTCACTTTATATTGCATTTTTTTTAGTTAATAATAACCCTATGTATGTCATTTCTTAATGAATTGTTATTGTTATAAGCCTCCACTTAACATTTCTGTGCTATTGTTTCAAACTTAATTTTCGCTTATATGCATTCTTACTTTTCAGTAATTTTTAAGTAAAATTTTCGAAAAATACCATCATTCACTTCAAAGTGCTACCGAACGTCAGCACTTTAATTTCTTTAACTATTCGTCTAATATCATTTGTAATCCTTCCTCAGAATGAACTTAATATAAACATTATAGCGCATATCGAAAAATAGACTTTTTTTCGCCTAATCCACTGGTGATGATACCTTCATTAGGAATGTAGTATTTTGTTGCAAGTTTTCGTTTCTTTTATTTTGTGCAATTAGATTATTGTTGTTTTTTTACCTTAGCACTTATGGTTTTCTATCGACAGATACAAAGTGTTTCAAAACTTAACAATGCATCAAAGTTATATTTTCTTAATAAAATATCTACACAGTAAAAAAATGATAATACAATGAAATCACTGTATTATTATACAGTATCTTTACGGTAACCTCGTTTTTAAACTAAAGTAGCTGTATTTATTTGGGTGGGTTATAAATTTACAAACGCAATGTTGTAAGAATTCCGAAATTCCATCCTGTATAATGCGGAATTTAAATTCATTTTATTATACGTAGTTGATAGTACCGTGGCATTTGCTGAGAGCGTCTGCCTTCATAGGAATAATAATTATTTTTTTTAATAGTGTCGCGTAGTGAGTAATTATGTACTTACTTTTATCTTTATTCTATCTACTTTGTCTATTGTATGTTTTACAAATTCTTCAGCAATTCCCACGCACCTTCTCAAGTAGGCGTCTGAAAGTCAGAAAAATAACGCCATCGGTCATACTTGCGCCCTCCTGTAAGAGAAGCGAACTATTTATCGGTGTGCGAATTGACGTCACAATCAAAGTTATAAAAATCCTTAAACATGCGTTTACATTAATTAGTCCATCCTTACAACTAGCTTCAGGAATACAGCACGCGCCCCCTTCGGCGAGTTGTTTAATTCTTAAATTAAAACTTCTCATCTTAAAATTTTTCTCTCTCGCTTAATAAATAGTTGAAAATAAGAATTACTAGAATGTAAATTAATCAACATTGTTAAGAAAAGCCGTAAAAAATCATCTAGAATAGTCGGTTTTGTTTTTTCATTTCTTGATACTTTATTAAATTCGTAAATGTTAGCTTAACTTAATGTGTCACAAAAATTCGTTAAAACAAAATTTTTTTGTTCATTTTTGGTTCACTTGTGAATTATTTAATGTTGTTGTGAGTTTTTTATTCATGTCTTAAATTACTCAAAATATAATTTAAAAAAGATAAGCGTTCTATTATTTCGCATTAAGAAGAAGTTCAGTTTGAACCTTAGAAAGGGGTTGGAGAGGAAGTTATCATCGCACGGGAAGCCCGACGAGAAGGTAAGTCGACAATCATCAGGTAACTAAAGGCCCTGTTGGAAACACTTTGAGCCTAAAATACTAAAACCCATTCGCTACCGAACAAAAGTTTGTTTCTCAGCAGTGGCTCGCCGGTCAAAAGACGCAGAGGGGTTGCTGCGAGACGGAAATTTTGGCTTGTTTTATTTGGCATTTGGGCTGGCCACCAGTTTCCAGAAAGGAAAACGTTCCGTTACAATGTGATCGGATAAGATTACTCTGCAAATTTAATTTGCAATCCTAAAATATGTACTAATGCGCGTTTATCAGTCGAAAGCTTTGAGGACTTTCGGCTAAAGCGGGTCATATTCGAAAATGAGTAGTTATGATTTACTACTTGAAACTTGTTAAAATTTCAGGTTTGTGACTCAGCTCGTTCAAGGTGTTGCAATTCTTTTGGCACATAGTTTATAAAACTATTGGTAGATTAGTTCTACTTTAGTATTCAGCAATAGTTTAGGAAATAACCCGTTGTGTTTTCAAGGTACTCACCGCGATGTTTTCAGTTTCAATACATTTGTTTGGGGTTTCAAACTTTTATGGTTGTCCTTTTTTTAATCAATTAATTCTCAAATTAAGGTTTATAAAGTGAGTACTTCGTTACACTTTTTTCGACAACACCATCTGCACCTCGTCCATTATTATTTTTAAATATTATTTTCCCCAAACGAATATCGGCTACTCTTTCAATAAGGAGGAATCAGTTTCGATCGTTCTGACTATTAGCGCGACGTGTTGTTTTAATGACCTTCCAGGATAATGGATCCGGAAGCAATATCGAACAGAGAACGTACGTCGAGAACGCCAGCTGATCGATTATTAATTGATACTAATGTTCTAGTCCTGGATCGCAATAAAAATAATCCACCCCTCGCGCTTCAAGCGCCATTCCGTGCGCAAGGATTTTGGAAACACATTCGCGGATATCAGTTTTGATGATACGTTACGTAGATGGGTATGCAGATTTGGGAATCACCGGAACATTAAATCTCTCCAAGACCATTAGGG